>CM076407.1:1226606-1288260 GCA_038363315.1 Mugilogobius chulae
TTCTCTCTTCTCTCTCTTCTCTCTTTTCCTCTCGTTCTCTCTCTCTCTCTTTCTCTTTTTCTCGCTCTCCATCTCTCCTCTCTCTCTCTCTCTCTCTCCTCCTTTCTCTCTCTCTGTTTTGCTCTCTCATCTCTCTCTCTCTCTGTTTCTCTCTCTCATCTCTCTTTCTCTCTCCTCTCTTCTCTCTCTCTGTTTCGCTCTCTCATCTCTCTTTCTCTCTCCTCTCTCTCTGTTTCTCTCTCTCATCTCTCTTTCTCTCTCCTCTCTCTCTGTTTCTCTCTCTCATCTCTCTTTCTCTCTCCTCTTTTCTCTCTCTCTGTCTCTGCTTTGCTCTCTCATCTCTTTTCTCTCTCTCTCCTCTTTTCTCTCTCTTCTCTCTCTCTCTCTCTTTGCTCTCTCAGCAGCAGCAGCATCTGCAGCAGCTTTGTGTTCAAAAGATTCAATTTAAAAATAATTACGTCCAGATTAGCGGCGTCCGTCCGTGCGCACTGTTTGAGCGCCTGTTTCCTTTTCATCACACGCAATAATACAACACTTTTTTAATTAAAGAAAGAGACGGAGGGAGGCAGACCAGAGGCGGGACACTAAGTTTGTTTGATGTGCAGCTAAATTACATATTTTTTGATCTAAGAAATTAATTTTGCGGCCGTTCTGTCTTCGCTGGGGGAGATGGAGGAGTTAATTTCGAGCCTGGCACGGTCCGAAAGCTGGTCCCATCTTCAGCCCAATCACAATCACACAAACCCACATGAAATCATCCAGATGATTTAAAGCGATTGGGCCGAGCCGGAGCAGAAGTGGGTCATGTGACAGTGGGAGGTGGGCGGGGTTTATGCAAATGAGGCGCATGCAAATGAACGAGAAAGACAAAACAAATGAAAAATGCCATTCATGAACATAAACAAAACAAAAACTTGTCCAATATTCTGCCTCAAAGTTTGACTTAAGCTCCAAACCGCACATTTGTATTGACATAAGATTGGTTTTCGATTCAAAACCCACCACCAATCATTGACGATTGAAAGAACGCCTCTTTGCATTTAAAACGGTCTCCCTACATCCCCTCTCTTTCCCACTCTCTCTCTTCCTCCCTCTCTTCCTCATGTTCTTTTCTCTTCCTCCTCTCTTCTTGTGTCCCTCCTCCGTTCTGCCTCTTTGCATTTAAACTCTCTCGTCCTCATGTTCCTCTATCTTCTCCCTGTCTTCTTCCATCCATTCCCGTTCTGCCTCTTTGCATTTAAACTCTCTCTCCCTCTCTTGCTCATGTTCTCCCTCTCTCTTTCCTGTCTTCTCTCCCTCTCTTCGGTCCATTCTCGGTTCTGCCTCTTTGCATTTAAACTCTCTCCCTCTCTTCCTTATGTTCCTTTCTCTCTCCTTCCTCTCTCTTCTCCCTCTTTTTCCGTCTCCATTCTGCCTCTTTGCATTTAGACTCTCTCTCCCTCTCTTTCCTTCCTCTCTCTTCTCCCTCTCCCTCATGTTCCTCTCTCTCTCCTTCCTCTCTCTTCTTCCATCCGTCCTCCGTTCTGCCTCTTTGCATTTAAACTCTCTCTTCCTTATGTTCCTCTCTCTCTCCTTCCTCTCTATTCTTCCTCTCTTCCTGCGTTCGTCCTCCGTTCTGCCTCTTTGCATTTAAACTCTCTCTCCCTGTCTTCCTCATGTTCCTCTCTCTCTTCTTTCCTCCTCTCTTCCTCCGTCCCTCCTCCGTTCTGCCTCTTTGTATTTAAACTCTCTCTCCTTCCTCTCTCTTCCTCCTCTCTTCCACCCTCCTCCGTTCTGCCTCTTTGCATTTAAACTCTCCCTCTCTCTCCTTCCTCTCTCTTCTCCCTCTCTTCCTCCGTCCATCCTCCGTTCAGCCTCTTTGCATTTAAACTCTCTCTCCCTCTCTCTCCTTCCTCTCTCTTCCTCCTCTCTTCCTCATGTTCCTCTCTCTTCCTCCTCTCTTCTTCCACCCATCCTCCGTTCTGCCTCTTTGCATTTAAACTCTCTCTCCCTGTCTTCCTCATGTTCCTCTCTCTTCTCCTCTCTTCTTCCACCCATCCTCCGTTCTGCCTCTTTGCATTTAAACTCTCTCTCCTTCCTCTCTCTTCCTCCTCTTCTTCCACCATCCTCCGTTCTGCCTCTTTGCATTTAAACTCTCTCTCCTTCCTCTCTCTCTTCCTCCTCTCTTCTTCCACCCATCCTCCGTTCTGCCTCTTTGCATTTAAACTCTCTCTCCCTTTCTCTCCTTCCTCTCTTCTCCTTCTCTTCTTCCGTCCCTCCTCCGTTCTGCCTCTTTGCATTTAAACTCTCCCTCTCTCTCCTTCCTCCTCTCTTCTTCCACCCATCCTCCGTTCTGCCTCTTTGCATTTAAACTCTCATATTTGACATAAGTATTGTGCTCGTGCGGATGACTCCAGGCGCTGGGGTTTGATGTCCGAAAAGGCGGGACGGTAAAGCGAATCCTCCTCTCCGCTTCTCTCTTTCACAAACGCACAAGCCCCGCAGCTCTCTCGAATGAAGCGTCGCCGTTCTGACAAAAGGGAAGCGTGACTTTTACACACATTTGCGAGACACGTTCCTGAGTTTTGGCCTCGTCAGCTCGTCGTCTGACAAAGCAGCGATTGGACACGCTAAAATACTTTATGTTTAACCGCGGGACAAAAGGTACGCACAGGGATTAACCTCCTGAACACAAAGTCACGGAGAACACTTCAATAGGACAACCTGAGCTCAGGCTTTTATATCACACCACTTTTATTCTTCTTCTAAAACATGCCTGGAGTTGTGTTTTTTCTACTCACATGTTTAAATACAAAATCTTGCATTTTTATCCAGTGTTTGGCTCCTCTGTTTCACCTTGTGATGTCATTAAGAATGAACACAGAAAAAGCTTCACTGTGTTTCATAAACTGCTCTCAACTTCACAATATGTTTCTATTTTCAGCCTTGTATTTGTCGGACAGTGGATGATTCTGTCTGGTTTGAACTGCAGCCATTTAATCATGAAACTATCTCAATGAACAAATAATATTTATATTTATATTACATTAGAGGGACTATTATTTATAGTCTCTCTAATGAATTGCAAATTGAAATCTGATAAATGAAGGCTAAAGTATAGGGCTTTTCCAGGCAGATACTAAACCTGACGTCAGACGCACGTCGCCTGTTGCGTCACACAAGTGCAGCTGATTTGTTGTTGTTACTGTACGCTAACGTGAGTCGCCGCTAAGCTAGCTGCCAATAGCACCAAAATACTTCTACATTTCAAACTCTCTGTAGCAAAAAACAGCTCAGTGACATAAAAAAACGAGTCCCTTGTCCCTATCCGCTAAATACATAAAACAGTAGTTCTATGAGTATGTGCGTAGACCACACGGGCTTGTACGTAGGCACATGCAGGTTACCTGTGCTGCTGCGGGGTCCTGCTTCTCACAGTAAACACTGATGGACATCTGATGCACACGTTTTGAAACAAGAGATTATAATGCAGCTTCTTCAGGACAAAGTGACGGAGGAGGAAGATGGGACAGCTGACTTGTGATTGTACATCAGGACCAAAGCGGGACTTTAGACAGACATGTGAAGGACGTGAAGAAGAGGTGAGTCAGTGAACGTGTTGATATGAAAAGCTTCACTCTACTGGCCAATGCGGCGGTGGATATTTGTTTTATATTACGCTTATGAATCGCTGGAGAGCAAACGGTCTGATTATAAAAGTGACATCTTCGTAATTAAAGCCGATGCTCATTGAAACGCTCCGTTGTTTTCTATGAGCTTGCATCATGTCCCCATTTGGGGAGTGACAGTGTTGGCAATTGTACCGCCCAGCTTCACAACAGCCCCACTCGGCCTCTCTTGTAATGGAAATGCTCTCCCTCTGAGCGGGGCTATGCGGGGTAGAGGCGCGTAGAGTTGAGTCGAGTAGAGTAGGGCCAAGCAGGTACTAATGGAAAAGCCCTAGTAGTGGTGACTTGATGACATCACACTGAGCTTTGCAGATGCCTATTGTTAGGGAGAGTTTGATCTTTCCCCGGACTGTAATCCTGTCTAGAAAAACAACCCGGACTCAAAATGATACAAATTAGAAAAAGATTTACTTTGAATTCAGACAGATAACACAAAAGTTACAAAGCGACGTCTATTTCTAAACCTCCCAAAGTTGTCCCATGTGTTCTCTTTTGCGTGCTCGCCTCTCTTCTCCTACAAACCCCCACAGAAGGAAGTAGAAGAAGTCCCTTTTATCAGTTGTCCAAGAACTCCTTTTAGCCAGGTTAACGTTGATTGGTAGTCCAAGTCCACGGTTCTGGCCATGTTTGGATGTTGCTTCTCAGAATGTTCATTCATGATCTCATCTCAAACTCAGACTCAGAGACCAGTCTGAACCTGAGACCTTGTCGACTTGCAAACCTACATCACGCTCAGCAGTCTGTGACAGTTCACATGTCAACTGTAAACCAACCCTTTTGGAATGTTTGCTTCAACCAAAGGTAGCCCTTAGCTCTAGTCCAGTTTTCACATGATGCATTTTACATCACATTATGTAAACATTTGAATGATTACAATTTATCAACACACACAGAAAACATTTTTCTAACACCTATAAAAGCAGGATCAGTCAAACATTTGGAATGAAAGAACAGTGCTTTGAGGATGTGTGACTCGGGTTCTTCTCGGGACACGTGCGGTGCCTTGTACACCAGCTCCAGTCCATGTGCTCCGTGTTTACCCAAAGATTCTCATGAGAACATTTACATAATGACCTGAAGGACTGCTGTGATTTTGACTGTGCGTGTGTCCACTCTGCTCCGAGGTCTGTGCTCCAGGGCAGATCGGCTTTAAGCACTACATCCAGCAGCAGCACTCACACTGAGAACATCAACACTGTAACAGGAATAGACTTTCTAATACTGAACCATTAAAGCTCACAGATCAGCACATTTTTCTTCTTTCGTCTTAGTTCGGAGTGAAAGTCCTTGTGATAAATATTTATCAGTTTTATTGAAGTTAAGTTGCAAATTATGAATAATTTGGCAAATAAACAATAAGTTGCAAAACTCCTTATAAAATAACTATACTTATTGCGGTAACATATTCCATTCATTAAAAGAAAAATGCTTTGTTTTTTTAATGAGAGATGTTTTCTAAAGTTCCTGAGCCTGGTCCTGTCATGAACGCGCCAGAAAAGTTGGATTCTATGGTGCGTTCCAGTCGTCCTCGGAGGTCGGAACTCAGACCTCGAAGTGATGCTTTCTCCGAGTGTTGTGTGTTCCAGTGATTAAGTCGGATTACTTTCATAGTAATGAGCCAATCCAGTAATAAATAGCTTGGAAACTGCCCAGAACAGCCAAAATACAGATCTCTTTATGTCAGTTTATCAACTCGGACATTACTGTTACATTTACAGTTTGTAAAACATTGCAAGAGAGTGAATTTCTGCTTTTGTTTACATTAGCTCCGTGTAGCCGTTAGCAACATTAGCGTTGCAGCACATAACAGCAGGTTTATAATGGCAGACGTGCATAGGCAGCGCAAGAGCAGAGTCACATAGGCGGGTGAACTGTAGAGACAAACTAAAGACAAAACAACACAGGTACGATCAGTAGTGAAGCTGTCCGAGGTTTTTCTTTCTCAAAACGCAGGGCGCTGCCATGTTCGATTTTCTACCTCGGACGCTGAAATTCTCTCCGAGGATCCGAATGAGAAGTCCGAGTTTGAGGGCTGTTCCAGTGAGAATTTACAAGTCGGAACTCAGGTGATCCGAGCTCTGAGTACCACTGGAACGCACTATTAGTTCTGGTGTCTTGTCCTGCCTGGAGACATTTCAGAGGCATCGTCTGGTAACCATGGAGATACCATACTGACTGAGAAACATGGCTGTGTAAAGTTAACAAGCTTAATTTTTGGCCCTCTATGAACTCAAAGATTACAAAATCTTCCAAAGGCTTAAACCTAATGTAAAATGAAATAACTCAGACATTTTAACTGGAGCAGATCTTCACACCACAACACATTCCTCATTTAAAAACAGAACTTGTCCTTGTAAAAACTGAAACTAATTGAAGTCAAAGTAAAGCTTCTGTCATTTAAATTGTCAACCATTTGAAAAATAATTACAGTAAAAGTGCCCTCGCATGTAGACAGAACCACTCACTCCAGATCTGTGTTTGCTCTCTGTTCTTTCTTCGACGTTTTAAAGTCTGACATAAACGCTCTGTATCTGGTGGAATAAAACTCCTGGAGAATTGGCAAAGTTCCTTCTGTGTCTCTGCTTTTCATAATGCTTCTGATTCTGCAGCAGGAGAACAAACTCTAAGGTTTCACCGCACTTTCGCCGGCCTCTCCATTAGAAATAAGCCTCCGCAAAGATCGAATTCTGCTCGTTTCACCAAGAACGCGTGAGAAGAAAAACACGGGGCCGGAGTTAAACTGTGGAAAGTGGCTGCATCAGACAGAAAGCATGTTTGTGTTTGGCTCAGTATTACAAAATGACTCGTATTAATGGATTTAAGTGGTTTGGACTGCTTTATAAATAGGCTCAGGGTGTAAATGTCTGGGCTGTGCTTATTCTTAATGATACTGGGACTGGGAAAACACATGCAAATAAAAAAAAACAAAAAAACTCTATTTCGAAAACACATCTGAATTCCAAAACATTAAAGCAAATTTAATAGTTTCTTTCAGTAAATCGTCATTTGTTCAGGATTAATTAAATCATTATGCATGCTTCATTAAGAGTTTATTAAGGCTAATTAAGGTGTAGTCATCATAATCACAATGAATGAAGGAGAGAGAGAGAGAGTGAATGACTGTCTGTGTCCAGGTGTTAAACTTTTGATCCCAACAAAACCATGCTTATAGTTTGGATGTTTTTCTTGGACTATAACAGTAAAAAAAAAAGCCTGTCTCTTGTCTGGGGCTTGTGTCTCACCAAAACTGACTTTTGTTAGGCCTCTAGAAGGGAATGTGTCTCCTTTAGCTAAAATAATCCCCTGGTTGCCATAAAATGTATGTATCCTCATTGCAAATGTTCCATAGTATTGCTTTAACTTTTTATTTTGATTGGGTCCTGCACCTGAATCTACATTTCCAGAAAGTTACACAGTGTAATGCTGCGTTCACTCCGGACAGCTTATTTGCGTCTAAATTCGCCTAAACGCTCGTTAAATTTCGCCGGTTATTTATGCTGTTGACGCCTCAATAAGCTTCTAAGCTGCTCTGACGCGCGTCAAGGCTTTGGTGGACAAAAAGACACTTTTAACGCCCCACAGCGCTTCGAGCTCCCGCTTGTTTACAGGTTTTGTTTTGCTCGTAGACAGAGAGAGAGAAGGAGAGAAAGAGAGAGAGGCTTGTTGCATTTATAAAACGGATCTTACCCGGTTACACAAATTTCTCCTCCTCCTTTTGCTGCCTCCGTCCTCCTCGGCTCCTCCCGTTGTAGCCTACAGGTTTAAACACGGCACCGGGCATTTGTAATACATCCATGTGAGCGCGTTGTCAGTCCGGATCATGTCCCGTGTTTGCCGTGTCTCCAGATTTTCAAAGCAACAAAAAAGCCCCCAAACAAGCGACCTTTTGTTAAAAAAATTATTAAAAGACTTCAGTAAACAGTCGTCCTTTCCTCTTGGTGTGACAGGGAACAACATGTCACGTGTACGGGAGTGGAGTCTCTGATTGGCTGACGCGGACTTCCAACGCATCTGAAGATGGACTTTCCAAACTCCTGCGGCCGCCGCAGCTTCGAGCTTCTAATCTGCAAGACGCCGCATTTTCAGACGCCTAAACACTCGTCAATTGACGCCCCAGATGGGAATACCCGCGGAAATTTCGCTTGGACGCTCAAGACATTGACTCAACATTAAAAATGGACACAGATACGCCAAGACGCTGTCTGGTCTGACTTCAGCATTACTTTAACCCTGTTGCTCCGGCTAAGGCCCAAAGTCACTCCTCACCTGCCACACAAAGGAGAATGAGAGGTATTAAAGTTAATGGAGGAATACAAATTCACAAAAATTCCAGCTCCATTTTGTAATTTTCTACATTTCAGAAGATTTATCTCAGAGCTCAAGTGAAGTGTTCTGAGTTTCTAGTCCTGTGTGAACGGTCCGCTGTAAAAATGTCAAGTTTTCCTAAATTTTACCTTCTGTAGTTCACTAAACTTATGTAATTCTAGTCATGTGTGTTTGTATGTTTTCAGTCTGTGAATTGTATAAAAACTAGTGCTGTCAAACGATTCATTTTTTAAATCAGATTAATCACACTTTCAAATTTTGATTAATCACGATTAATCACAGTTAATTGCTTGATTGCAAACTTTCATATGTATTTATAAAAAGACCACAACATTTTGAAAATGACTGTTAGAATGTCATAACATTCAAATGTTTGTTACTTGAATATGTCAATCATTATTATTTGGGCTCTACAGTTGGTTTATTCTGGTTGTGATTGTTCCTCTGAAGGTAACTTGTGGGATCACCTGTGGCCATATGTATAATCATTGATATTTTGCGTCCCTTGGTCTTTAACGATGTTGATGGGTCTACATGCTGTGGCTCCATTTAGTAAAAGAGTTGTTTAACTTTTGTGAACATTGTCATGCTAGGCTTGGTGTTAATGTAAGTTAGTCTAGTAGCAGCGCTCTTGCAGTCGCTGACTCAAACACATGTTTGGCTTTAAGGTGGTAATTCAAGCTTGTTGCGCTTTGGTGAAAGGAGAGTTCATCGCTGCAATATATGCACACTACCATCATTTTATCTAGAGTTCCGTCGAGATCAGTCGCAGCGCATCAGTCGCAGTCTCCCCATTCATCTTTACACCGCGTATGCATTCACTTGAGCTACTATGCAGACCTAATAACAACCTGCGCCTCCGCCTTCCAGGTATCCCTCCGCACAGTACGCACTCCCTCCGCGTTGAAGCGCGTACTGAATACTTATATAGTGTGATTAATCTGCGATAATTCATGATTATACATTAATTTTTTATGATTAATCGCACGATTAATGCGTTAACTTTGACAGCCCTAATAAAACTGATTCATATTGACTCCGTGGCCTATTTTACCTTCAGATTTGAACTAAATTATTGTATTACTATTCACCATAGATTATTCTCCAATCAAATGGTTTTTGTTTGTTTGTTTATATGTTTTTTTCCCTACAATTGCAAAGCTAACAACTGCGTTAAAAATCCACGACCAGAAAGTACCACCTCATTGTCATGAGAAAAGATCAAGAAGATGGATGTTTGGGGAAAGCTTGGTAAATGTAACAAAGAGCCACATTCACACAGCTCAGGTCATTCCAAAACACTAGAAATGCCCAAGTCTGTAAAAACAAGCAAATACAGGCCTTGATTCTTTACAGATGAATGTCAGGAGTAATTTTCTATTAAGCATTTAGACTGATTTGAATTTGGGAGTTAAAACTTAACTTTCATAACTTTACATGTGTTTTTTTTTGGTCTAGATTAGCATGGATGCACAAACTTTGTGCATCCATTTGACTGGTGACGACAGTTCGGGCAGCTCTGTCACTAAAAGATCACCTCGGAAACGCTGAAATATATCCAAATGTTGAGAAATGTGTGTTTTTGCCGGATGTGTGTGTGAATGTGACAAGCTGCAGTGACACAGTGACACGGCCTCAGACACATTTAGTCTGTTTGAATCTGTGGGTTAAACTCCCATGAATGTCTCACCTGTTAAACTCATCTGTTCTGCATGTTTCACTAAAGTGTAGGGTTCGTTTTGACCTGGGAAAGTTTGTAACAGTCAAATTCCCACAAAGAGAAGAAAAACTATCTATCAATGTGAAACTTCTGCTGTAGTTTACCAACATACATGTACCAAAAGTTTATTATCAGCAGACATTTTAAGTGATCAAAACTGAAGAATTACACAGATCAGGGTCTGCAAAAACAGACCGGAGGCCTTTAAAGAGACGCCCAGGTGGGTGTGAACAGACTTGGATTGACAGCAGCATATGGACAGTGAGCTTGTGAGTGATGTGAGTTTTGTGTTGGAGCGGTCCTGGTCTTAACGTGAGGTTTGCAGCTGAAGAAGCTGTACAGCACTAATCCATCCATCCATTTTCTTCTGCTTTATCCGGGGTCGGGTCGCGGGGGCAGCAGTCTGAGCAGGGATGCCCAGACTCCCTGTCCATACACACCTCCTCCAGCTCTTCCGGAGGATCCCGAGGCGTTCCCAGGACAGTCGAGAGACATAGTCCCTCCAGCGTGTCCTGGGTCTTCCCCTTGGCCTCCTCCCAGTGGGACATGCCCGGAACACCTCACCAGGGTGGCTTTGTCAAGGAGGCATCCGGTACAGATGCCCGAGCCACCTCAGCTGGCCCCTCTCGATGTGGAGGAGCAGCGGCTCTACTCAGAGTTCCTCCCTTGTGACTGAGCTTCTCACCCTGTCTCTAAGAGAGCGACCAGCCACCCTGCGGAGGAAACTCATTTCGACCGCTTGTATCTGTGATCTTGCCCTTTCGGTCATTACCCAAAGCTCATGACCATAGGTGAGGGTTGGAACGTAGATTGACCGGTAAATTGAGAGCTTTGCCTTTCGACTCAGCTCCTTCTTCACCACAACGGTTCGATACAGCGACTGCATCACTGCAGACGCTGCACCGATCCTCCTCAATCTCACGCTCCATCTGTACAGCACTAGTATGAGACGGGGGAGTGGCAGAGAAGAACGCAACAGGAAAGGGCGTGGGAGAACGGAACGGCCCGCGGAAGAACGGGACAGCCCGCGGGAGAACGGGACAGCCCGCGGGAGAACGGTCCGGGCTCAGAACGGACGACCACGCATGTCACAGCTCACGTACAGACGGAAAGAAAAGTCGATGCGTTAACACGTTAATTTTCCCAGCCCTAATATATACTGTATACATAAATATATATATACATACACACACACTACTCCTGAGTATGTGTGTTGGTCTTGTCCCCCTGGTTGGGAAACACAGGCTCATGACACATGTAAATGAGTGTCTTTTACACACCCATTTACACATGATAGCTGCTTGTTTGTATGAATAACAGAAAGAAAGTTCCAGGGAAAACCTTTACGTGCCCACACTTTGCACAGCCTCCGTTCTGTTCCTTTTGTGACTCTGACAGTCTCATTCAGTCAGGCTTCAGAATTCTCCTCATATTTCAGTTTGTTGCTAATTTCAGTGTAAATAAAAGCGGTTTTGACCCTGGCTCGTGTCTGTGTCCCTCGGCAAACGCAGGAATCCCACGTTTTATCAGAAAAATGCCGTGTTTTGTATCTAAACGTGTGACATTGACTGCGCTGCATTCACTCTCCTGTTAGACTCATAGTTTCAATACTTTCCCTTCTTAACCTCGCTGACATTTCTTTTATTTACTCACGCTTTTACACTTTTACACACAAACACAAGAGGAGAACTCGCTCTTTAAGCACAATCTCATGAAAAATGTCACTTCTGAGGTCGGAATTTTCAAAAGACCAATAAATTATGCTAAAATAGTCAAAAGACAAGTGCAAACCCAAGGCTCATTTACAGCGGCCCAAAGCTGTCAAAGTGATTTGTGTCTTTTTAAAAAATGTCACTAAATGGTCAAAAGCTTCCGAAAGCGTGTAAAAGTGTTGTACCTGATCTTCAAATGTGGAAGATAAAAGTGACGCCTTAAAAAACGTCTTGAACTTGAAGTCTGACCCAATGAGAGAAAGTAAGTAGCCGACATGATTTTTCATATGTTTGGTTGGCTTTTCAGGGTTATTTTGGGACAACTTTGTAAAATAGAATTAATTTTGATAAAGTCATGTAGAAAAACACATTAAGCTGAACCCAAATGTCAGTGACCTGCTCTGAGCTGTTTTCCTCGCGTGTATTTTGTGTGACACAATTGTTTATGTTGCCTGGGATCCACAGCCACGCTTCAGTAGGTTGTGACTAGGGCGATAGGTGTGACGCTCCGCCAACAAAAAGAGGAAAAAATGAGCGAGTTGTGTAGTTAAAGTTGATCAAAACCGATTAAAACCTGATTAAAATACCATCAAACATCCTTATCCAATCAGAGAAGCTTATTTTCTCCTGCCGATGCATAGTCCCGTCTCTTTTGGTGCGATCTCAGCCTGACTTCAAATCGCACCCATTGAATCTCATGTAAGAGCGTTTTTTTTTTTAAGTTTCAGCCTCACAATGCAAACTAATGGGACTCGTGGGTGCTTGCACCTACGCTGTGCGTCGTCACGCAGACGTACGTGACGACGCAAGGCACGTTCACCTGTCAGTCAAACAGACAGCGCTAGTGCTAGTGATCCAACTCGGAATATTCGGCACCAAACAAGCCGTTTATAACAGCTACGACCCCCGAGGACAAATTTAAACATCAGACACGTTACAACAGAAGGTGGAGAATGTATAATTGTGTATTTTTGTCAAGTTGGACTCAGAGTTGTGTATTTTCTGCTCTTGTATTCAATCATGCTCCATGTCCATGTTTATTGTGGCTCTCAGGCTGGTTATATTGTCTTAAATATTAACAAATAGACATGTTATTATAAATATAAAGCCTGCTTATGCATATTACTGATCTAGATCTTTATTTTATGGTTTTATTGACATAAGTTGGCCACATGCCATTTGATTGCACATCAATTCCACCTAGTGGTGTAAAATGAGATTATAATATATTGATTGATTGGACACTGTAATAATATCATATATATACAATTATATTATATAATTGTGGGCATAGGGCTTTGATAGCTGGCAATGTATTGACCATAGCACCCCGAAAGAAATGAGTCAGGAGCCGCCACTGTTGTGAAGAGTGAGTCTGGTCACCACTGCAGGAGGAGTGGTGACCAGACTCACTCTTCAGGTCAACTCCACAGGCTTTAGATGTGCCTCGTCTGCCGTTTAGACCAAAATCTAACTTCACTCACCTCACAGTAAAACCGACTCATTGATTCTGTCGAAATCTGTCATATTTTTCAATTCCACCTGATATTTCTTTCCATATTGTTCTATGTTTTTTTTGTATCCTAAGCAGCCATGTTCTTTTTCATACAGGAGACGATGTGTGCCCCTGATTGGCTAATGAATCTGTCAATCACGCTCACTGAAATGGCCAAACAATATATTGTTTATAGATCGTCTGAATTTTCCAGCCCATCGTTTACGCGCTTGTTCATATGTTTCCGGGCACACTGACTTTTGACTCAGATTTGGGAAGGACCTGTGTGCACAATCATCTGTCTTTTGTCCAGTAAATGTGACGAGCTTGATCTTAGACCTTGTCCACACGAAGACAAAACGAGGATAGTTTTAAAAACGTTCTGCGTAAACATGGAGCTGCCTTAGGATTTATCAGGATGTATCCACATGAATCAGTAAATTCAGCCTGGAGCCTTTGTAATGCCTGGAACTGACCAGAGTGTGGAGCTGAGACACTGGCACAGACAGGAAGTAGAAGCGACTGCGCATAAAGTTAAAAAAAAAAAAAAAGGGTTTAACGTAAAGGAAAACTTAGCGGAGAACTCTTTTAAACTTCACAAACATTCTGAATGAACAACATGGATCTAAAACCTCCAGAAGAGACACAGAAAGTGGATTTATGCTTCAGAATCTTTGGAATATTTTGACAACGTTTTAATACGGATTTAATAGAGATTGTAAGGGATTTATTTTTGTTTGTCTCTTCTTCTGTGGTTTATGATGAAATGAGACGCAGATTTTTACATTTTACATTATGTAAAGGTCAGTATATTCTGCTGATGAGACGTGACTCTGGGGCAGTGATGTCATCAGGGAAACAAAAAAATCGGATACAGTGTAACTGCGGAGACGCTTCACCCTGAGACCTGGTTTCAGAAATCTTTGTTTTCAGTCTCCTAAAACTCCTGCTTCGTGTGGACGATGTTGGTTTAGGACAAATATTTGAGCTGAAACGCCGGAGCTTGGACCAGTGTGGACAGGCCCTTAGTGAAACAGAATTTCTCTTTTATGCACATCTAAGATACACATTGCTGCTTGAGTTCATTTCTTTGGTGGATGTCAAAATGTGCGTGTTTATTTATGAATAATAAAGGAATGTTAATCTAAACTTCAAGCCTCAGACCTAAACTTACCCATTTCACGGAAACGCTAAAAACATGTGGATGTAAATATACACGTTTCAATGAGACGTAAGTCCGCTAAAATCCACATAAATGCACAGACTAACTGATCATTTCAAGTGACAATGGAAATGTGTTAAATAAAAGCCCAAAGATTGTCAGTTGTGTGTGAATTGTCTTTTTGAAAATATGTGGAGGGATTCTATTTTACAATGAAAATGACTTGCTTATTTTTATTTTTACACTTTTATTTCTCAGTTTCTTCATAATGTGCTATTTAACGGCTGTAAAGCTATTAACCAAACTAAATCTGAAAATGCAATCATCTTCTAATCCAGAGGCTGAGAGCAGCAGAGCAGATCAGTCGTGTGTCTGTGTCCTGATTGGCTGATCCTCGTCACATGTCTCATTTAGGAAGCCCCCAGAGACCTCAGCCAATCACAACATTCATCTGTGTCTCCCGCTGCAGTCTTCTCTTTCCTCACAGGTCAGTCCAGACCAGTCCTTCTGGTGAGTCTCCTCCTGATGGGACACTTTGTTCAGGAGACAGAGGAACAGACACACAAGACACTTCAGCTGTGGAGGAGCAGCGACTCCACTCTGAGGCTTTTTATATGTGCACATTTGTAATTAAATAAATATTCAAATCCGATCCTAGAAGACTAGTAAAAAGCAATAAAAGCAAAATTGTGTGTGAGTCTGTGAGAAAATGTAATATTTTTAACTTGTTTACAAGAAACTCCAGTAAAATGACATTATGTCATGGTTTTGAAGGAAAATTCAAAACTTCAGGTGTTACAGGCTAAATCCTCCAAAAGTTTAAGTTGAATTTATTTGCCATTTGTAGTAAGAAAGCACTTTGGAACACCATGAACTGTAAAATTGCTTTATTTTGTTTTACAGCAAGTTAACATTTATGGTTTTCTTAGTATTTTAATAATCTTTAATTGTAAATTTATGATTTAATCACATTTTGTTTGTTTTTTTGTTGTTCTTGTTTTTCATCAGAATATACAAATACCTAACCAGATGGATCTGTGTTGAACTACGATTTGAGGTCTTCCACAGTCTCCACCTGGAACTTTACTCGCTGAAAGCGTTCAAGAAAAGGTGGGGCGTTTAGTGAAATACTTGGAGCTGATTGGGTGTGGGGCCGACCTTTTTTTTTCTTAGCCAATCACAGCAACAACTCGTAATGGTGTATCCAATGTCCGGCCCTTCTTTCAAAAAGAAATTACTCCGCATTTCTGCTAAAACTGCATCAAAAACAGCAGAAACACGAACATCCACAAGAGCCGCCATCTTTGTTTAGCTTGAATGAGACTCGGCGGCGGCGGGACGCTAACAGCCGTCTTAACACCGTCGAAACACCGCTGGTTCAGACTCCCAAACCAATCAGGCGGCAGGAAGGCCAGATGGTTTATCTGGTGTTATCGCGAGATAAACCATCTGGACAGGTTAACCAATACCAGCCCCATACAACCAATAATGCACAGAACCAGTTATTTCAAATCCAAATCCATTTATTAAGAACCAACAAATGGAATGAGTCAATTTAACAGATCTTTGTAGATTTGTTTTGCATCTTGCTCAGTTTACAACATGAACATTTTGGCTTTAGTTTTCTTTTTTTAACATACAAGCATCCCAAATAAATGCATTTGGTATTTGATTTGCCCCCAAATATTTGGCACGTCAATAGTTATTTTATCACGTTAAAACAAATCTAGTGTTAAATACGAAAACAAAAAATTAAATGTTCTTTGAAAAATCGGTCTCTCGGGCAATATAGATGAATAAACTAAACCAAAACAAACATTTAAACTACATTATTTTCAGTAGATTTGTGGTTCACTTGTAGCTCGAGGATACAATTCTAAAAATACAGATGAAATATTCAAATACATTTCGGCTCCGGATGAAGGTTTTTCTTGCTGCCAGAGCAAACTGACCACAGAATGAAGACTTTCCACTCCACAGACGATGTTTCAGAGTCACAGATTAGAATTTATCATTTCTTTATTAAAAAGTAATGCGGCAGTATTAGGTTTGATTAGCTTTTATTTGCGAGGCTTTGGGGAGTCGTCTGTGTAAACGCTCCGAAATCCCCAAAGACCAAAGCAAAGCACCGGGACGACTCGGAATTCTGACGGAAAAATAAGAAACACCAGCCCACGATCCAATCAGGCACGTTTTAATATAGTTTTCATGAAAGTGTCACAGACGGATTGGGGGAATTAATGGCAATATTTGCTTTGGGAAAATAAAAAAAAGGTTCATAATGTGCAGAGATTGGAAAATTAAAGAGTCCAGAAATGAGATTTTAAATGTCACAAGTTTGAATTTGCAGAGGAAAGAAAAGACAGTCTTTATGAGAACTTCAGATCATTCTTTCTGGGATTAGTCTGTCCTCGTCCTGCCAGATGAGCCTGTTTCCTTAGCTCACTCTCATTTCCTGTTGAAAAAAAATGCAGTCATACAAAATGCATCTGAACACTTTTAAGATGTTTCCGGATTGTTTTATTTTGTACGTTTGACTTTTCGTCAGCGTTAGTTTGAGTCACGAGTTATTACAGAAATGTTCTTTCATTGATAGTTCTTTCTTTGTTATACTGTGCTTAACGCATGCTTTTATCTTCATCTCATCTTTATGAACCAGCCTTTGCTAATAAAAGATTCATACGTTGAACTTGTTTGAAGTCTTTCACACAAACGACATTAATAATGGCTCACGTTAGAACGACAATGAGCCTCACTTCTGCATTAGGATTCTTTTGCACATGTTTTTTTGCGATTTTCCAAAAACAGAGTTCACGATTCAGATTGAGTCGCATGGATCAGGCGACGCGGATCAGGCAAAACAGATCAGGTGACCTGGATCATATCAGGCGACGCGGATCAGGCGACACGGATCAGATCAGGCGACGTGGATCAGGCGACGCGGATCAGATCAGGTGACGCAGATCAGGCGACGTGGATCAGGCAAGCTGGATCATATCAGACGACGCGGATCAGGCGACGCGGATCAGATCAGGCGACGCGGATCAGGTGACGTGGATCGGATCAGGCGACGCGGATCAGGTGACGTGGATCGGATCAGGCGACGCGGATTAGATCAGGCGACGCGGATCAGATCAGGCGATGCAGATCAGGCGACGCGGATCAGGCAACGCTGATCGGATCAGGCGACGCGGATCAGATCAGGCGATGCAGATCAGGCGACGTGGATCAGGCAAGCTGGATCATATCAGGCGACGCGGATCAGGCGACGCAGGTCAGGCGACGCGGATCAGGCGACGCGGATCAGGCGACGCGGATCAGGCGACGCGGATCAGGTAACAGATCAGGCGAGGCGGATTAGGCGACGCGGATCAGGCGACGCAGATTAGATCAGGGGACACGGATCAGGCGACGCGGATCAGGCAACACGAATCAGGCAATGCGGATCAGGCGACACAGATCAGATCAAGCGACATGGATCAGATCAGGCGACGCGGATCAGGCGACACAGATCAGGCAGGCCTCAACCAAACTCATTTTCTGTTTTAATTGATCTCTTGATTAGTTTCTGTTCCTTCATCAAAACGTCTTCTTTAAATAGCTTCATAATGACGCCAAGGACCCCCCCCCCCCCTCTTTCTCTCTATCACACACACACCTCTCTATTCCTCTTTCTCTCCTCTTTCTTTTCCTCTTGTCCTTCTCCTCTATTTTTCCTTCTTTCTCTCCACCTATTTCTGTTGCTTCGCTCCTCTTTCATGTCTCTTTCTCCCTCTTGTTCCATTTTTTCTCTATCTATCTATGGCATCTCTATCCCTCTCTCTTTTTTCTTTCCTTTATTCTTCTCTGTCCTTCTGTATGTCTTTCCACTCATTGTTTTCCTTCTCCCTCTTTCCCTCCCTCTTTGCTTTTCTCTTTTTCCTCTATCCCTCTGTTGTCATCCCTCGCTCTACTCTCTTCCTTTGTATTTTCTCCTCTCCTGTTTTATTTCTGTTTTTATTCTCTTTGTCCCCTCTTTTGGTGTCTTTCTCCTCTCCTGTTTTTCTTTTCTCCCCTCTCTCTCTTTGTCTCTCTCTCTCCTTCTCTCTCTACTGTATCTATCTGCTCTTTCTCTCTCCTCTCTCTCTCTCTCTCTCCTCTCTCTCTTTCTCTTCCCCCTCTCTCTCTCCTCTCTCTCTCTCTTTCCTTCCCCTCTCTCTCTTTCTCTACAATTAGAATAGTAATAGGCTCTAATTAACTTTAAAAAGAAAAAGGAAATTTGTGTAAAAAGCCGAGATGGAGCGTAGATTACTCATTTTCATTAACACCCCCCCTCTGTCCGTGGTTTGGATGAATATTTGATCCGAGGGTGAAACTTCAGCGAACACGTCGTCCTTTGCTACATTAAAAAAGCTGCTTTGTTTCTCATAATGAACTCACTGATGAGCTCATTTGAATCTGATTTTTAATTTGGTTTTGAGGCCAAAGATCGCGTTTGAAGGCAGAACATGAAGGAAGAGAAAAGCAGTAGACGCCGTGAGGCTTTGAAGACAAACACAACCTAAATGAAATGATCACTTTTTTTTATTTAAAAAGAAAAAGTTTACCTTAGAACAACAGATTCAGAGGTTTGATCTTTTAAACTGTTCTCTGTTCTTTTACGCTTATTTCACTGCAGAAGTGTTTTTTCAGTAGCTTTACCTCTGTTTGATTAAAGGCTCAGTTCTTCCAATCCCCATGTGGAACTGTGGACTGGGACCACACTGGGGTCTCAAGCTCCTGCTCTGGGGCAGGAACCTTTCTTTAGAGCAGAAACCTTTATGTGGCACAAGAATGTTTACAACTCTGACTTTGTTGACAAACTTCTATCTAAATCTAATAAACACTTTAAAAACAGATTTTGAACTAATGTGACAATATTTTACAATGAAATTTGAGTGTTTGACAGATGTCCTCTGAAGTGGACATTTGGAGTCAGTTATTTATTTATTTTTAATTTGAAACAAATGGTTCTGGGTCAGAGGTAAAGAGAATATTGCTACAAATGTGGGAGAAAACTCAGATATTGAGTTGTTTGATGATGATGATGATGATGATGATGATGATGATGATGATGATGATGATGATGATGATGATGATGATGATGATGATGATGATGATGATGATGATGATGATGATGATGATGATGATGATGATGATGATGATGATGATGAACCGTCAGTGTCCAGTCGCCGTCTGTCTAGAGCAGCCGTTCCCAAACTTTTCGGAGCCTTGGTCCCCCTATTGGCCCGTAGATTGCCTGAGGCCCCTCAGTAATATTTCACACTTTATTCAAAATTAAGTAGAAAGTATATACTCTCATATTAGGATGCCAAAACAGCAAAATAATATTGCCTGTGGACTTAGTGTGGATTTAAAAGAGTAAATTATTCTACTTAAATATATTAAAGTTAGTTTCAAACCCAGTTTTCTGTCATGCTTGTTGTGTGGACAACCTTTGGAGGCCCCCCTGCAGGGATCCTGAGGCCCCCCAGGGGTCCCGGACCCCACTTTGGGAATCACTGGTCTAGAGCAAGACTACAATGTACATCTTGACTTTGTACTCTTTGGACTATAATGAAAAACAGACTAACAAAAAGAAACGAAGAGGAGCTTCTGAGATGGTGGTCAGAAGAAGTTCTGAACTTGTTGTCAGTAAATGGTTTGAAACAAGCCAGTGGTTATGTGCTCCTCTGCCTACGGCATTGAGCCTCAGGACTTATGCAGAAGATGGTCCAAGAAAGAAAAAAAAGTTTGTACAATGCAATTTCTACAATACAAAACTGATTCTGGGCAAGAAACAACTGAAGTTCCTGGATTTTAAACTGGTCCTTGTTGAATCATTAGTCAAGCTCAAGGAGGAATCTCCAAGAAAGTGAGGAGAGTGATAAATCCATATATAACACACAGTAAACCAGAAAAAAACAAACTAGAAGTTCAATGTTCCAAAATAAATGCACTACACATCTGTGTTGAGGGATTTAAACCCTGAGTTCACTTACTGTCTGTATTGTTAGATAAAAAGAAAAAAAAAAAAACTCATTCACAGTCAGTCACAGTCAGTCACAATAACTGGGGAAAACAAAAAAAAAACAAAAAATACAATTTGGGATATCTTTTTTTTCTCTGGCAGTCAGGAGGCTAGAAGAGCATGAGACAAAGGCAGTGACAGTGACAGCACCACATGAGCACTGGGCTGAGGAGCAGTTAAACACTGCTGCTGGAGCTGGAGCCCAGGCCAGGCCACTTTCACCAAGTCTAACTGTGTAAAGCAGGCCTAGTCAAGATCAGAGATCTGATCTGGCCCTCAACCTACAGTATCTTCCAGTTTGCAAATCTACATATTTTTATTTGTTTGTGTGATTCATTATACCTGCGTTTGTACCATTTTAGTTTGGATGTAATTCTGCTTGTATCTGACCTGGCTTTGGCCTTAAGCTGTTTACATTTAGTTCAGTCTTTGTTAGTCCTGGTCTAGTCCTTGTTTAATGTTGGCTCAGTGCTGGTTTAGAAATGTATAGAGCAATACAAATCTAACATAGACTGAGTCACTAACATCACTGAAACTGATTTTGTACGACTCTAAACATGTTATGCCATTATGCCCTGATGCCATGGCTCTCCCAAAAATCTGGCCCTGGTAAAGATAAAGTTGAACAGCCCTGGTGTAAAGGCAAACAGGGACAGAAAAGTTCTTCAGACTAAACAGGGACTAAATGAGTTCTTGGTATGAAAGAAAAATAAAACATAACTTTTCTAGTGGGTGACTGTTTCCATGTGGTGTCAAATCTTCAACAGTATTATTTTCTTGTTTTTTCTCAGTAACAAATTATTTATCACATTCTTGTGTTGCCTCTCCACAGATCTTACCCATCTACTTGTGCTATTCATTTTTTTTAAATGTTGTCTTTTTTCTGTTAATTAAGTTAATTCAATGCAAATGTGCTTAGAGCTTGTATGTGTTTTTAAAATTTCCCTCGGAGAGTTTTTTTTCTTCTATCTACAGACTTAAAACAGCAGCAGCAGCAGCAGTTGTGTGCAGTGAGAGCAGCAGACGGTGAGTAATAACCTGTGTCCAGTGTGTGTCCACCTCTCATCTGTCTGTGTTAACCTGCCTGACCTGTTGCTCTGATCCTCTAACAGCCTCCAGACACTCAGAGAGAGAGAGTTAACCCTGAGGTCGAGGACAAGGCGTTTACAGTCGACTCAAACTGCCCACAGCCCGAGGCGGAGTGAGAAAGAGAGTTAACCTCGAGGTAACACTTACAGTCGACTCAAACTACCCACAGCCCGAGGCGGAGAGAGAGAGAGAGAGTAGGAATGAAGGAAAAAACATGGAGAGCCTGAAAAAGGGAGAGGCTGAAATATTAAGGAGTGAAGCAAAGAGAGAGAGAGTTAACCCTGATGTCCAGGAAGATACGTTCACAGCAAACTCACACTGCCCAGAGAGAGAGAGAGAGTGAAGCAGCAGTAACAGGTGGAGTGTGGTTGTGGATGTGTGGCCTCAGTTCACACTGGATTCGGCAAAACCTCAGACTCAAAAACAGGGTCACTTAAACCCATCAACGGAAGCGAACAAAGAGCCTCAGGAGAGATCTGTCAGACTGGACCAAGAGCAAAGACCTGCAGTCCCGGGACAGACGTGGGGCAGTACAGGCACACAGAGAGCTGCAGACGTGGAACTGACCTGGACCGAGAGGAGCAGACCAAAGGAAGACAAAGACCTGCAGTCCTGGGACAGACGTGGGCCAGTACAGGCACACAGAGAGCTGCAGATTTTGGGCAGGACAAATAAACTGAATTGAAATTGAACTAAAATTGTGCACATTTTTGTAGGTTTAAATTCTTCCCAGTCATTATAAGCATC
This sequence comes from Mugilogobius chulae, assembly GCA_038363315.1. Classification (NCBI taxonomy): domain Eukaryota; kingdom Metazoa; phylum Chordata; class Actinopteri; order Gobiiformes; family Gobiidae; genus Mugilogobius; species Mugilogobius chulae. The sequence goes on from CM076407.1 coordinate 1,248,575, forward strand.
ACTATAAGAAAGTCCATGTTTTACACTGAGACAACTCTTCTGAACTTGTCTGGTTGTGTTAATTGTGTCATCTTCTCAACTCCTAAGGTCTGTTATCTACTTATTTTTTTTCCAAATTCACTATGTTGCAAGTAAATCTGGCCTTTGTGCACTGTCTAAATAATAAGAAAGTATTTAAACTCCATAAGTAGCCAAAAGCAGTGTTCTGATTGGCTGTGCTTGGGTGGTCCCCTTTGCTGTCTCTTAAGAAGTCACTGAATGCATGAGAAAATATGTGTGTTGAACTCTGAGTTCTCACTATATCCATCTAAAATGGTATATGGTCTATTTATATAGTGCTTTTCTACCTTTCCAGGCACTCAAAGCGCTTTACAATCTAGTATCCACTCACCCAGTGTAACAGACACTGAGGCTGTGTGGGTTAAGTGTCTTGCCCAAGGACACAACGACAATCTACTCCTGTCGTCCACTGTGGCACCTGTTCTATACGGTCTCCCATCCAAGTACTAACCAGGCCCTGTCTTGCTTATAGCTTCTGAGATCTGACGGGATCAGGCTTTCACAAGCAGGTATGGTCACTGGGACTTGACTCATTGAAAGCGTTCGAGAAAGGTGGGACGTTTAGTGAAATACTTGGAGCTGATTGGGTGTGGGGCCTACCTTATTTTTGCTTGTCCAATCACAGCAACAACTCTTAATTGGTGTAGCCAATGACCGCGTGAGATAGAACAAGTACATGTCACACATACGCTCTTCTTTCAAAATAAAATACTCCATATTTCTGCTAAAACGCTTCAAAAGCAGCAGAAACACGAACATTCAAGAGAGCCGCCATCTTTGTTTGGCTTCAATTAGACTCGGCGGCGGAGCGTTAACAGCCCACCCTGCTCACTGTGTTCTCATGGATTGCGTAAAATAGCACGCCATGACAAATTGCATGTCACGATGACGCCCTCTGCCTGTTTTGGCGTGCAATACACGCTAATTTTTTCTGGCGTGGTCTGGACACGCCTAGTGGTTGACGACAAACACGAGGTTTTTCAAGGGATTAACTGCAACATTTAAGTCTGAAGTTACAAAAACGGGTAAGTTTAGCTCTTTGGCTTGGAGTTGGTTAATGTTAGGATTAGGATTGTTAGTCTTCATGAATAATAACACCTGTTAACCTTCACCATTGAAATGAACTAGGACAGAAACACGTCAAATACACACACACAAAGTAGAAGTTGTGTTCATATGACATGCTGTTTACAACACGCTTATCCATGAGAACAGGCTGCCCTGCTACAATGTGATTGGGCCTCAAAACCACGCTGCTGTGATGTGAGTGAGTCGAAACACCGCTGGTTAGGACTCCCAAACCAATCGGGCGACTGGAAATCCAGATGAAATCCATCTGGCTGGCCAGGTTAAAAAAATTCGCATTTAATGAAGAATTGTGAAAGCTTAATAGAATGTAATACAGTTTGCAGCATGAAAATCGGCACCTCAGCTTTAAGTTAAGCAGAAAACAAGAAAATGTGTCACCATCTCAAATGTGATTAGGCAATAATGAAGGCTATAGTAGCTCAGGGCCTTGTAAAAGCTGGCTCAGGCTCTGGACCCGGGGCAGACTCAGGCCAGTGGAGCAGTGGAGCAGCAGTTACAGGTGGTTTGTTGGCGACCTGCCCCGTCTCACGCTGCTTTTGGCTCACACCCCAGACCCTCATGTCCACAGCCAGATGGACACGGGCTCGCTCACACACACCCACACACACACACACGGAGCTTACATAACCAGGCCTAATGTGGTCGCAGCAGTCGTTCTCAGAGCTATAATTATATCATCCACTTACATAAAGGCCATTCAGAGCCGGCCATTAGCTTTTCATTGTGTGTTAGGACCAATAAACCAGAACGAGACAAGCTAAACGCAGTCCAATGTCTGTCATAAAAGACTTTTACAGGTGCTTAGGGCGGCCACCAGGGGGCACAAAGATAAAAAACACTTTCATTTTACAACAAGTTATAACAAGACTGAATGAGACGCTGTGATTAAAAGAGATGCACTGTGTTTTCTGTGTAATCTTTTAACTAAAAATAGATTTGAGTAAAAGCAGTTATTGTCATTTAGATGTATTAAATCTGAAATAAATATTACAAATGTGTGTCTTTACATTGAGTGAGTTTGCATAATCACAAAATGGAGGCATATTTATTATTATTACAAAATCTTAGGGCTGGGCATAAATCTGAATTTGTTCAATTCAAATTTGTAGCTCAATTTGTATTTTTTTTTTTTTGACTATTTCAGAAAAAGGTTGCTGTAATGTTGTTGTGACTCGGCCTCTGTGCAGTCCTTATGTTTACTATAGTAGCCTCTAATATAGCCGAGGTAGTGAGTGATAAACAAAAACTAAACAGGACTCTGGAACAATGACATATTAAAAAGGCTGTACAACACAAACATACAGTTTATCCATAATCTGTTCTTTGCTATTCACATGTTGTCCCTTGTCCCAGTGTATCTGTTCCAGATTCTGCTGCTCTAGTGTCGATGCCTGGACCTCGGATCCCACCTAATCTTGAGATCCTGGACTTCGCTCACTATTCCACTGCATTCTCTCTTTAACTGGCTGTCTTCGTCTGTTAGAAAATTAATCTACCTAAAAGTGATTTTTGGCTCCACAGACTTAAAGTTCTAATTACATCTGGACACGCGTCAGTCCTGGTCTCATCTACAGCCTGTCCGTCCATGGGAGTGGATCCCTTCTTCACTGTGGTTCTCCTCCAGGTTTCTCTTTTCCCTTAGGATTTTTTTAGTTTTTCCTGCCGAGAAGGAGGGTCTAAGGACAGAGGGTCTAAGGACAGAAGGAGGGTCTAAGGACAGAAGGAGGGTCTAAGGACAGAAGGAGAGTCTAAGGACAGAAGGAGAGTCTAAGGACAGAAGGGAGTCTAAGGACAGAAGAGGGTCTAAGGACAGAAGGAGAGTCTAAGGACAGAAGGAGGGTCTAAGGACAGAAGGAGGGTCTAAGGACAAAGGAGGTCTAAGGACAGAAGGAGGGTCTAAGGACAGAAGGAGGGTCTAAGGACAGAAGGAGGAGTCTAAGGACAGAAGGAGGGTCTAAGGACAGAAGGAAGGAGAGTCTAAAGGACAGAAGGAGAGTTCTAAAGGACTAGGACGACAGGAGAGTCTAAGGACAGAAGGAGTTAGGCAGAAGGAGGGTGTAAGGACAGAAGGAGGGTGTAAGGACAGAAGGAGGGTCTAAGGACAGAAGGGAGGGGTCTAAGGACAGAAGGAGGGTAAGACAAGATAAGGAAGAAGAAGGAAGGGGTCTAAGGACAGAAGGAGGGTCTAAGGACAGAAGGAGAGTCTAAGGACAGAAGGAGAGTCTAAGGACAGAAGGAGAGTCTAAGGACAGAAGAGGGTCTAAGGACAGAAGGAGGGTCTAAGGACAGAAGGAGGGTCTAAGTAAGGACCGGAGGGTTAAGGGAAGGAGGTCTAAGGACAGAAGGAGAGTCTAAGAGGGACAGAAGGAGAGTCTAAGGACAGAAGGAAAGAGTCTAAGGACAGAAGGAGGTCTAAGGACAGAAGGAGGGTCTAAGGACAGAAGGAGGGTCTAAGGACAGAAGGAGGGTCTAAGGACAGAAGGAGGTCTAAGGACTAGACAGAAGGAGAGTCTAAGGACAGAAGGAGGGTCTAAGGACAGAAGGAGGGTCTAAGGACAGAAGGAGGGTCTAAGGACAGAAGGAGGTCTAAGGACAGAAGGAGGTCTAAGGACAGAAGGAGGGTCTAAGGACAGAAGGAGAGTCTAAGGACAGAAGGAGAGTCTAAGGACAGAAGGAGGGTGTAAGGACAGAAGGAGGGTCTAAGGACAGAAGGAGGGTCTAAGGACAGAAGGAGGGTCTAAGGACAGAAGGAGGGTCTAAGGACAGAAGGAGGGTCTAAGGACAGACTAAGGACAGAAGGAGAGTCTAAGGACAGAAGGAGAGTCTAAGGACAGAAGGAGGTCTAAGGACAGAAGGAGGGTCTAAGGACAGAAGGAGGGTCTAAGGACAGAAGGAGGGTCTAAGGACAGAAGGAGTCTAAGGACAGAAGGAGGGTCTAAGGACAGAAGGAGAGTCTAAGGACAGAAGGAGGGTGTAAGGACAGAAGGAGGGTCTAAGGACAGAAGGAGAGTCTAAGGACAGAAGGAGAGTCTAAGGACAGAAGGAGGGTCTAAGGACAGAAGGAGGTCTAAGGACAGAAGGAGGTCTAAGGACAGAAGGAGGGTCTAAGGACAGAAGAGAGGTGTAAGGACAGAAGGAGGGGACAGAAGGAGAGTCTAAGGACAGAAGGAGAGTCTAAGGACAGAAGGAGAGTCTAAGGACAGAAGGAGGTCTAAGGACAGAAGGAGGTCTAAGGACAGAAGGAGGTTAAGGACAGAAGGAGGGTCTAAGGACAGAAGGACTAAGGACAGAAGGAGGGTCTAAGGACAGAAGGAGAGTCTAAGGACAGAAGGAGGGTCTAAGGACAGAAGGAGGGTCTAAGGACAGAAGGAGGGTCTAAGGACAGAAGGAGGGTAAGGACAGAAGGAGGGTCTAAGGACAGAAGGAGGGTCTAAGGACAGAAGGAGGGTCTAAGGACAGAAGGAGGGTCTAAGGACAGAAGGAGGGTCTAAGGAGAAGGAGGGTCTAAGGACAGAAGGAGGTCTAAGGACAGAAGGAGGGTCTAAGGACAGAAGGAGGGTTAAGGACAGAAGGAGGGTCTAAGGACAGAAGGAGAGTCTAAGGACAGAAGGAGAGTCTAAGGACAGAAGGAGAGTCTAAGGACAGAAGGAGGGTCTAAGGACAGAAGGAGGGTCTAAGGACAGAAGGAGGGTGTAAGGACAGAAGGAGGGTCTAAGGACAGAAGGAGAGTCTAAGGACAGAAGGAGAGTCTAAGGACAGAAGGAGAGTCTAAGGACAGAAGGAGAAGGGAAGGAGGGTCTAAGGACAGAAGGAGGTCTAAGGACAGAAGGAGGTCTAAGGACAGAAGGAGGGTCTAAGGACAGAAGGAGGGTCTAAGGCAGAAGGAGGGTTCTAAGGCAGAAGGAGGGTTAAGGAGAAGGGGTAAGGCGAAGGGGGTCTAAGGGAAGGAGGGTCTAAGGACGGAAGGAGGGGTCTAAGGACAGAAGGAGGGTCTAAGGACAGAAGGAGGGTCTAGGACGAAGGAGGGTCTAAGAACGAAGGGGGTCAAGAACAGAAGGAGGTCTAAGGACAGGGGATGCTCTGGGACAGTTTTTATTTGCCTAATTGGCTGTTGTAACAATCTGCCTGCATTTCCTAAACATGATTGTTTCTAATTTTACATTGTTTCTGTTGGTATTGACCAAATGTTGCCATGTTTGATTTTCTGACAAATCTTGTTTGCTAAATCAACACCTTGTAAAGTCCGCTGAGATAACTGCTGTTGTGATTTTGGGCTATACAAATAAATCAAATTGGAATTAAATTAAATTGAATTAAAATTACTGTTTAAACACTTAAAAGAGGTAGAACATGTCTCTGTAGGATGTAGTTTGGAGGCGTTTTTACAATCGAAAACCTTCACTTATTTTTTGTTCATTTTCTACTGCTGGAGTGACTGGGGCATATGCCAGTAACTTTGGGCCTTAGGCGGGGAAACATACTCTGGACGGTGGCCAACACGTCGCAGGTTAGAAACCATTCACCCTCTTTATTCATTCATTTACAGTGATGCCCAATGAAGGTTTTTGGGGGTGGGAGGAAACCGGAAGTACCTAGAGGAAACCCACACTGACACGGGGAGAACATGCAAACTCCACCCAGACAGATCGTGAGATGGGAGTCGAACCCACGAAACAAAATGCGTGAAACATGCTCATCATACTGTATGTTTTTGACATTTTTGTTGGTTTCCTTCAGAGGCTGTGTTGGGAAGAAAAACCCTCCTTCATGTGAAAAATGTGTTTCCTGGTCTTGGTACTTTTGGTTCTAGGTACTTTTGTCTGCAAAAACACTTGGGCATTGCGTCATACTAGTTCTAACTGGATCAATAGAAAATGACATCTCAATAGTATTTTGGTCTTCTTCTTAATTTATCGTTGTTTTTTCTTGTAATAAGACAGTTTCTTACAAGCTTATTACAACTGTCTTATTACAAGAAAAATAAAGATGGGCATTTCAATAGTGAGGTTCATACATTCATGCTTTAATTTGCAATAATAACGTTGCTCATTTAGATCCAAAGCTGTGGTTTTTTTCGTCGAGTTTTCACCCCAGATACGACAGACATATTGTGACTGTATCTCTGTCACTTTTTACATAAACATTACACTTGTTCTATATTTATGACTGGCTTTTACCTTTTTCTCTTTCACCCCCCCCCCCCTCCTGTCTTTGTGGACCCTCAGGCTGCCCCCCCCCTCTCTCTCTTTAATATAAACTGACCATCTCTCTCTCGCTGTACTATCTTTTCATCATTTCTTCACTTCATTTGCCTGCTCCTGTCTGCTCCCATCTCTCTCTCTCTCCTCTCTCTCTCTCTCCCTCGTGTGACCCCCCCCCCCCCCCTCCACACACTGTCCGTAACGCGAGGCGATGTTGTGATGTTGTGTTGGTGGGGGAGGCGGGGGAATGAAAGGCAGCCCGTGACAGATTGGACATAGATGAGATTGTGACTATATGCACGCCTGGCTCGCCCGCCTCGCTCCCGGCTTTGCATGCGAATGGAGGGGGGGGGGGGGGTGAGGGGGGGGGCGAGGTGACAGGAGCTGCAGGGCCGTGTCAGGGGGAAGGAGGGCGGAGAGAGAGAAGGAGAGAGGGAGGGGTGTTGACGGAAAGAAAAGGTGGGATTTACTGTAGATGCGGCTGAGGTTTGTCCTGTGAAAGCCTTGGTCGTTTTAGTATTGTAGATTCTGTTCACACCGCAGCATTCTCTTACACAATCATATTTAACACAGCTAAAGAGTCATCTGTAACATGTAACAGGGTCTCTCATCATGACTTTACTCACAGTTGTATTTGGATTGACTCTTGCATATTAGAGTAATCGACTGTCCAGTGGTTTTACAGCAGAAGAACTGCAAATAAATACAATTTGAAGGATATAATTCAAATAGTAAGAACGCATGTCTCCACATGTCGTCACAAAGCACCAAATAACATCAGACGAATTATGTACATTGATTGTTTGTATTTACATTTAAATCTGCATGGTACATACAGTAGACGTTTAAATGTGAGTGGTACACGTAGTTTAGTTTAGTCTTTATTTGAAGGGACAATGTACAGAGACATAATGCTCATAAAAAAGATGATCTGCACCAGATTATACAGCCGATCTCTCAAGAAAGCGTACATTTACCACGACATAACGCAACATGTAAATAGCGTATGATTAGCACGAGTTTACGGCTCTTTGTGTAATTATAGTACGCATCACAGTCCCAGTTCATTTCAACGGTGGTTGTTAAGATGTGTTCTTATTTATGAAAATGAACAAAATCACACATCTAATCTTAACCTACCCCAAGCCCCAACCCTAATCTTAACCATTTAGTAACTTTTTGCCTGAACTTAACCGTTTCACCTGAAGAAAACGTCTCCACGTGGCTTCAACCAAAACTCGTGTCATTTTTACTCTTTTTCATATCGTGCTATATGTAAGGGCGTAACATAAGTAACTAAAAACAGGACTGATATCGTGCTAAAAATACGCTATTTTTGTGTCGTGCTATATGTACGCCTTCTGTGAGACCGTGTTGGATTATAGCTACACAGCTAGTGCAACACAGTCTCACAAGAAGGCGTACATAAGCACGATATGAAAAAGAATAAAAATGACACGAGATTTGTTGAAGCCACATGGGGACGTTTTCTTCAGGTGAAACGGGTAAGTTCAGGCAAAAAGTTACTAATATGGTTAACATTAGGGTTGGGGCTTGGGGTAGGTTAAGATTAGATGTAGGATTTTGTTAATTTTCATGAATAGGAACACGTCTTAACAACCACCATTAAAATGAACGGGGACTGTGATGTGTACTATAATTAAGCAAAAGAGCCGTAAACTCGTGCTAATCATACGTAATTTACATGTTGCGTTATGTCGTGGTATATGTATGCTTTCTTGTGAGATCGGGCTGGCTAGTTTCCATCTGCAGTGCCTGAGGAACAATACAACAATACAATGCAATATTCAGTAAAATAGATATAGTCGTACACCTTTAAATGTAGTATACTTACATATTTAAATGTCTCTACATACACATTTATATCTTCATGGTACACAAACATATTAAACTTGTGTATTGCTGTAAAAAAAATGTGTAATTAAATAATCATGATTATTGACTGTATCTAAAAGTCTATTCACCGTTCATGTATTTCCTTCTTTTGGGAAATAGGTGGTTTCTTTACAATTGTAGAATACATTTACAACGTTTTTTGTTTGTTTGTTTTTGTTTTGTTTTTTCTGTGAGACCTGTCACATATGTATTTGATCTTTTCACTCTCTACATTTAAAGGGACTATACTCAATTTTTTTGCAACAATATAACTTAAATCAATTTCCCCCTAGCACTGATGTCTGGTTAATGTGTCTATTCAGGTGGAAATTAGTCCGTAAAGTCCTGTCTATGTCTAATAAAATCTCGTTTGTCGCCAACTTTTTCTGTTTTTGTTTTTAGCATTGTGGCTAACTGTTGCTAGCATGGAGACTCACCTAGCCGCTAAAAGCTGTGAAAAAACATTAAAACTCATCCTGATGAACAATTCTGAAGCTCAGAATGCATTAGCTACGTGAGGAAATCATGTAGCCTGAATTAAGAAGTTTAAAATTACATATTTCTGTTTGTTTACATTTTTAAGGATGCAAACATTAGGTATAGTCCCCTTAAAGGGCACTAAGGCTCTGCGGTCTCTCTGAGAGAACAATGGTTTGAATAACTGTGATAACAATTATGATTTAAATAATAGTGATTATTATTGTCATCATTACGAGCAGCATACCAATGCACATACACATTTAACCTGCGGTATACACACATTTCTTTGAGATTGGGTTGAAAAATGCAACTGTAGACACTTTAAACCCAGTACAACGAAAAGTAAAGACTTTTTTGTTCTAAATTTGCACATTGTCTCTTTGTTTCAAGATCATCTGAATGAGGAAAACCTTGGCCTTAGGATTGGTCAGACTGATTGTTGACATTTGAACCAAGTCAGAAGATCCAAAATGATTTCCCTCTTTGACTTGATTTGTTTTGTAACACACGTCTGCAGAAGTGTCTGTTATTTATCTTCTCTCTCCTCCCCCGCGTGCTTGTGCTGTTCTTTTAACATACACACATATATATACATACCTCACACCGAGTAGCGTTGCCATGCCGACCCGTTTGGCTCGTATGCAAATGAGCGACGTGTGATGTCGTTTGATTCAATTGTGAAACATCTGGATCTGTCAATGTCACCGCCCAAGAGAGAGAGAGAGAGGAGAGAGAGGGAGAGAGAGTGGTGAAGTGAAACAGAGAGGGGGAAAGAGAGAGAAGGAGGAGAGAGAGAGGGAGAGGGACAGCGGAGGGGGAGAGGTGAAGTGAAACAGAGAGGGGGGAAGAGAGAGAGAGAGGAGAGAGGGAGAGAAGAGAGAGAGGGGGGGCAGCGGAGGGGGAGAGAGGTGAAGTAAAACAGAGAGGGGGGAAGAGGGAGAGAGAAAGAAGAAGAGAGACAGGGAAGAGAGGGACAGGGGAGAGGAGAGAGGTGAAGTGAAACAGAGAGGGGGATAAGAGAGAGAAGAGGAGGAAAGGAGGAGAAAGAGCGGGACAGCGAGAGAGAAGGAGGAGGGAGAGAGAGGGAGAGAAGAGAGAGGTGAAGTGAAACAGAGAGGGGGAAGAGAGAGGAGAGAGAGTGGGGAGAGAGAACAGGGGAGAGGAGAGAGGTGAAGTGAAACAGAGAGGGGAAGAGAGAGAGAAGGAGGAAAAGAGAGGGAGAAGAGGGGGAGGGAGAGACGTGAAGTGAAACAGAGAAGGGGAAAGAGAAGGAGGGGAGAGAGAGGGAATGGACGGAGGTTAAAAGAGAGGGAGGGAATGGGAGTGAAGAGACGGGGAAAGAGGGTGAAGTGGAGGAGGAGGAAAGAGAGAAAAGTGAAACAGAAAGGACAGAGAGAAGAAAAGCGAGGATGAGAGACGGAGGAAAGAGGTGAAATGTAACAGAGAGAGGAGATGATGAGGAGGTAAAAACAGGGGAAAGAAATAAAAGAAAAGATAGCTGTAAGAGAGAGGGGGGAGAGTAAAAAAATAAAAAGAGAGAAAGAGTAGAGGAAGATAGGTAAGAATATAAAGGGAGATGGGAGGAGGTGGAGAACGTGAGAGGAAGAGGAGAGAGACTTTCTGTGACCTGTTTTAAATATAGACCATGTCACTACAACAAGCCAAGTGTAAAAGACATTTGCATACTTCTCTCTCTCTCTCTCTCTTCTGTGTCTGTCCCCCACTCTCCCTGTATATTCCTCTTCATCTCTCTCTCTTTTCTTTCACTTGTCTCTGCCTTCTTCTCATCTCTTCTACCTCTGTCTCCGATCTCTCTCTTCATCTCTCTGACATGTTCCTTTCTCCTCTTCCTCTCTCTCTCCTCTCCTCTATTCCTTTCCCTTTATTTTTTACCCGCTCTCTTCTCTTCTTTTCTTCTCTCTTTTTTCCACCTCATCCTCTCCCTCTCTCTCTTGAACTCTCATTCTTCTCTCCTCCTCAATCCCTCTTCTCTTTCTCTCTGTCCCTTCTCTTTCTTCTTCTCTCCACTTCTCTCTTCTTTTTCTCTCTCTTCCTTCTCTCTCTCATCACTCTTCTTTTCTCTCTCCTACTGTCTTCCACTGCTATCTCTCCATCCCCCTACCCTCTTTTTCCCCCTCTCCTCCTCCTCCTCTCCTCTCCCCCTCTCTCATGTTCTCCCTTCCCTCTCTTTTCTCTCTCTGACATGTCTCCTCTCCCCTCTCTTTTTCCTCTCTCTCGTCTCAATGCTCCTCCTCTTCTCTCCCTCTCTCTCCATCTCTGACATGTTCCTCCCCTCTCTTCCCCTCTCTCTCTCTCTACATTTTTTCTTTTTTTCTCTCCCCTCTCTCTCTCCATCTCTGACATGTTCCTCCCCTCTCTCTTCCCTCCCTCCCTCTCTCTCTCCCTCCTCTCTGACATGTTCTCCTTCTCTCCCCTCTCTCCTCTCTACATCTCCTCCCCTCTCTTTCTCTCCCCCTCTCTCTCTCATCTCTGACATGTCTCCCTCTCTTCCTCTCTTTTTTTTTCTCTTTCCTCCTCTCTTCCCTCTCTCTTTCTCTCCCCCTCTCTCTCTCCGTCTGACATATCGTTTCTTTGTCTGCGACACAAAGATGACAGACACAAAAGCTGATGTTCAGATGAATTCCAGGAGGAAACCTACATATTTACTCTTTCATCATTGGCTTTTAAACTGACATGAGATAGAGAGAGTGTGGAGAGAGAGAGAGAGAGAAAGAGATACAATGAGAGAGAGACAGAGCAGTTTTAAAACTAAGTTTGTTTATGAACTAGATTAGCAGCAGCATCAGAAGAGCTTGTTTTAAACATTGAACTAAATGAAGGCATTTTCCAGCTACAGTTTTTCAGTTTCATTTCCCTCTGCCAGGCTGGTGACCCTGGATGTGACACTGCCTTCAGTCCGTACTCTGGTCTGGAGGCTTTCCGTTTCTTGAAGAGCAAGAGAGGCTCTAACACGGCTCTGGTCCGGTGAGCCCTGTACTACGAAGCTAGAAACAGGGTTTAGCGAGGTAATTCTGGATTAAACTTGGTCTGGTCCTATAAAACTGAATTGCTTCCTATTGGGGCTGATCTCTATGGCAACATGCGACAAACTCATAACCTGCTCCGGACCGAGATAAGTTCCAGATAAGTGGCCAATCAGAGACGAGGATGTAGGTGTTAGTGCAGAGAGAGGGAGAGAGAGAGGAGAAAGGGCAGCGGAGGAATGAGGAAATCTTTTTATGGCTGTCTGAACGACACACATCCAATTTTTTTCAATGCGACCCAGGCCACTTCCATATGTGGTCCTAAATCCGATACATATCTGATCTTTTCAAATGCGACTCCAGTCTGAACGCTCATGTCACATTCATCCGACTTTTACGTCACAAATCTCAATAAGACAAAGCAGAAACAGCGACAGAAGGAACAGAAAACTGTCCGTAAAGGAGAGGGCATTCGAGCCTGCGTCTGCTAAAGCCTCATAAAGCTGCATCGTCCTTTAAACTCAACTCTACGTGAGCCAGACGAGAGACGAAGCTAAACTAAATCATACACAGCCTGTTTAATAACCGGGCTTATAACTAGGCTACTGCAGCAGAGCATCAGGTCAGTCCGAGAGAGATGCAGGACAAACACGATGGATCACTCACTCACCTCTGCAAAGTTTTCAGATTAAACTGTAGAGTCATCCAGGTCCTTTTATCCATTCTGCACAAATCAGTGACACAAAGTGCAAAGCAGTCCCTCGTGTTGTTGTTGTTTATCCGCGTCACGGCCTGGTCAAGTTATTATAACGTCATTATCACCGGACTACTTCTTGTCAGCGTCGCCGACTTTCTGTGCTTCAAACACATTTCTCTGTGACACTGCGACACGTTTTACACATGAATTAACAGTTTGGACTTTGTATCTATAGTAGAGGTAAGATCGGGCCTAAAAAATCTAGCCCGACCCGGCCCAGGCCCGCTGGTATTAAAGCCGCCAGCCGAGCCCGACCAATTACCTTGATTTGCAGGCCCGAGCCCGAAGCAAGCCAGAAATTTTTATATTTAATTTGTGAGAAGGAGGAGGAGGAGGGGTGCGTTAGTTCAGCGCCTTCTCTCTTTTATCAGAATTATTTATTTTTTAACAAGGGGCTACGTTCTGAAAATAAGCCACAGAGTGGTCATGTTTATTTTATTTTATTTTTTTACAGTAATTTCAGTAGCTAATAGACCGTTCACCACACACGTTACACTTTTCTCAAACAGGCGTTCACATGTTTTCTCTTGTTTAAACAAACAACGGTCCAAACATTCGTACACATTGCTCTAGTGATGCGCAGGTTCGGGTGGATCAAGTAGTGGCCAAGACGCGCGGGGGTTTCCAGCGGCTGGACCATCCTGTTAGGACCGGAGCACGGACTGCACGGACTGTTTTTGGACACGGTGAGCGGACACGGCTCTGCCAAGATTTTAAACACATGGACAGCGTTCGTTTTGTGGATTTATTTCTTCAGAGAAGCCAGGTGCCAAAGCGTGACAGGGATTCTCAGTGAGGTAAGTGTCTGTGTGCTTAGCTGCAGCTCATACGTGGATTCGTGCGTTGTGGTAGTTTTGCGTGGTAAATGCGAGGCTGTAGTGTTTTGGGCACGGATTGTTAGTGCGTTGTTGCTTCATGCTCATTCACCGCTGTGTCAGTGGCTCTTTGCACGGTCCTGGGATAGTCCTGGTTGAGTTCTCGGTTGGTCCTGGCTGAGGCTGCGTCAGGTCAGCTCCTCCTGATCTAAGCAGCCGTAAGTTTTCTAAAAGAGTTCCTGTGATATTGACTGTGAATGCTGGTGCCTTGAAACGGTCCCCAAACATGTGTTTTAGCGCTTGTATTAACACTGCGTAGACCTGGACCAGGATCTCGCGCTGTACACTGTAAAAAACAGCGATATAGCGAGGGAACACAAAGTCAGCGAGAGAGAAGCAAGAGCCCGACCCAACCCGACCCGAACGTAATAATAGACATTTCTGGGCCCGGGCCCGGGCCTGGGCTCGGGCTTAAGATCTTACCTCTGATCTATAGTAGTGTAATGTTCTGAATGTTTTCAACTCTTTAGTTTCTTAAAATGACATTTTATTTTGGACAGGAAACAGAACATGCTCATGCGCGCTAGCTTGTTAGCAGAACTTTTCACTGATAGTATTTGGTTTGTGCGGCTCAGTTTCTGCACTAAACAGCCTGAAACTGACACAAACATGTCTTGGCTGTGTAACTACACTCTGTGTCTGTAACGTGGTGCTCTTTACTGCGCATGCGGGTCACTTTTGAGGCCACATCTTGTTCACACCAGGGACAAGTTGGAGTCGCATATTTTGTGTAATGTGAACGACCACATGAAAAAATCGGAATTAATGAAAAAAATCGGAATTGAGAATCCGACGTGTGAACGTAGCCTAAATGTCCAGTTCAGCACTTTGTCAAAAAGATCCCAGCTTTATCACAACCTAACAGTCGCTGCTTACATAACAAAACTCCAAACTGAACCAGCACCAAAAGACTTGAATTCAACCCTCCTATCGTCATAACTCCAGATTCATAATGAGATCGGAGCCCGACTTTATCACTCACGTCTGTCACATTTTACATTTCGTTTCTCACCTCCGGACGCACAAAAGTCTCCTCAGACTAAATGAGAGCGAGTACGGTGTGTTCCTGTTAAAACGACACCTTTGGATCTGCATATGGACCACAGCTTCATCATCATCATCATCCTCATCACAGCTCTGTCAAGGCCCAAACACGTCCGACACAATGGGGAAAGAGGAGGGGCCAAAACGAGAAGAGATTTACTGTAATGAGATGGAATTACCTGTGAGATTTTGTTCTGACTGACAGAGAAAAGTGAATATCTGATGCTAGGAAAAAAATAAAGAAATATGGTTATCTAAAAGTACAGTGTTTGATTTTTGTGGAGAATTCAACTTTCTTCCTTGAGTGTATGTCAGTGAGCTTAGATATATCTCCATGTGGCAGTTCTTGTTAAAAGTCAGATCTTGGAGAGGCGAACTGCAAGTAAATAGGAGTGAGATATGTTCTAGATATATGTTGAATTCTGGGTTAGAAGGCCTGAATGTCCAGCAGTACACTCAATATTTCCTACAATGCACCTGGACACACACATGACTGCTCAGTGAATGGTCTGAACAAAGCAGAGACAGGTCTTTGAGGTGAGAAAAGAGTTTCAAACCAAAGATCAATCCAGATAATGAACAAAGTTGTTAAAACCTAAAAATGATAATGCATATTGACCAAATATCCTTTGTTTTCCTGGACAAGACCTGCTTTTAGGACCAAAACACTGGGAAGAATCTTACAATGACTTTGATTGTGTGGAAGTTTAACTCGAGCAGTCAACAGCTTTGTGAGAGAGGCTTTAATAACTTCTGAACAACCAGCCTCTCCACTGCTGCGTGTATAGAACTCTCTTTACTGCTGTGACTCTCACCTGTGACACAGCCAGAGACAACAGACAGTGTGGATATCATGTGATAACAAAGCATCTTATGCTGCGTTCACACCAGACAGCGTCTTGGCGTATTTGCGTCCATTTTTAATGTTAAGTCAATGTAAACCCGCGTCTTGAGTGTTCAAGCGAATTTTCCGTCTGAAAACGCGGCGTCTTGGTGGATTGAAGCTCGAAGCTTTCAGACGCGTTGGAAGTCAACGTCAGCCAATCAGAGATACACTCCGTACACGTGACATGTTGTTTCCCTGTCACACCAAGAGGAAAGGACGACTGTTTACTCAGTCTTTTATTAACTGTTTTAACAAAAGGTGGCTTGTTTGGGGCTTTTTTAAAGACTTGGCCGTTCGTTGCTTTGAAAATCTGGAGACACGACAAACACGGGACATGATCTGGACTTACAGCGCGCTGGATCTATTAAAAATGCCTGGTGCCGTGTTTAAACCTGTAGGCTACAACGGGAGGAGCCGAGGAGGACGGAGACAGCAAAAAGACACAGTCTGGAGGAGGAGAAAGTTGTGTGATTGGGTAAGCTGCAACAAGCCTCTCTCTCCTTCTCTCTCTCAGTGATCTGTCTACGAGCCTAACAGAGCTGCAAACAAGCGGGAGCTCGAAACGCTTTGGGGCGGTAAAAGTGTCTTTTTGTCCACCAAAGCCTTGATGCACGTCAGAGCGTTTAGGCGAATTTAGACGCAAATAAGCTGTCCGGTGTGATAAAAACATTTTTTTTCGGTTGCTTTCTTATCTGGTCATAATGTTAGTGCTGTTGATGATGCAACAGTAGCTGTTTACCTTAAAGCTGTTTTAGCCGATTTTCACACTGCAAACACGATTTAGGTTCCTGTATCCGCATCTATTCATTTTGGTTGCAATAATGGCATCTAAAGTTATTTTTACAAACGACAAAGTGAAAGTAGATTGGCACAGCCAATCAGAGCGCTGCATTCAGCAGATGATGAACTAAAAGTCTTTATTATTAAATTCAGACAGTAAAAATCTGTCAACCGCAGCTTAAAAATATTTCTGTGAAATATGTATATTCATTTGCTCTCAAAGATATCAAAAAGAAAATAAACAGCAAAAAAAAGAAAGAAAAATCTTGGTTTTTAACTCCTATAACCTTGTTCTTGGTATTTCCACACACTGTCTCGTTGTGTCTCGTGTGTGAAATCTGTCTCTCCAACACAGAAAACCGTCTGAACCACTGACTTTGGCATTTCTACATTTGAGCTTGTTCTCAGGACGACCGGCCACTTGTGCAGCCGCATTCACACATCCTGGAAAAGACCGTTTAACTCCACTCTCCCGCTCTGACCAAACACAAGGCACATTTCCAGCCAGCTCTATTAACACATTGAATTGGAATAAAACACATGATTTATTTCACTTCTACTCAATGCTTTTTTTTGGGACATACAGTGGAAATGTTTACGACCCGGTTCAGGGCTGAGCTGAATTCATCTTTTTGAAAACGCGCCTGTGAAAAGAAGCCATTGGGAAACAGTTTGTGTGTTTATTTCTCCTTGGACTGTTGATTCCGACTTAACTTCCGGTCCTTCCGAGCGAGCCTCTCTCAAAGCCACTTCAGTCGGGCCAAACTAATTACTAAATCCCCTTTTCACCTGCGTTCCTGCCGACCACGCGCATTCCTCGGGCCGGCTCTTTCATCAGAAATGCAAATGAAATGTTCTCGAGTGTGTTTTCTATCGACACAAGGTTGAGAGGCTTTTGTTTTACGGCTCCGGGCGAAGGAAAAGCTGGCCTCTTCTTTTGTCCGTTTGGTGTTTAAAAAAAAAAAAGAATGAAAAATGTGTGTGTTTGACTGAATTGGCTCGTCTGGCTCGCGTCACCAGCACAAGGACTTTGAATTAGTTAAATTAGGTTTAAAAAAACAACAGATGGATGAAAGAGTTTGGGCGTGAATGGCCCACGATCACAGTCAAACCGGAGGAAAAGTATTTAGCTGAGTGGTGCTGGACACTGAACTAAACTTTTGAATGGAGTAACATGGACACTTCTCTCCTGCTTTTTTTCTTATCTTCTGCTCTGTTTATTCTCTTCTCATTGTTTCTTGTTCCCTCTTCTTCCTCCTCTCTCCTTCTTTTCATCCTCTCTCCCTGTGCCTCCTCTCCTCTAACCTTCATCTTCCTGTGTCCTTTCTCCTCTTTTTCTCCTCTAACCTCCCTCTTCCTACCTTCTTTCTTTTTTCTCTCCTCCTCCTCTATCCTCCCTCTTCTCCTCTTCCTCTTCTTCTCAAACCCCACACAGCTAATAGAATATTCAGCCTCCCTGTGACTCCTCTCTTCATCCTCTCCTCAAACCTCCCTCTTCCTTCTTTCTTCCTCTCCTCCTCCTCTATCCTCCTCTTCTTCTCTTCTTTCTCCCTCTCCCCCTCCTCAACTCCCTCTTCCTCTCTTCTTTCTCTTCTCCCTCTCTTCCTCCTCTATCCTCCCTCTTCCTCTCTTCTTCTCTTATCCCTCTCTTCCTCCTCAATCCTCCTGTTCCTCTCTTTCTCTTCTCCCTCTCTTCCTCCTCTCTCCTCCCTCTTCCTCTCTTCTTTCTCTCCTCCTCTTCTTCTCAAACCCCATAACGCTAATAGAATATTCTGCCTCCCTGTGCCTCCTCTCTTTGAACATCCCTCTCCCTTCTCTTCTTTCTTCCTCTCGTCTTTACTCCCTCTTCATCTCTTATTTCTCTTCTCCCTCTCTTCCTCCTCTTTACTCCCTATTCCTCTCTTCAATCTCGCCTCCCTCTCTTCCTTCTCTCCTCTCTTCCTCTCTCTCCCTCTCTTCTCTTCTCTCTCCTCCCTCTCCTCCTCCTCTTCTCAACCCCACAAAGCTAATAGAATATTCCGCCTCCCTGTGCCTCCTCTCTTCCTCCTCTTCTCTATCCTCCCTCTTCCTCTCTTCATTCTCTTCTCCTCTCTTCCTCCTCTTCCTCCCTCTTCCCCTCTTCTTCCTCCTCCCTCTTCTTCTCTCCTCCCTCTCTTCCTCCTCTTGCTCCTTCTTCCCTCTTCTTTCTCTCCTCCCTCTCTTCCTCCTCTATCCTTCCTTCCTCCCTCTTCCTCTCTTCTTTCTCTCCTCCCTCTCTATCCTCCCTCTTCCCCTCTTCTTCTCTTCTCCTCTCTCTCCTCCATCCTCCTTTTCCTCGTTCTTTCTCTCCTCTCCTCCTCTCTATCCTCCCTCTTCCTCCTCTTCTCCTCTTCTTTCTCTCCTCCTCCTCCTCTATCCTCCCTCGTCCTCTTCTTCTCTCCTCCCTCTCCTCCTCTATCCTCCCTCTTCCTTTCTCTCCTCCTCTACCTCCTCTTCTCTCTCTCCCTCTTCTCTTTCCTCCCTTCTCCCCTTCCTCCTCCTCTATCCTCCCTCTTCCTTTCTTCTCCCCCTCTCCTCCTCCTCTATCCCTCCCTCTCCTCCTCCTCCCTCTCCTCCTCCTCTTCCTCCCTCTTCTTTCTCTCCTCCCCTCCTCTCTACCCTCCCCTTCCTCCCTTCTCCCTCCTCTCCTCCTTCCCCTCTTCTCTCTTTCTCACCTCCCTCTCCTCCTCCTCTATCCTCCCTCTTCCTTCCTTCTCCCTCTCTTCCTCCTCTATCCTCCCTCCCTCCTCTATCCACCCTCTTCCCCCTTCTTCTCTCCTCCTCCTCTATCCTCCCTCTTCCTCTCTTTCTCTCCTCCCTCCTCTCCTCTATCCTCCCTCTTCCTCCCTTCTGTCTCTCCTCCTCTCCTTCTCAAACCCACGCGGCTAATAGAATATTGATACGACGCGTGTGTTAAGCCTCCCGCGCCGCCTCTTGATTGAAATTCCCATTAGCTTGTTAGCGTCCGTAGCGCAGAGTGGTGGATACTTAGCGTTGTTAGCGTAGCGCGAGCTAAATGAGAGCGCCCGGGTCATTGTCCACTTAAAACTCCGGCGTGTGAATAATGCATGTGCTCTGAGCCGCGAGACCAACTTAAACACACTGGACTAGAAAATCTATCGGCTTCAAGACGAAGAGAACGAGCCGGAGGAACTCCTGCGACTGTTTCTCAAGTCTTTGTTTCTCTGTCACAGTCGTGTCCAGACTGTTTAAGAATACAATAAAAACATGCACAAGTATGGGCAAAGGTTCTCCCTTGATGAGGTCGAGGGTTTTTCTTCACAGTCATTCCTCCTGGAAATCAATCATCCATTCTGGCCCAAACCATACTCAGTTTATCTTTCATTTACCAATTAAAAGAAAACCCTTAAATGTGGCAACATTTGGCCAAAAAATAACTTGAATACATTCATGCTGTTGTCATTTATATGTCTTTGTTACATATAAATAAAACAACATGACCACAAATGAGCTGTTCTTTGTCCTGGAGGAGGCTTGTGTTTGTTTGTTTTTTTTTATTCTGTGCTATGGCATAACATGTTTTTATCGTCATTTAGTTTGAATTTTCTAATTCTACTGAATTGTGTAGAGGACTTATTTAATGTGCTCCAAAGCTTTATAAAGTTATTTCAGGTTATTATTTAAAGTTAGTTTAAAGGTGCACTGTGTAACTTTTATGGTGTCATCTACACAGTTCAGTAGAATTAGAAAGTTACAATAATATTTTGGGACTTTCTGAACGGATCTAATTTATCTATTTTATGCTGAAATATGAAAAAAAACAAAAAAAAACATCAAAAGGAACAGTTTTCTGCATAAACAGACGTGTCCGGCTTCTCCAAGCCAAAGAATAGACTATTGTGGCCATGCAAGCCCACTCAAAATAAAAACACAGATTTGTATTCATTATTGAGTGTAACAAATGCATCGAAATAACAAAAATGTATTTATTCAAGTTTATTTTGGGCCAAAAAGTTGTGCAGTGCACCTTTAATGACGACTGACTAGATTGCTTTGCTGTGAGGTTACACAGCATATATTCCATGGAGATGAGCAGATGGTTGCAGGAACATTCTTGGCAAAGCACATCATGAAGTATCCGTTAGAAATGTTGCAAGTGAATGTTCTAGTATTGTTGTTGAGATGGTTGAACTTCAGCTGTGTTTTTGATGAATGTTCGAACGAATGAAACACTCCAACAGTTTGTTTAAGCTGTAGTGAGGTTTTCTGTGTAGAAAACCAAAACATGAAACAAGAGATGCAATTTGCTTTGTTGAAATTTAAATATCACATGGCTCGCCCCACTTCCCTTCATTCTACTGTCTCTCCCCTCACAACTGATCTTTCTCTCTCTTCCTCCTTCTCACCCCCTCTCATTCTTCTTATCCTCCCTCTCTTCCTCTTTCTTTCCTTTCTCTCCTCTTTCTTCTCTCCCCTTTCCTCCATCCCTCCATCTTCTCTCATCCCCCCATCTCTTTCCTCTCCTCCTCATCCCTCATCTTCTTACCTCCATTCTATTCTCTCCTCTTCTCTTTCTTTCCCCTCTCTCACTCCTCCTCTTCTCTCCTCCCCCTCCCTCTTTTCTTCTTCTCCCTCTCTTCCTCATCCCTCTCATCTTCTTATCCCCATTCTACTCCATCTCATCTCTTCTCTCCTCTCTCTCTCTCTCCCTCTTCTCTCCTCCTCTATCCCTCCATCTTCTCATCCCCCATTCTTCTCTGCTCTCATCAATCTGGGTGTGATGACAGTGGACAGATGTTGCCTTTGCAAAGATCAGATGTGGAGCTCCAGGGCCTCGGTCTCCCTCTCTCTCTTCTCCTCTGGCCCCCCCCCCCCCCCCCCCTCTCTCTCTCAGAGGTCAGCTCCCGGTTCAGACGCACACCAGCACCAGTAAATCAGACCTGTCAAAACATTTATTCTCTGAGAGCAGCTGATGAGATGGACACAGATTCAGCTTCCAGAAAGTTTCAGGAGGTGTGTTCATGTTGTAGAATGTGATGTCACAAGAGCCACTTTGTCTTATAACACGTGCTTTACCCAAAATATCTGGTGATTAGAGCCTTTTTTAGTTGTGATATCTATGTAGCTTATATTGGTGTGTCTTATAGTTATGTGTGAATCGCCAAAATATAAAGATATAATCAATATATTTTTTTGTACATGGAATGTTTGGATTATTGTGAGTCATGTATTGACTCCGCTTCCCATTTTCCAACTAAAGGTGGTAATGTTCCTTTGCCTCTGCTTGTTGAAGAGACCAGTGAGTTTCATATTTCCGATCATTTTAACTCAGAACCAGATGTAACTGTTCAAGGACAAAATCGATCAATCACCAGCTTCTAGAGCTTCATTATATTGCAGCTATATAAGTTATATGCAGCTACAGTGGTCCCTCGCTGTTTCGCGGATTTTTTGTGTGCAATTTTGCATTTATTTTTACAGTGCAGTCCTGTAGACGTGCGCTGTAGCGTGCTTTTCTCTCAAACGCACCCTGTAGGGACGTGTGACATGGCAGCATTCACAGACAACAGCACAGAAGCTCTTTTAGAAAACTTGAGACAGTTTGGATCATGCAGGGGAAGCTGACCTGACGCTCGGACGTTTCTCCAGGTGAGGATTTGACTCTTTGAGCTCGTAGTTACCATGATAAGTTTGTTCACGCTGGAACGTCATGTGTGTAGTTCAGAGATGTGTTTGAGGAGTGTGTTGTGACTTCACTAGAGTCCAGATGTGTTTGGTGTCTGCTCTGGAGTCCGTGTGATCCGTGGCTCTGTGGTCGGCTGTGGAGCGCAGCGGGACGGGCAACGTGCCAAAAGCAGAGCAGGTGAACACACACAGCACCGTCCTCTTTAAGAGTCACATAAACGACTCGCGCTGTTTTATCTCCCGGCCAATCATGTGTTCAGCGCATTATTACCTGTACAAAAGACACTAAACATCAGAACCAGGCAGGTTAACAACTGAAATTACTGGTAAAAAATGAGGATCACTACTTCACGGGTTTTGACTTACTTTACTTTTTGGAACGTAACGAGGGACCACTGTATATAAGTTTTCAACTTCCAGAGAAACTATAGTACTTTTATCCACTTGGTTCCCTGAGTTCAGGAGGCGTTTCTTTGGGTCTGAGTGGAGGCTCAGTTGGATGTTTGTGGATTTTGGGCAGATGAGAGGAGTAGCTGGACTGTGATTGGTCACAACTTCCAATGTGTTCTCATGGATTACATGTCTGTATATGTCATGATGATGCTACTTCCTTTGCGCTATATAAATAAAGTTTACTTACTTACTCATGTAGTTATGGTTTAATGCTGAGATTTTCTTAGTATTAATGTGACCATTGTTTAATTGTTTTTCAATACTGTTTATGACGTTTTGCAAGAGCATTAAAAATTAAACAAACTATAGCAGTGGTATTTTCCTTACTGAAGCAGATATAGTCCTGTGGATATTAGGCGTAGCCCTAAATTTTGTCAAAAGTGGTGACGTTTTATGCAATAATCTGGCCCAGAGGCCATGGTCGAGAAAAGCCCTGCCATGAACTACCCAGTGTAGAGCATTTCTCAAACAAGATTGGTTTGATTATTTCCTCTTTGTCATTCTCTATGCAGACAGTAGATGGGGCTTGAACAGAATTCTTGATGTGGGAAACACATCACTGTTTGTGATAGATGTTGGGCAATGCTAAAGTAAAGGTTCTCTCTTGTTTAAAAGACCACAACGATGCAGACAATACATCACGTCTGTCCTTTAAACTCGTGTGAATGAAGCAAAGCACGACTCCGAGAATGTCTGAGGAGAAAACAACTTCATAACATCATCAGCAGCTCAAAATAGTCTTCTGTGTGAAGAGATGCTCACAAATAAACTCCACAGTAAAAGTGTTAGCTCCTCGTAATAACTGCTCTGTGTAAATGTGTTTTTATGAAGCGCAGACTCATTAAGACTTCCTCCAACTCGTCTCACTTTCACATGTTCATAAGCTCACATTAGAACAATCCAATCAGACCCTTCATAAGTCACAACCACAACTGTGCAGAGCAGAACAACAAACTGTGCAGAGCACAACCACAAACTGTGTGAGGAGCACATACTGTTATTTATTCATTTAAAATCCAGTCATTATTAGGACAGTGCTAAGCAGTGTAGGGGGACCACAGGGCAAAACGTTGGGAAAAACAAGCAGAAAAAAAGCTACGTAGAAACCGCTGCAAATAAATAGCCATCTTTGTTTTTACTGCTCTGATGAAAAACAGCTTTAGGTGGAGGAATCGTGGCTGGGTAACTGTCCATAACACAAGATGTTTCTTAGAAAAAATCCATAGCATGTGGATCTGTGGATCACATCTGCGACATACAGAAGAGAAGTCAAAAAGACTGAACAAAATCCAATCTCTGTACTGCTAAGAACAGACCAACCCAATAGTCCAATGGGTGAGGAGACCTTGCCTGGTACAGCTGACCAAAGTCTCCATTCATTTCAATAAAGACAAGCAGTCTGGGAGTGGTTGGCAGGAGAAATATTTCCTCCGGACAATTCTCTCCAATCACGGCGTGGTGGGGCGCACGGGGGGGCTGCGTCACGTCATTTGAACAGCCCGTTACCATGGTTACTCGCAGCAAAACAATCAAGAGGCCGCAACAGAACGAACCACTGCTCTCGAACTTGTTTTAGCTATCACTTTAAAACTACATTAACATTCCGCGTTGGAAGCGTTCATTTTCAAGAATTTTTTTTTCTCCACCGCCGCACCACGCCATTGTTGTTTATGACCCGGTAACGGGAGTAGTGTTGCCAGATTGTTATACGTTTTCCAGCCCAAACCGAAATCAGTCCACAAAACTCACTATAATTGCAGAGGCAAAATCAAACAGAATCTACCACAACCAGAGTAACAATATAGCCAGCAACTGACGCGTAAATGCTCCGATGCCCCCACTATACGTCAATGACAAACATGACAACCACTTAAACAACGTGTATCGTGTAATCGATAATGACTAACTAAGCGAGTTTGTTCATTTGGAGACACGTGACAAACTCTCCGACATCAAACACCAACTTTTCTCAAACTCACGTCCTTATGAGGCTCTTTTCTCCATAAATATGAGGCGAACTGTTATAAACCACACATCATTTTACAGCTTAAAATGTGGCAAACGTGTTTGTGCCGTCATGACTGTGCCCTGTTTCACATTCGCCCTGTATGATCTGTTTTAGCCCTACCTGGGTCTTCGTGCGAGCACGAGCAGAGCGAGATCAATATTGCGGAATTAATTAAAAAATTAAAAATTGAAAAACAGAAGTCCTGGGCTCTAGCCTAAGACATGTTTTGAAAACATCACTAAAACAATTTATTACACAGTATTAAAGAATAGATGCATTTTATGCTTTTTAACAAATAATACCAAAATATTTATAAAGAATATTGGTATATTTTTCCCTCCGTGAGCAAAAATAAAAGAGGCCAAATAGGCCATGAAAACCACCCTATCTGGCAACACGGGCACGCTCGCCTCGTCGCTTATCTTGCGTCACTTCCGGTGTGCGCTGATTGGTTTTGTTATGTGTCTGTCAATCACACACTGAAATTGAATGGAACGGTCGCAACTGACTGACAGACTGATTTCCTTCGTATTAAATATACAAGAAGGAAAGCACAAAGAAACAGTTTTAGAACAAGGAAGGACTGCATTATAGTCAAGATTTCCTCTACAATTAAAAGTTTAGTTAGTAAAATGTGAGTACAGTGTCTTTAATATTGAGTTAATCTTTAAAATTATAATACGCCGTTTCCCTCTGGACATTGCTGTGGCCATGTTTGTTAAATACGAGCTCTTGAACTTGAACAGCACAGATGTGTCTTCACAAGGACACACTCGCACTCCTTCATATTGACCCGTGAGTTTTTACATCAGCGCGGCACTTTCCCTCGTCCTCCTCTGTCTTTGGGAGGCCAGAGCGCGGACGTCGTATTGACCACGCTGTCTCATTCTGCCCTTTCTGAAGCGCACAGGGAGGAAGAGAGAGAGGGAAATGACCAGGAAGCACAGGGGAGCGGCCGATCGATGGACACTGACAGAGACGGAGCGGTTCCAAGCACAGACGCAGCGCAGTGGAGGGGAGTTCTGCTGCTTATGGACTCAGACGAGGATTTGGATGTTTATGCACTGAAAAGGAGCTTGGGCAAGATGTTTCAGGAGAGCAGACTGAGAGAAGAGAGAAGGGGGAGACTGAGGAGAAGCCAAGAGGGGTGAAGAGGAGGCTGAAAGGAGGGAGGAGACAGAGGAGAGGAGCAATAGAAGATAAGAAGAGGAGACAGTGGGATTAAAGGGACTAAGGAGAGAAGGAGGAGACTGAGAAGAGAAGAAGGACACTGAGGAGAGAGGAAGAGGGGAGAAGAGGAGATTGAGTGGAGAAAAGAAGAGAGGCTGAACAAAGGGAGGAGGCAGAGGAGAGGAGGCAGTAGGGAGGAGAGGAGTCTGAGTGAAGAGGAGAAGTGGGAGAGAAGAGGGGGAGACAGAGGAGAACCACAGCTCAGTTCAATCTGACCACTTTAAAAAATACCAGTAATGGTTTAAAACAGACGTATAGTTCAATGCAGGGCCACTATCACACAACTGTCCTGGGCCAAAATAGAATGTTTGTCTAGATAGCAGTAGTTATGTTTGCATGCACATTTGTACTTGGCCTCTTAGGTCCCCTCACAGAAGAAACTCAATGTGAAGCTTGTGGTGCTGTTGCTGTCACCACCTTTGATCACAACACTTGAGAACTATGTGTGCTTTTCGGTGCACAAATCTAACACAGTCTCACTAGATGGTGTACTTAAACCGCGACACAAAAACAGCGTATTTTGAGCACGAGTTCACAACGTCAAAATAGGATGAGTTTTTGATAGAATCAGGATTTTATTAATATTCATAAATAAGAACACATCTAACAAACACCAATGAAATGAATTGGGATTGTGACGCGTACACAAAACAGCTGTGAACTCGTGCTAATCATACCTCATTTACATGTTGTGTAATGTCGTGGTAAATGTACGCTTTCTTGTGAGACCGGGCTCACAAATCTTATCAAGGATCGGCAGCTCTTAGCAGACTGCACTGTCTGAGCTCAAGAGCATCTGACTGCAGACACATACCGCCCACCATCGAACCCGATCTCAAGCGTACATTTACCACGACATTACACATATGTAAATTAGTATGATTAGTACGAGTTTACGGCTCTCCTGTGTAATTATAGTACGCGTCACAGTTCCCATTCATTTCAATGGTGGTTGTTAAGACGTGTTTTTAATATGAATATTAATGAAATCCTGATTCTAATCTTAACCTGCCCAAGCCCCAGACCTAATTTTACCCATTTTAGTAACTTTATGCCTGAACTTACCCGTTTCACTTGAAGAAACGTCCCTAGGACAACCAAAACTCGTCCTATTTTGACGCTGTGAAATCTCGTGTCATTTTTACTCTTTTTCATATCGTGCTAAATGTACGGCGTAACATAAATACTAAAAACAGCTGTGGACTCGTGCCTCAAAATACACGGTTTTTGTGTCGTGGTAAAAGTACGTCATCTAGCGAGACTGTGTTGGCCCACCGCGGACCGGGACCCACCGCGGACCGGGACCCACCGCAGACCGGGACCCACCGCGGACCAGGACCCACCGTAGACCGGGACCCCACCGATGACCAGGAGGTTTCTCTTGCTACAGGCCGGAGAGCCCATACTGTATTACGCAGCCCAGACTCTGAAGAAGATGTAGATATACAACATCGCGGCTTTTTTTAATTCCTTATCAACGTTTTCTTCACAGACTGTGTTGGCAATGGTCACCTCTCGGACATGGCTATGTTAGCAAATGTTCGTATTCATCAACATTTCTATTCCTCAATATTTGTAGGGAGAGGGTTGGTGTTGGTTAAGTTTATGGTTTTGTGAATCCGAGGCAACTGCAAATATGGGGATTACTTCTATACAAAGAGCTGCTTGTGAGTGGAGTGAGAGATTGTCGGGACGTTAGAGGTCTGCAACTTCTTGCTCTAGTATTGTAAAGGCCTGTGCTGTGCTAATGTTTGTTATGTTTCTATTCACACATATTTAACTCACTATCCTGCATATTTAGACTGTGATATTTATGGTCTGTTTTTCAAAGACTTGATGTAATGTCAACAAGTAAATCCACAACAAACAAGTACATTCTATTGGTGTGTTTCCATATATGGATGCACAAATCTTACATTGTAATCACACGTGTCTCCTTGACCACATCTCCTTTTCTTTCACCTCATACTGTAAATCCCAACATTTCTCTTGCTCGTGTCTGCATTTGCATGTCGTCTGCATGTCTCCGTACTCCTGCCCGTCCTATATGCACACGCCCCGCTGAATAATAGAACCATTCCAACAACAATAACCCTAATAATGGCTCCACCTGCATTAGCTCACCGTCTCCGCAGATCCACACCGAACCAGCCATGACGCCCAGGATCCAGGGGATTTGCATAAAACAATTACCCGACACGGAGCGAGTTCAGGGCGGGAGGAGGGGGGTTCAGGGCGGGTGGAGAGGCAGGAGGTGGGGTGTAAATTAGCCCAGGGTTTGGAGGGTTACGGAGGCAGCGTCAGTCCTGCCCGAGGCGAGAGGGCGAGCCACACACACACACATACACATGCAAATGAAGGAGACACAAGATGGTGGAGATGAGGATTTGGGAATGGGAAAACTGCAAAGTATTGTAAATGAGATGTTTTTGGAGAGAGACGATTATCCAGGCGCAAGTTTGGCAAAGTTGTTCAGCCGTTAACAAGAAGGTTCACAGTTCAATTTACACCAGAGATTCTGCACTGACACTTTAGTTTGCTCCACAGCACTCCGACTGGGGCCAATGATTAGGAAAAGGCCAACTTTATGTTAGTACTTGTGTCCCTCTCAGGCTCCTGTACGTTGTCCCTCTCAGGCTCCCGTACGTTTGTCCCTCTCAGGCTGCTGTACGTTTGTCCCTCTCAGCTCCCGTACGTTTGTCCCTCTCAGGCTGCTGTACGTTTGTCCCTCTCAGGCTCCCGTACGTTTGTCCCTCTCAGGCTCTGTACGTTAGTCCCTCTCAGGCTCCTGTACGTTTGTCCTCTCAGCTCCCGTACGTTTGTCCCTCTCAGGCTACCTACGTTTGTCCCTCTCAGGCTCCCGTACGTTTGTCCCTCTCAGGCTGCCGTACGTCCTCCTCAGGCCTGTGTCTTATCAGCTCGTCAAACAGAAGCAGGTTTCATTTCACGCTGGATTTGAGCTGCTCGTCTCAATCGAACGTGTCCTGCGCAGATGGAAAATCAAGGTTTAATGGAGAGAAGAACAAACAAACGTCGCCATGGCAACAGGGAAGGACCAGGAAGTGAACTTGAACCCTGACCCTAGATGCTGAACAACGCAAACAGTGTGTGAAGATGTTTTTTTTTTTTTATGTGAATCGTTGGATGGTGAAATGCAAAGCAAATTTCTCTGTCAAAAAAAAAAAAAAAAGTTTATTTCCAACTGTCTTTGGTCATAATTGAAAAAAGGGCCAAACACAAAAAATGTACTTCTAAAACGATTTTAGTCGGTGGTTTTTGAGAACTGCTAACATTTTTTTCTGTTAAGTGATAGTTTACAAATGTGACAAATTTGTGTAAATCCTTTTTGATGATTTAAACCACTGCAATGCTCTTTATAATGGAGTCAGTAAAATGCACTTTATCACTTGTAGTTAGTTCAAAACAGGACGAATTATATATATATATATATATATATATAATATGATCTATAAAATATAAAGTATAATATATACAGCCTAAATATATATACAGTAATATTTATATTTACTAATGTATATACTTATATATATATAATTATATGTGTATCTAATTATTAATATATATTATATGTTGTGATGTAATATGTTATTATGTACTAATGTTTGCAGTATTAAGTTATAATCACCTAATGTTGTAAATGTAATTGTAAGACAAACAGCTAACGCTGCAACACGGTGGCGCAGCAGTTAGGGCTCTAGGGCTCATAGCAAGAAGACTCCCCGGGCTTTCTAATGTGAGAGTTTTGAATTTTCTCTCCCGTGTCTCTGCGTAGTCCTCCCGGTACCATTTCCTGGTTTCCTCCTTCCTACAGCTAAAAACATGTTCAATGTTATTGTACTAATGGTACATATGCTGCTAAATATGAAAAGTATATGTACCTAATGTTACATGCACGTTATTGATGTAAAGTTAATATATGCATAATGTTGTTTATGTACTAAATTATATGTACTAATGTTATTATGTACTAATGTTATATGCAGCTAATGTTGATAAATGCTATGCTTATATGTACTAATGTAAGTACACTAAGTTACATGAATGTTGGTCAGGTTATTAAGTAGTTGCTTATTGCACTATGTCTGGTATGTACTACTGTCCACTATGCACTTCTCTTGGTTGATCTCAATGTTAATTGACGTCTAATGTATATGCAACTAATGTTATATAAAATAATTATAATAATATACTTTTATTTATAAATAGCCTTTTCTGAGACAGACTCAACAGAACGCTGTTTAGACAGGAACAAAGGAAGTTAAAAAAGGTACAATACATCAAAAAAGTTGGTAATCTACAACTATTATGTAGAATGCATGCGTATCTGATGGTGTATGTACAGTCGCAGCTGGCTTTGCGAACCACGAGTTCACGGGATTCATGCTTAATTGGGAATTTCGGGAGTTTACGCGATCTCTGACACATGTGTATGTAAATAAAGAACACTGGCGCAGAGTTTTGGGCTTATTTCACGTCACTTCATTTTCTGTTTGATTTTTCGCCCACAATGCAGCCTGTTCTCATGGATAAGCGTGTCTATTGTAAACAGCAACTGAACGCAACTTATTTTTTTTGCGTGTGTATTTGATGCGTGACGTGTTATTATTCATGAAGACTAACAACTCCAAGCCCCAGACCTAAACTTACCATTTTTCCAACTTCAGACATAAAGTTAGCCGTTAATCCCTTGAAAAACCTCGTGTTTGTCCTAAAACTACAAACTTACTACGCTATAAAAACGAGCGTGTAATTGCACGCCAAAACAGGTAGAGGGTGACATCATGACACACAATTTGTCATGGCGTGCTATTTTACGCAATCCATGCACAATGAGTAAGTACGGGACGATTATTAACACCCTGTGTGTTCAGTAGTCGTGTATATGTCGCGCATTTTGGCGTATTTGTTTTTAGTAGTAGTTTTCATGAAACAGAAAGCCTCCGTACGCTGGACCGAGTACGGACTGGAGGCAGTGTGAGCCCGGTTACTCTGGTTTCCACCTCCAACTGCACCTGCTCCTCCAGCTAAGGCCCTGGCCGAGCTTAGCACAGCATTATGGAGATGGTCTCTGTGTGCCGTTCAGCTGCAGCACAACTGCTCCTGACAGACGCCCCAGAGGCTCTGAAGAATGAGTCAAATGCAGAGAATGAATTTTCCTCTCGAGGGATCAATAAAAGTGGTCTGTCTGTTTACCTAAGCAAAGTTTTAAATCGCTAAAAATAGAAGAAAAAAAATTTCATGTGGTTCCAGTGGTGTGTGCAGGCTTCTCAAATGAACGCACTGAATAAAACCCAAATGTTTGTTATAAGTTTAGTGGTTCAGATATATCTCCTTATGTCCTGCTTTACTTAAAACTTTATTTAGACCTGGATCTGTCCTGGTTTCTGCTGTTTAGTCATCACAGATTTACTTCATTAAACATGCAAAATGTGTGTGTATTCTGCTCTTGTTGGTCGTGCCCTGCTAATGCGTTCCCCAGCAGCCCTCCCCGTCCTCCCCCTCACTCAGGACACACTTTTGGACGACTCCGTTAGACAAAACAGGACAAAACTCCAGCGCGGGACATAAATATTTTAGCAGCCTCTTTGTAGGACATAAATCTCCGTGACCCGAGCTCGTTCGTCATGTCCAGGCCCTAAATTACAGCTGAAATATGGATCTTTTAAATGGTCCGTCCCGTTCTGTCCGCAGCAATACAAACACAGAGCAGCCACTTAGAAGCAGCCAAAACCACAGCTTTGCTTTACTGCTTTTGGACCAGGCTAATGCTAATGCTAATGCACCAGCTACGTAGGTGCTCCTGACCTAGATTTATGTCACTGTGTCCAAGAGATGCTCAAACTTTTTTCATTGCCTTTTTTTCCCTCAGCGGGCATAATTACATTGAAGTGTGCAAAAGGACAAGCCTATGAGTTTCAAAGGTTTATAAGTAATTATGATTACACCTGTATTAGTGTTGTTGTTTTTTATTTCTTTAGATACCTGGGCACACCTTTTGCTAGTTAAATTACAACTGGGCATTACTGAATTCATATCTGAATGTTTAGTTTTTGGAACATACGTGGTAAACACAGGTGAACACATAATGTAGTGTACAATCTTCTCCTTCCTTACACCTCTCTCTCTGTTACATCCTTCTCTACCTCTCCGTCACACCTTCCTCATCTCTCTCTTGCTCTCTTTTCTTTTCTCTTTTCGCTTCTATCTCCTCACACCTTCCTCATTTCGTCTCCTTTTTTCTTTCTCCTGTCTCTGCCCTCGTCCAGTCCCAGCCCTGTCCTCTCTCTCTCTTCTCTCTCTCTCTCTCTCCTACACCTGTCTGTCCTCTGTCCAAGCCCTGTTTCCTCTCTCCTCACACCTGTCTCTCTCTCTCTCCTCACCTCTCTCTCTCTCCTCTACACCTGTCTCTCTTCCTCTCCTCACACCTGTCTCTTCTCTCTCTCTGTCCTCTCTCACACCTGTCTTCTCTCCTCACACCTCTCTCACACCTGTCTCCTCTTCTTGTCTCTTCTCCTCACACCTGTCTCTCTCTCTCTCTCTTCCACACCTCTCTCTCTCCTCTCTCCCACACCTTGTCTCTCTCTCTTCCTCACACCTGTCTCTTCTCTCTCTCTCTCTCTCTCTCTCTCTCTCCTCACACCCGTTCTCTCCTCCTCACACTGTCTCTCTCTCTCTCACCTGTCTCACCCTGTTCTCTCTCTCTCTCTCTCTCTCACACCTGCTTCTCTTCTCCTCAACACCTGTCTCCTCTCTCTCTCTCTCACACCTTCTCTCTCTCCTCACACCTGTTCTCTCCTCTCTCCTCTCTCACACCTCTCTCTCTCTCCTCCCCACACCGTCTCTTTCTCTCCTCCACACCTGTCTCTCGTCTCTCTCTCACCTCTCTCTCTCTCTCACACCTGCTCTTCTCTCCTCACACCTGTCTCTCTCCTCTCCTCACTCTCTCCTCTCTCACACCTGTCTACTCTCTCTCTCTGTCCACCTCTCTCTCTTCTCCTACACTGCTCTCTCTCTCTTACTTCACCCTGTCTTCTTCCTCCTCAACCTCTCTCTCCTTCTCACACACCTCTCTCTCTCTCCTTACACCGCTCCTCCTCTCACACCCTGTCTCTCTCTCTCTCACACCTGTCCTCTCTCTCTCTCCTCACACTGTCTCTCATCTCTCTCTCTGCTCCTCACACCATGTCTCTTTTCTCCTCACACACGCTCTCTCCCCTCTCCATTACACCTCTTCTCTCTCCTTCACCACTGTCTCCTCTCCTCTCTCCGTACACATTGTATACTTCTCTCCTTACACTGTCTCCTCTCCTCTCACACCTGTTCCTTCTCTCTCTACACCTCTCCTTCTCTCACAACCGTGTCGCTCTCTTCCTACTGCCTCACACTGTCTCTCCAATCTCTCTCCTCACACCTGTCCTCTCTCCTCAACCTCTCTCCTCTCCTACACACTGTCTTTCTCTCTCCTAACACCTGCCCCTTTTTGTTTCTTTCGTCTTTTCTCCCCACCTGGATCTCATCTACCTCACACACCATTCTCTCTACTCTCTCTCTTCTTCCTCACATCCTGGCCCTCCTCTCTTCTCACAACCTTGTCTCCTCTCCTCACACTGTCGTACTCTCACAGCTGTCTCTCTCTCTCACACCTCTCTCTCTCTCCTCCTCCACCTTTGTCTTCTTCTCACAACCGCTCTATCATCTCATCGCTCCTCACACCTAGCATTCTCTCTCCTCACACTGTTCTCTCCTCCACACCTCTGTGCTGCTCTCTCCTTCCTTACACCTTCGTCGTCTCTCTCCTCAACGTTTCTCTCACTGCCTAATACACACCAACTCTTCTCTTCCTCACACCGTCTCCTTTCCTCTCCTCACACCATGATCCTCTCCTCTCCTACACTGTCTCTCCTCTCTCCCTCACCCAACCGGTCTCTTTCGCCTCCTCTCCTTAACCTCTCTTCTCTCTCCTCACACCAGTCTGCTCTCTCCTATCCTCACCACCCTGTTCTCTCTCTTCTCTCCCACACCGCTCTCTCCTCACACCTACTCTCTCTCTCCTTCACACCTAGTCTTTCTCCTCTCCTCACAGCCGTCCTCTGTTCCTTACTCCATCACACATGTCTTCTCCTCCACACCTCGTCCCTCCTCTCTCTCTCCCCTCACACCTGTTCTCTCTCTCTCCACTCAATCCTGTTCCTCTCTCTCTCTTCACACCGTGTCTTCTCTCTCTCTCTCTCTCCTCTCTCTCTCTCTCTAACACCTGTCTCATCTTCTCTCTCTCTCTCTTCTCTCCTCACACCTGTCTCTCTCTCCTCACACTCTGTCTCTCCTCTCAACCCTGTCTCTCTCTCTCTCCTCACACCCTGTCTCTCTCTCTCTTCACACCACTGTCATCATACTCCTCCTCTCCTCACTACTTGTCTCCTCTTCTCCTCCACACCGTCTCTCTTCTCTCCTCACATCTGTCTCTCTCTCTCCTCACACCGCTCTCTCTCTCCTCACACCTGTCTCCCTCTCTCCCTACCTGTTCCTCTCTCTCCTCACACCCTGTCTCTCTCTCTTTCACACCGTCTCCTCATCTCTTCCTCACACCGTTCTCTCTCTTCTCTCCTCCACACCTGTCTCCTCCTCTTCCAAACAACAAAATACAAAAAATCTCTCTCTCTCTCACAGCCTGCTCTCCTCTCTCTTCCCTTCAACCGTCTCTCATCTCTCTCCTCAGCACCTGAGCCTATCTCCTCTCTCATCCGCTCTTCTCCTTCACACCACTGTCTCCTCATTTCTCCTCACCACCTGATCTCTTTCTCTCTCTCCTCACACTGTCCTCTCTCTTCCTCACACCTGATCTCCTCTCCCTTCCTCACTCCTACTCTGCTTCCTCACACCTTCTCTCTACATCTTCCTCACACCCTGTCTCTCTCTCTATCTCCTCCACACCCTGTCTTCCTCTCTCCTCATCCAAAACCTCAACCATGTCATCTCTCTCTCTTCCTCACACCTTGTCTCTCTCTCCTCACACCTGTCTCTCTCTCTCTCCTGCTACACCCTCTCTCCCCTCCGCACACCTGGCCTCTCATCCTCTCCTCACACCATGTTCCTCTCCACGCCTCACACCTGATCTCTCTCCTCACACCTGTTCTCTCTCTCTCACACTGTCTCTTCCATCTCCTCACACCTGTCTCTCTCTCCTTCTCTCTTCCCTCACACCGTTTCCTTTCCTCCTCAACCTGCGCATCTCTACTCGTCTCTCTCCTACACCTCCTCATCCTCTCCTCAACCTGCGCTCTCTCTCTTCCTACATGGTATCTTCTCTCTCCTACATATGTCTCTCTCTCATCTCCTCACACCTATCATCTCTCTGCTCCCTACCCTCTCTCTCTCTTCCTCCACACTGTTCTCTCTCGTCTTCCTCACACGTCTCTACTCTCTCTCCATCACACCTTCCATTCTCTCTCTCCTCACACCATGCTCTTCTCTCTCTCCAGCACATGTCTCTCTCCCAACAACCTTCTTCTTCTCTTCTCTCTCCTCACACACCCTGTCATCTCTCTACTCTCCTCACACCTGTCCTTCTTCTTCCTCACCACCTTCATTCTCTCTCCCTCTTCTCTCTCTCTTCTACCTACACTGTCTCTCTCCTCACACCTCATCTCTTAACTCTCTCATCTCTCAACCTGTCTCTCTCTCCTCCCACACCGTCCTCTTCACTCACACTGTCTCCTTCTCGTCCTCTCCTCACATCCTGTCTCTCTCTCTCACTTCACACCTGTCTACTCTCTCTTCTCCCTCACACCTGTCCTCTCCTCTCTCCTCACACTGGTCGTCTTCTCTCTCATTCCTCAACACCTTCTCTCTCTCTCCTCACACCTGTCCATCATCTCCTCCTTCTCTCCTACACCTCCTCTCTCTCCTCACACTGTCTCTTTCCTCTCTACATTGCTCTCTCTCTCTCTCCTACCCTCTCTTCTCTATCCTCAACCTGTCTTTCTGTCTCGTACACTCTTCTCTCTTCCTCACACCTTTCTCCTCTCTCCGCACACTGTTCTCTCTTCTCTCCTCACACACTGTTCTCTCTCTCTCACTCTCTCTCCTCACACCCTGTCTCTCTCTTCTCCTCGACACCTTCTCCTGCCATCTCATGCCTCACAACCACCGTCGCTCTCTTCTCTCTCTCCTCACACCTGCCTCTACTCGTCTCTCTCTCTCCTTACACACGATCTCTCTATCTCCTGTACACTATGCTCTCTCCTCCGTCTCTCTCCTCACACCTGTCTCTCTCTCTCTCCTCCACACCATGTCTCTCGTCCTCTTCCCTACACCTCTCTACGCTCTCATCCTCAACACCTGTCTCTCGCTTCCCATCTCCTCAAACCTTGTACCTCTTCTCTCTCCTCACCACCATGGTCATCTCTCCTCACACCTCTCCTCTCTCCTCAGCACCTGTCTTTATCTCTGCTCCTCTCAACCTGCTTTCTCTCATCTCCTCACACAGTCTCTCTCCTCAACCTGTCTTCCTCTCCTCTCTCTCTCTCCTCATCACCCTACTTTCTCTCTCTCTCTCCCCACACCTGTCCTCTCTACTCTCCCTCACCACCTCGTCTTCATCTCTTCTCATCCCTCCTCTTCTGCTCTCCTCACACCTGCCTCTCTCTCCCTCACCTTCTCTCTCTCTCTTCTCTCCTCCACCACCGTTTCTCACCTCCTCAACTCCTGTCTTCTCTCTCATCTTCCTCACACCATGTCCTCTCTCGCGCCTCCCACACGCCATGTCTGCCTCTCCCTCGACACCTCCATTGTCGTGCCATCCGCAGTCTCCCTCCTCCTGGTAACCTTCGCTTACTTCCTCACACCCTCTCCTCTCCCTCTCCCCTCCACACAGTTCATCTCACTCCTCCTATCACCACTTTGTTCTCATCTTCTTCCTCCCCTCACACCGTTAGTCTCTCCCTACCTCTCCTCCTACACCTCCTCATCTCTCACTACACCTGTCTCATCTCTCTCCTCCTCCTCACACCACTGTCTCTCTCTCCTAGCACTCCTCACACCTGTCTCTCTCCCTCAACCTCTCTCTCTCCTTCTCCACCACTGCTTTCTCTCTCATCCTCCACACCCGGTCTTTCTTCATCATCCTCACACACTGTCTCCTCCTCAACCTGTCTCTCTCTCTCATCTTCCTACACCTGTCTCTCTTCTCTCCTCACACCGTCTCTCCTCTCCTCACCACTCGTCTTCTCTCTTCTTCTCTCTCTCTCTTTCTCTCTCTCTCTTCTCACACCTGGTTTCTCTCCCTCACACCTCTCTCTCTCTACTCCTCACACCCTGCAACCTCCTCTCCTCACACCGTCTCTTCTCTCCTCCACACCCTTGAGTCTCCATCTCCTCCCTCACACCTGTCTCTCTCCTCAACCGTCCCTCCTCTCTCTCCTCCACACCTGTCTATCTCTTCTCTACACGTCTCTCTCTCTCTTCCTCACACCATGTCATCTCTCTCTCCTCACACCTGTCTCTCTCTATCCATAACACCTGATCCTTCTCCTCTCCTCACACCTGTTCTCTCTCATCTCTATCACCCGCTGGTCGCTCTGTTTCTATGACTCACTCCTCACACGGCTCTCTCTTCCTCCCACACCTGCTCTCGCTCTCTCCTCACACATGTCCTCTGCTCTCTTCCACACCTGTCTCGCTCTCTTCTCCTCCCACACCCTGTCGTCTCTCGCCTCTCTATTCACTCACTACCTCTCTCTCTCGTCTCCACACCTCTCTCTCTCTCTCCTCAACTGCTCTCTCTTTCCTCACCATGTTCTCCTCTCTCTCTCTATCAAACGCCACCACCTGTACATCTCTCTTCCTAACCGTCTCATACTCTCATCAACCTGTCTCTCTCTCTCTCTCCCACACCTTCTCTCCTCTTCCCTGACACCGATCTCCTCTCCATCACACCTGCTTCTCTCTCTCTTCACACCTGTCTCTCTCTCTATCCTCCACCTGTCTCTCTCTCTCTCCTCCTCACTCCCTCTCTCCTCACACCTGTCTCTCTCTTTCTCCTCACACCTGCTCTTCTCCCTCCTCACTCCTCTCTCCTCCTACACACCTGTCCTCTCTCTCTCCTCACACCTTCCTTCTCTCTCTCCTCACCACCGTCTCTCTCTCCTCCTCACACCATTCCTCTCTTCTCCCACAACCGTGTTTCTTCTCCGTCCGTCTCCTCATCAAAACCTACACCGATGTATCCTCTCTCTCTCTCCTCACAACGTCTCTCTACACACCTTGTCTCTCTCTCTCCACACCCGGGTCTCTCTCTCTCTCTCACAACAATTCTCTCTCTCCTCTCCTTACACCCTCTTCTCTCGATCTCAAACTGTACTCTCTCCTCTCCTCAACCACCGTCTCTCTCTCTCTCCCTACACCTGTTCATCTCTCCCTCACACGTCCTCTCTTCCTCACAACCTGTCCTCTCTCTCTCCTCCTCAACCGTCTCTCGCTTCTCCTCAACACCCCTCTCTCATCTCCTCACGACTTGTCTCCTCTCTCTCTGTCCACCACCTTGTCTCCTCTCTCTCCGCACACCTTGTTCCTCTCTCTTCTCTCCTCACTCCCGTACTCTCTCCGTCACCTGTCATCTGCTCTTCTCCTCCACACCCTGTCTCTCTCGCTCTCTCTCACTCGCCACCCTCTCGTCTCTCCTCAACTGATCCTCTCTCTTCCTCACACCTTCTCTCTCTTCTCTTCCTCTCATAAACCTCACACCTATAACTCTCTCTCTCGTCAAAACTGTCTCTCGCTCAGACACCTGTCTTCTCCTCTTCATTCCAAATCCCACACGGCTGTATCTCCTCCTCCCTTCCCATACACACCTGTTCTTCTCTCCATCACACTGCTTCTCAATCATACTCCTCCACAACCTGTCTCCTCTCTCTCTCCCACTCCAACAGTTCTCTCTCTCGCTCCTCACACCTGTCTCTCTCTTCCTCTCCTTCACACACCCGCTCTCTCTCCCTCTCCTCACAACGCTCTTCTTCCTTCTACACCCTCGATCTCTCCTTGGCGCTGGACACACCCTGATCTTCATGCATCTCTCTCCTCACACCTGCGTGGTCTTTCCTCGTCATCTCCCTCACACACTCGGTCTCTCTCCTAACCCTGCTCTCAATCTCTCTCTCTTCCTCACACAGCCGTCTCTCTCTCTTCTCTACACCTGGGTCCTCTCTCTCCGCTCACCACCTCGTCTTTCTCTCTCTCTCTCTCTCATCTCATCTCTCTCTCGCTCACACCTGTCTCTATCTTCATGCGGACATCCAAGCAACAGTGTCTTGCATCTCTTATCTCATACTCGTCACACCTGTTCTTCTTCTCCATCACAATCCTGTCTCTACCTCACCTCACACCTTTGTTGCTACATGCTCGGTCACTGTACGTGCTGTTCCTCACGCCTGGCTCTCGACTCTCGTCACACCGTCTCTCTCTCTACTCCTATGCCGATTTATCTCATCTCATCTCCCTACACGCTGTCTCATCTCTCTTCACACCTGTGTCTCTCTCCTCTCTCTCACAGCCTGCTCACTCCTCTCGCTCCTCACACCTAGGTCGTTCTCCCTCTCCTCACACTTGTTCTTAATGTCGATCTCCTCGTCTCCCTACACGACACCTTTGTCTCCTCCTCTCCCTTCAACAAGTAGAATGGCTTTCACGAGTTTAATAACTGCTCGTAGACATCTCTCGTGCAACATGGTCTAGCACACCTGTCTCCTACTCTCTCTCTCTCACACCTTCTTTCGTCCACTCTGCAATCTTTCACTGCCACTAATCACTCCTCTCTCTCTACTCCACACCTTGTCTCTCTCTTTCTCCTCACACCTGTTTGTTTTATTCTCCTACTCTTTCATTTCTATCGTACAACATTCAGCTACTTCTCCTGTTTTTTAAGCTGCTTCAGACAACATCTGTGTCTGCATCAATACATCTCTCTCGCTCACAACACTGTACGTACTACTCATGCGCTCACACATACAGCAGGAACAGCCGTCTCTCTCTCGGCACCATAATACCATCATATACTATACAACAACCAGAGCAAGAAATGTTTAAGCCTTCATACACATTCTAACTCTATCCTCATCAAATTCACACTGTGTCGCGCGTACTCAATTATACACAAGACGGATCTTCTGCTTCGCAACCTTTCAACACCTGTCCTCTTGCTCTCAACTCTCCATGAGTAAGCGACTCGAAGCAAAAAGGTACATTCTTATGCTCTACCATCGTAC
>CM076407.1:1289260-1404386 GCA_038363315.1 Mugilogobius chulae
CTCCGTGCACCATGTGGCAAACAACTGCCATCATAGCCTGTAGGCCCTAAACGTCGAAGGCGCACGGCCTCCTTGAATAGTCGAGACTACAGCAGAAGGGAGGCCTAAGCCTAACCACCTTCCTTCTCGGCTTCCAAACCAAGAGCCTGTGGCCTAGGATTGGACGTGAGTAAAGGATCATTGGGCCTGAGTCAGCGTGTCTGGCGAGTCCGGGAGGGGCCAAGGTCCCCCCGTGTGCCATGGACACCAAGTCCGGGTACCACCCGGCACTTGGACTGTTCGGGGCCATTTGTAGCCTGTCTCTCCTGACTCTGTGGAGCAGTGGAGGGGAGCCGGAGGGGAAAATGCATAAAGAAGACCCTCGGCCAAAGTCGGTGCGCCAACGCGTTGACGCCCAGAGGAGGCTCGTCCCCTGGTCTGAGTGAGAACTACAGGGGGCATAGAGTGCTTTCAGGTCGGCCACCGGGTGGCCGAGCTGTTGCCAAACCTGCGCCGCCACCCAAGGGGCTAGGCTCTATTCGCCGCGGGCTGCTCCGCTCCTGGACATTCTGTCCGCGCCTACGTTGAGAATGCCGGGGATGTGCCGGGCCCTCAAGGAAAGGAGGAGTGATGGCCCATAGAAAGATCTCAGGCCGCCCTCCTGTGGAGCGAGGGAGATCTGGTTCCCCCTTGTCTGTTCAGATAAGCCACCACAGTCGTGTTGTCTGATCGGACTAAGACGTGGTGTCACTCCAGTTCCGCTCTGAAGTGCAGGACGTGCAGGAACGTTCCTCACTGCTCCATCTACAGGACATTGATGTGGCTGGGGCGTCGGAGACCAGGTGCCGCCCGTCGAGCACTGGTCCAAGACCCCCCCCCAACCTAACAGGGAGGCATCTGTGAACAACTCCGTGTAATGGGGGACACAACCCAGCAGCACACCCTGGCTCAGAAGAACCGGACGGTCCAGAACTGGATATCCTTCCGTGCGGGCATTGGGGGCCTCAGCCATGTCCTCCTGTCGTGCGCCGGGTGCAACCTGAGACGGGAGTACCACCGAGCGTCTCATGGGCAGTAGGCCAGCTGTACCACTGGTTGGGCCACTGCCATCAATCCGAGAAGCGATTGAATCTGATGGGACCGGACTTGCGTCCTTCAAACACAGTCTGTTGACCACAAAGCCCAGCCTGAGATGTAATCCAGCACCACCTCTGTGTGAGCCTGAGCCTCCTGATGGGAGGAGGCCAGGATGAGCCAATGGCTGGTTCCAATACAACGCAGCAGGTCCAGCGCCGCCTCCACGCACTTTCTCCAAGTGCCAGCGAACAGCCAAACGGGAGTCAGCAATATTCCTGGCATCTCCTAGCCATGGAGAAGCGGTGGAACCTTCAGAGCTCCGAAACAATGGAAACCTGGAAGCAAGCATCCATGAGGTTAACAGAGTCAGACAATCGCCCAGACTGACACACTTAACAGGTGTCGTGTGGTCAGCATGCGAAACGGCCTCTAGGCTATGCATCTGTGGAAACCAAGAAGTACGGGGAGCAGAAACCGTTCTATGTCGTCGGCCTTCCATGTAGATAAAGGCCAATAGCGAAGCCCGTAAAGGGCTATGCCACACTCATAGAACTACAGTTACGTAAGTAACTAAGATTTCTCTGCTCTCTCTGCCAGCACCTCCACTCCTGCGCCACGTAACAGGAAGGAGGAGACGCGCAGATCCAAAAAGGGCCGTATGCCGCCGCACTTCTTGGCAACCAAGAAGTACGGGGAGTAGAAACCGTTCTATGTCGGCCTTCCATGTAGATAAAGGCCAGTAGCGAAGCCCGCAGAGGGCAACGCACACACTCATAGAACCACAGTTACGCAAGTAACTAAAATTCTCTGCTCTCTCTGCCAGCACCTCCATTCCTGCGCCACGTAACAGGAAGGAGGAGACGCGCAGATCCAAAAAGGGTCGTATGCCGCCGCACTTCTTGGCAACCAAGAAGTACGGGGAGTAGAAACCGTTCTATGTCGGCCTTCCATGTAGATAGAGGCCAATAGCGAAGCCCGTAAAGGACTACGCACCAACTCATAGAACTACAGTTACGTAAGTAACTACATTTTCTCTCCTCTCTCTGCTAGCACCTCCAATCCTGCGCCACGTAACAGGAAGGAGGAGACACGCAGATCCAAAAAGGGCCGTATGCCGCCGCACTTCTTGGCAACCAAGAAGTACGGGGAATAGGAACCGTTCTATGTCGGCCTTCCATGTAGATAAGGCCAAAAGCGAAGCCCGAGGAGGGCTATGCACATACTCATAGAACTGCAGTTACTTTCTCCGTTCTCTCCGCTTGCATATCGTAGCAGGAGGGACGGGAGCCAGAAGCTTGGGCCTGCCCACTATGTCCGTAGGGGGGGGGGGGGGGTGCTCGTAAGGGACGTACGAACGAGAACCGGTCATAACGTCGCACCCGCGCAGTCTGCGCCTCCCCTAGGGAATGAGGAGATAGACAAGCATTCCGCCGAGATGCTGTCAAGCTCCGGGCAGAGCCGAGCGCTCACAGACTTGCCCCTGCTCCTAATGCTGGAAGGACGACAGGCGTCTGATGCCGCGGCGCTACACTAACGTAAGAGGAGAGGATCTATGGACTGTAGACTCTCCTCCAAAGCACGAGGGGAAGCGCGTCGATGCGCGACCCCTACGAGCCTGCACTTGCCCCCTGCGTGCTGCGGGACAGCGCAAGAAGGCGTTTGGTGTAACTCCAACAGCAATGCCAGCTGGGGGACCGTCCGCAGCCGGACAGGTGGAGCGCGCGTCCCTGTCGCTGCGCAGCACTGACCAGGGAGGGAGCGGAGACGTGATGGGAGCTCCGCTGCTCGTGCATGTGTGACCCTGTGAGAGGGAGCGCATCAGAGCGCGCCCTAAACGGTCCTGCACTACACAAATCCGCATCCTCAAAGCAGAGCGAGGAGCGGGAAAAAACATCTACATAAAAAGATGAGTAAATGGAGATGACGCACAGAAGCCTGTCTTCTTCCCACATGCTTTCCAAGCGCAGATAGGAGCAGAACACGGTGCCCTGCTACCAGAGCAGCAGCGGTGGGTAAAGAACTGTCCTTACCCTGGACAGCTATCTGAGCTGCTGGAAACTCCGCCCTCACGACAGCGGCTGTGGTGAAGTACGTGGTTCTCACCTACGTCTTCTTCCCTGGGCGAGAGTGGGGGGTCACAGTCAACCTCTGCCCTTTCCTGACGCACTCATCCGCACCGCGACACTCAGCGGGGATGAGAGTGACAGGACAGCTGGAGCCAGCATCGGAGCTATAGCACCAGCAAGAACAGCAACAGAAACGCTACCAGTGCGTGTCTGTTGCATGGTGAGAAGTAACTCTAAATCATAACATAAAGAGCCTCTCCTCTCTCTTACAAGCTCCAGATAAAGGAGCGCGCCGCTCCGGACTCGCGCTCCTGATCTGTAGGAGCCGGAGCCCGAGGAACAGAACGCCGCAGCTGTAAGAGCGTGTCTCGGGGAAGAGCGGCTCCTCCTCCTTCTGACCCGAGCAGAAGAGCGAAGCAGCGGGCGAGCTGCTTTTCTCATGGTCCTAGAGGGAAGACAGACCCAGCCAGAGATGTCTGCCGCCCACCTGTGCCGCGCACATATACCTACGCCCATGGCGAAAGCTTGTGACATGCAGAGGAAAACAGCCACCGTGGTCCGCAGCTAACTAGGCCCTGCGCTAGTTGCTAGCTAATGCTACGGCCTGTGCAGCATTAGCATAACAGCTGTACACAATACAGTCGTCAGCCTGTCTCGGGCTGGAATAGAGGCTTACCGCCAGATCAGAGCGAGGAAGAGGGAAGCAGAGCCAGACTGATCCCGTCCTGCGCTAGTAGCTAGCTAGTTGCTAGCTAATGCTACGGCCTGTGTAGCATTAGCATAGCAGCGATACACGACACCGCCGTCAGCCTGTCTCGGGCTGGAATAGAGGCTTACCGCCAGATCAGAGCGAGGAAGAGGGAAGCAGAGCCAGACTGATCCCGTCCTGCGCTAGTAGCTAGCTAGTGCTATGACCGTGTAGCATTAGCATAGCAGCGATACACGACACCGCCGTCAGCCTGTCTCGGGCTGGAATAGAGGCTTACCGCCAGATCAGAGCGAGGAAGAGGGAAGCAGAGCCAAACTGATCCCGTCCTCGATGGATGGAGCCCCCGACTCGCTGCACCAGTGCACACAGCGATACGGCCGGTATGCTGGCACACGGTGTTGGCGCCAAGCAGCAGCCGCGGGAGAAGAGGAACGCCATGTCTTCTTCATAGGGGGACAATCCGGAGGGAAGGAGGCGCTGGAGCCTTGCTCGGCAAGGCTGCAGCACGGACCGGAGGCACGGTCTTCCCCTCGGACATCTCCGGGTCCAGACCGAGATGCTCCGGGGATTCGGGGCTCATGAAGCCACGGCGCCACTCTCGCTTCTCCCTGGGAAGCGAGCAGCAGACGGGGCGGTCTTATCCCTGTGTTGTGCTGCCAACAGAGGCAGAGGGAAACAGACGGTCCTCGGGGAGAAGAGGGTCTCACATCTGCCGTACCCACGGTGCTCGACACCGGAGGGTGACAATCTTCGAGCTGGTGAGTACGGCGAATCCCTAATCTTGATTGTAGAGAGTAAATCTTTCTTAAAGAACATGTTAAGAGATCTTCAAGTGCTGAGTGAAAAGAAGGGCGAGCGATAGTGGACAGGGCCTTATATACGGCCAGTGGGGGAACCACGTCCTCATGATTGGAGCGGTACATTGTTTGATCTTCAGGTGCGAGGCGCTGCCTCGAGTGTTAGCCAATAGCGAAGCCCGTAGAGGGCGTAGCACATACGACATAGAACCATCTGGCATTCGGGCTGTTGGGTGCTATCACCACCACCGATAGGCCCTCCTGCCGGATCCTCTGCAACAGTGGTAACATGAGGTGTAGAGGGGGAAGGCATACAGCAGACCTGCGGGCCACTGTTTGTGGGCCAGAGCGTCCACCCCCAAGGGAGGCTCGTCTGTGGACCTGGGCGAGAACCAGAGTGGGCACTGTGCGTTCTCTGCACTGGCGAAAAGGTCGGCCACTGGGCGGCCGAACCTGCTCCAAATTTCTCGGGCGACATCCGGGGCCAGACCCCACTCGTCGCGGGGAGGGCCCCCCCGGACCTCCTGTCGGCGCCTACGTTGAGCACGCCGGGAACGTACCGAGCTCTCAGAGAGGCCAGGTGACTGGTAGCCCACAATAAGATC
Organism: Mugilogobius chulae; assembly: GCA_038363315.1. Classification (NCBI taxonomy): domain Eukaryota; kingdom Metazoa; phylum Chordata; class Actinopteri; order Gobiiformes; family Gobiidae; genus Mugilogobius; species Mugilogobius chulae. The sequence goes on from CM076407.1 coordinate 1,294,494, forward strand.
TCCATTGTCAGATTGTGGAGTCGAGGAGACCTGACTCCCCCCTGACGGTTCAGGTAAGACACTACCGTGGAGTTGTCCGACCTTACCCTGACATGGGGCCCTCCAGCTGATCCGAGAAGTGGAGGAGGACCTGTCTCACCGCCTCCATTTCCAACAGATTGATGTGACATCTCGGGCCGGACCAGACACCGCCCACGGAGTTTTGACCGAGAACGCCTCCCCAGCCTGTGAGTGAGGCGTCCGTGAACACTTCCGTGTGGAATGGTACACATCCCAGAGGAACCCCCCTGGACAGGAGACCGGGGGTGAACCAATACTGAATGTCTACCCGAGCCGCTGTCGAGGCACACACCATTTTGCCCTTGTCCAGGGTCGGATGGAGTCTGAGGTGAGAAAACCAGCGTTGGAGGCGCCGCATGTGCAGCAGACCCAGCCGCACCACCGGGTGAGCTGCCGCCGTCATGCCCAGCAGGGACATGATCTGACGTGCCGGAACCAGAGGGGACCCCAACACTCGTTGCCCCCTCTGCGTGAGAGCGAAGCTCCTCTCTGCCGAGAGAGAGGCCCGCATGGACTAGGAGTTCAAATTTAGGCCCAGGTAGAGTGCGCTCTGAGCAGGCTGAAGCAAACTCTTCTCCCGGTTGACCACAAATCCCAACCGAGAAATGTGCCTCAGCACTGACCCCGTGTGCGCCTCCACGTCCTGACGAGAAGCGGCCAGTCGTCTATGTACGTGAGAATCCTGATGCCCTGGCGGCGCAGGGGCTCCAGAGCCGCTTCCGCGCATTTGGAGAAGGTGCGCGGAGCCAGTTTGTAGCCGAAAGGGAGGCGACAGTATTCATACTGCTCCTCGCCTATGGCAAAGCGTAGAACTTTTCTGTGTTCGGGGACGATAGGCACGTGAAAGTAAGCGTCTGTAAGCTCTATGGAGGTCATCCAATCTCCCGGTCTGACGCACTCCAAGAGCTGCTTGGTCGTGAGCATACGAAACGAGCGAGTAACAATGTGCTCGTTAAGCAGGCGAAGATCGAGAATGGGGCGCGCACCTCCGCTTTTCTTTGGGACCAGAAAATATGGGGAATAGAGCCCTTTGTGCGCGTCCTCGGTGCTCACTGCGGCCACCGCGCCCCGGTGAAGCAACGAAGATACCTCCACACGCAGTGCCTCGGTCTCTCCTGGGTTGGCCCACTGCGTGATCAAAATACCCCCGAAAAGGCAGAGGCTTCCGCGCAACTGAAGTGCGTAGCCTCTCCGAAGCGTACTTTCCAGCCACGGCTCGGATAGCAGCCCCAGCTCTTTCAAAACGTGGTAGAAATCCGTCAGCGGACGCACTCGTGGTCCTGCGGGGGCAGAGAGCTAGGCACGGCCACCAGACGCGCTCTCCGACACCGACTGGGGGCCCGCTCGAAAGGGCGGAAAAGCCTGACACGCTCTCGGCACCACGGAGCGCAAGCTTTCCAAGCGTCTGACCCGTGGTCCTGAACGCACTGATGGCTCCGCTGCTGGGGTAAATTTGGTCCTCTTCACTGGCCGTGGTTCGTCCGCGGCGCGGTGAGTAAGATCCCCGGAGCCACGCTTAGTAGCCCTAGTTCCACAGGGGTCTTCACGCATGTGAAGACCCCTGTGTGTGAACACGCTACACACACCTTACAGGAGTCTTCACGTGTGTGATTGTGTTACACACTCCTTGTGTAAACACACTACACACATACAGGTGTCTTCACGTGTGTGATACTCCTGGTGTGAACACATTACACACATACAGGTGTCTTCACGTGTGTGATACTCCTGGTGTGAACACGCTACACAATACAGGTGTCTTAACATGTGTAACGGTGTGACACACTCCTTGTGTGAACACGCTACACACACATTACATGAGTCTTCACACGTGTAACTGTGTACTGCACTCCTGGTGCAAACACACTACACACATTACAGATGGAAAGTCTAACATGTGTGCAACACATATAACAGCTGGAATAGATCTGTACACGCAGAATAAAAATAGTGACTGCGTAACACACTTCTTGTGCAAATACGTCACTTATGTTGCAGAGAGAGAAGACGTTGGATACGTGACTGTGAACAATGCGAACACGCTACTGACTTGCAGTGGGAACAGGCTGAACACGTGTGACTGTGTAACACACTTCTTGTGGGAACACGCCACTTTCTTTGCAGTGTTAACATGTTGGACATGTGACTGTGTAGTACACCTCTACTGCGAACACGCCACGCACCTTGTAGTGGGAACAGGCTGGACACACATACCTGTGTAACACCTCTGTAGTGCGAACACGCCACTCATCTTGGAATGGGGACAAGTTGGACAATGACTGTGTAACACACCCCTAGTGTGAACACGCCACCCAACTTGTAGTGGAAACAGGCTGGACACACATGCCTGAGTAACACTTCTAGTGTGAGTACGCCACTCACCTTGCAGTGGGAACAGGTTGAACATGTGACTGTGTAACACACCTCGAGTGCGGACACGCCACTCACCTTGTAGTGGGAATAGGTTAGACATGTGATTGTGTAGCGCACCTCTAGTGCGAACACACCACTCCCATGCAGCGGGAACAGGTTGGACATGTGACTGTGTAGTACACCTCTAGTGTAAACACGCCACTCACCATGCAATGGGAACAGGTTGGACATGTGACTGTGTAGTACATCTCTAGTGCAAACACGCCAGTCACCTGCAGTGGGTTGAACAGGTTGAACACATGATGTGTAATATAGTGCGGACACACCACTGACCTTGTAGTGAAACAGGTTGCACACATGATTGTGTAATACTAGTGCTAACACGCCACTGACCTTGCAGTGGAACAAGTTGCACACGTGATTGTGTAATACTAGTGCGAACATGCCACTGACCTTGCAGTGAAACATGTTGCACGTGATTATGTAACACACTCCTGGCATGAAACACTACACACAGATCTATGTACAATGGCATGTCTGTTACATAGAACCATAGTCACGTTCAGGTACCGGCCGACGAAAGGAGCCTCTGGGGACAGCTTCGCGCAGCTCCAAACCAACATAAGGATCCGGTCCAATGAGCATCTGACCGGAGGCTAGCTAACACAACAATCTGTGTTGTAGTAAGCTCATACAAACACTAGGACCCAATCTAACGGTACCTGTGTGACTTGTGCTTTAACTAGCATCAGGGGAGGCCGTCCTCCTCACAACAACTGCATCCGGCGCTGTCACCGTCATGGCGCCGAAAAGAAAACAGCCGGAGGCGCGCGGAGTTTCCGCTCAATCCTACTGAACAGGTCCGCTGAGGGGATGGCCGCCTCAAAAACTCGCGCCGCTGGACCCGGGCCAGGGCTCCGAGGAGGCAGAATCGCCGAGCCGCCCCCGCGCTCTCGTCCCTCTTCCGGAGAAACACACGCCAGAGCACCACCGGACCCATCCCTGCGGGGCTCCGGGGAGGCAGCTCCATAAACCGCAGTCATGCTTCCCTCTCTGTGAGAAAACACGCCGGGCGCCAGGGGACTCGGGCCGGGGAAGCAGCTCCACCAGCCGCGGTCATGCTTCCCTCTCTGTGAGAAGACACGCCGGGACTCGGGCCTCGAGTGATTCAGCCAGGATACAGCCATGCTGTGAGCTGCAGTTCTCTCCTCTGTGAGAGTGCTGCTCCGAGCCATGGAGGAGCCTCTGTAAAATGGCGCGGCCAACTCGAACAGAGGAAACGATACGTCCGTCTTCAAGATGTAATTCCAATTTGTGAGTCAGGCCCAGACGGTGGACCCGGGCTCACAGGAGAGACTGGTTTCAAAAAGCCAGAGCGGCGCGTTCTCTCCTCCCTGGGGAGAGAAACGCACGCTTGGCATTTAGCGCCCTCAGAAAAATGGCGCCAACCCAGGCAGAAGCAGCGCTGATGTCCGTCTTCAAGAAGAAGCCGATTCCCGCAGCCGTCGCACTCCCGCCCGACGCCGGAAGGCGAAGAGATTCTCGGGCGGAGATTGTTCAACGACGGTGAGTCCATCTTGATTTTCTGTCTTCAGTGGAACGAAAGTTCTCTCAGGTGCTGAGTGGTAAAGAGGGCGTCTAAGGGCGGAGCAAGGCTTTTATAGGGTCCCGGGGGTTCACGGGATCCTCACATGATTGGAGCAGGTGGATATTTTTTTCTCAGGACTAGGCGGGGCCTAGGAGTGGACTAGCCAATAGCGAAGCCCGTAGAGGGCGTAGCACATACGACATAGAATGTGAAGCGTCTTTGGGTGTCTTGAAAATGCATTGTTATTATTAGTAACCTTTTAGACGTGGTTCTGACTTGACTTGACTTACTTGTTGTGCAAAAAAACAACAACACCCAATTCACCAGAAAATGTCTTAGAAGAGGTAAAAAGCTTAGTTTTCCCAATGCCTGAATAAGGGACTTTCCCCCCACAACAGGTCATGCCCAGATGTGTTGCAGACTGTATCTGTGTGCTAAATGGAGCCTCTTGTTAGATGTTTTTTGAAACATCTAACAATTGATTCAGTTTAAAATGATTCACAAAAAAACATCAATTACAATTGTAAAAGAGATGGCCATGCTAAACAATTGTTTGATTTTTGGTTATTAAAATAATTAAAGCTGGTGTAGCTAGTCAAACAGTGAAACAGTGACATGCACAGGGAACACTTGCAGGTCGAGGCGCCAGGTGTTTAGGCTCGAGGGCTGCTTGTTATTCTCTGTAAAGCACTTTGGAAGACATCTGTTTGTGTAAATGTGCAATATAAATAAATCCATCATCATCATCATCCTCATCAACATGCAAGTGTTGGGGATTATCCCCAAAACCACGGTGACACTGGTCTAGAATACAACAATGTGATAATATGATATTTAGTTCCAAAAATGTTTATGATGAAAACAACTTCATCAATACAACTGACTATAAAACTTTTGACATAAAAGTGTGAATTTCCTAATTTTATTGTGCTGCCATTGCCAATGTGAAAAAGAATACGAGATCCTTTCCCATCAGAACGGGGTCTGAAGAGATTTAAGGACCTCTGCACATGCAAAGCTTTACAACAGACACAAAAACTGAAGCAGGCAACACACCTCAAAGAGTCATCTAGAGACTTACATGGCATTTTTTCAGTTCAGTAAAGCTTACAGAAGTCTGTTTTTTCCACAAAGTTTTGCTTTAAATGCTAATAGCTTAAGGTCTTTTATATTTGCTTGAGTCATTTGAAACACTTCAAAACCACAATTGCTTATACAACATAACGTTTTGCACTTATTGCTACAACACTTTATTAATTTAAAGAAGCCAGAAACAAGTGTTTGCAAGAGAATATGCTGCTCACGAAAACATTATAACCATGATAACTGTTTGTGTAGTGCTTATTAACAACTGAGCAACATTATTTTACAGTGTTGCGTGTATAACCTCTTTTTATCCATTTACATTTAGCTCTATAATATTTAGTTTTGAATGTTTTCCCTCTACAAACATACTCCCAGTTGCATAATCCTGCATAATTCCACATCTTTTCAAACGTCGCTCTAATTGTCAGTTATAAAAGTCCTTTTATGTGCGCCTTTGCCATTGTTCCTTGTTTATTCTTGCCATAAATCAAAAGTAACTTGAGCAATCTCTCCATAAAGTACTTTTACTACTTGGTGTGCAGTCGTTTTGCAGTATGAACATGCCTGTATAGATTTGCACTGCTTTGGCACCTCTTGGTCTCTGATAAAAGTTGTGAAGTTGCGGCGTGTTCGGGCACTGTGCAGCTGTGTGGTTTTATAATGAGAATTCTGCTGCTGTTAGCCACCAGCGCTAATGCTAAAGGAGCCCGTGCAGTGGAAGAGCAGGCTTTATCCACTTATTAGGCTAATGTAATGGTGTGTGCTAATCCGGACGCTTTCCTCTGCTCGGGCACAACGCACAGGCAACATGTTTGACCTATAATGCACAAAAATGGGACATAAATATCAGTTAGGATAAGTTCAGGAATAGCAGTTCTGTTCTAAAAGAGTGGGAAAGGTGTCTCAAGTAGTTTAACTCTTTAGGATCTCCTTTAACAATAAATTAGCACCGTTTAAAGCTGAATTAAGGTTTCAAAATAGCATTCTATGAGCTCCAATACTTAAAGAGAAACTAAACTCAGAATCAACTTTTTTTCACTGTCAGACTGTGTATATGGGGTCAAAAATGAATTATCTACTGTTTCCAGGCCTTATTTGGACATTTTTGTGCAAACTCGCTCATTTTGCAGTTATGTGTGGAAAAACCGCGGCTGTACTGCCACGCAGGGCAAACGCTGTCAGTGCATTTTCAGTACCCTCTGACGTCACAGTGACTTGACGCGACAGACGAGCCGCCCAGAGGGAATAAAGAAACTCCTCCCCCTGACACCGCTGCGGAGGAGTTGTAAAGCGATCACTCGCTGCGCATTGATATCAGCCGTCATTTGGCTCAGCTTGATGAGCGAGTGGTGCGATATGTAGCTATTTGTGCAACGATGCACTGGTTCGATTCCTACGTCAATGGAATGTTTTTCATCGTCGTTTTTCGTTTTCATTTTTAGAAAATACTCCTATCATAAGCTCATGTGCCTATGTAGACTAAAGCAAAGGTTTAATACATTATGTTTTGTAAAGTTAAAAAAATCTTGACGTGCAAGTAGCCTAAGCAAAGACTTAGTGCTGTACAGCTTCCTCAGATAGACTGTCAGTGGCCAGGACCCGGACCGCTCCGTCACATCATTTGCCAAGCTCACTGTTCATATTTGGTGCTGTCAATCAATGTCTGTTCACACCCACTGGGCGTCTCTTCAAAGGCCTCCGGGCATCTCCCACTTTTGCGAGCCTGTTTGGGGTTCAGTTGTGGGCGGAGTTAGTCTCTGAACGTGTGTTTAGCCTCACTTTAATGAAAATGCACCCACAATGTACAATAGTATGTCAGGTTAATGCATTTTTATTTATGACACGCATTGTTGCACCACTTCATTTTATGTGTGATGTAAAGGTGTGTTAATATTTATGAAAATGACAAAATCTTATGTTGTGTTCCAGGTAACTGTGAGGTTGATTATTTCAGTTGAACATGACCATTTCTAAGTTAAAAGCCTTCAAGCCTGTAAACTTAAACCTGAGGTAGCTAATTTTTTCAGTTGTAAATCCGTAAACTTTGTCTTTCCCACTCTGTAAATGCAGCACTTTCAAAATAAAAAGCATTTTATTTCTCTTCGAGAGTCAAATGCAGTGCTCTGATTGGCTGTGTTTGAGTGACCTCACCTCCTCCAGTTAAAATATGTCTTGAAGACATAATGCAAAAAAAAAAAAAAAATGAATTTACGTGTATACCATGTGCTTAAAGATTTGTGAGAGCTATGAACTAGTTGGACCTATTTCAGGTTTTTGCACTGTGAAAATCAGCTCCCCCATCTTTAACAAAAATAAGTTTGTGAGAAAATATAATCCGTAGTCAATGTTTACATAAGTTTTGTGGTAGTTAACCCCCTTAGATTAACTTGTTGTTGTTATTGTTGACCTTGTATGTGAACTGGAACTCAATCAGTTCACAAGTGGCAGCCTGATGCATCAGCCGGTTTCATTTCACTTCATAGAAACTATCTTACATCGCGTCATTGGGGCTCGTTCACTTCACAGTAGGCAAGGACTTTTTAAATTTAGCCAATCACTGCTTTTTGATTTGTTCAATTTGTCAGAAACAGAGTATAAACTTGTGTGTCAGTGATCGTTGCTGTCTCTATGTGGTAATCTTGCTAATTAAATGGTATAGTATCATTTTCTAAGTTAATATACTGTATGACACAAGGTCAAAGGAAGAGAACATACTACTGCCTTCTAAACTCTGGTCATTCCTGGCCAATCCACCACTCACTGATTGGGCGACCGTACTTTCTGCTTTTTGGGAACTGTTTACAGTCCTGCTGACCTAGTCGCTGGAGTGAAATTAAATTGAGTGGAGGCAGTAGGTTACCAGTTTGAGTTGTGTTCCAGCACATTTTTTCAAGTGGAAGTTGAGAAATATCTGCCTGGAACAGATCATTTATCAATTGCCTCCTTTAGTAGCTTCTGATCTGAACTTGTTTACCCCAAAATAAAGGTCTCCGTTTCCTCAACCAACCAAGAAATTTCCAATACAGTCTTTGAAGAAAACATAGATGAAATGTCAAAAACGTTGACGTTTACATAAATATGTTACGAAAAGCCAAAACCTCAAATAACCACACATTTTGGTTGAAGCCTTGTGGCGCATTTTCTTTAGGTTTAATGGGTAAGTTTGGGCTTCAAGCTACTAAAATAAGTAAGTTTAGGTCTGGGATTTGGGGTAGGTTACCATTTACCTGTTAAACCCAAAGAATATGTCACCACGCGGCTTCAACCATCATGGTTATTTTAGGGCTTTTCGTAACATATTGACGTAAAAAAAATGGCGTGAAAACATGGCTTATTGTACATTTTTGACATTTCGTTCTGTCTACATTTTCTTCTGAGACCGGACAAGTCTAATCAATTCTAGCAACAATAACTCTTGCAGTCAGTTACTTGTACATTCAGAGCTATATTAAATTTATCAAATTGCTTCTTCATGGGCTTGCATGAGAGATTCATGTCAAACAAATTCAATCAATTCAAAATAAATACATTCTAGCAACATCTGAACACAAGTTGTATCTTTCTCCTTACTCCATTTTTTACAGTGCATACAAAAGCTTGCACCACATCGGCCTGTTCTGACAAGTCCTTCACACTATCGCCTATAAAATGATTTTCCCCACGTTTTTTATTTCATTCCCGTTTCCTCCTCCCCTTTCCCCCGCTAACTCCGCTGGCCTGGCATATTCCACGCCGCTTAACGCCAAATTAAACTGCCGCTCTTTTATTTTAAATGAGAAAAAGGCAAAAAAAAAAAAGAGTGCTGACGATCTTGATTACGGTCCGAAGAGAAGAGAAGCCGGCCAAAATTAAACGGTATTAGAATATATAGAACGCCGCGTTAATGCCATCCGCTACAATTGGTGCTAATTGGTAGATAATTGTGGGACTTGGATGAAGTGCTTTGCCCCTCCCTCTCTGTCCCGTACGATGTTGGGACGAGGTCAGGCAGGGGGGCAGTGAGCAGGATGGGAGGAGGATTAGAGTTGGTATTGTTGGCTCTTTCCATTGGAACGCGGTGACCTTGACAAAGACTTTGAGTTGAACCCACTCAGTCACAATCCCAGCGCCTTTGTTTGGCCGCAGTAATGTAAAGTTTAATAGAGGAGTAATGGTGGGGTGGTTGGTGAGTGAGAAGAGGAAGAAAAACAGTTGTAACATGTTTTAAATGTAGATGTTTGAGAAAAGAAAATAGATCCACAGGAGGAGGGCTGGGGCGATATTAGAGCTGCAGCTATAGATTTTTTTAGTAATTGATTATTCTATCGATTATTTACTTTGATTAAAGTTGGGGTAGCTAACTTTTTAAATTGTAATTAAGTAAGCTTTGTGAATCGTAAATGCAGCCCATTGTGAACAAATTAGACCACTGAGTATCGTTTGAATTGAATAATAAAGAATTTTAGTTCTTATCAGAAGCCAAATGCAGCGCTCTGATTGGCTGAGCTTGGAAATTACAACCAATTGTGTATAAAGATTTATATTAACCATGTCTCAAAGGATTTATGAGAGGAAGTGTTCTGATTTGTGTTCTTAGTATAAAAATCAGCTACCCCACCTTTAATCGAGTAATCTAACTTTTTTTTTACATTTAATAATACATTTTTATAATGGCAATAAGGATATTCTGCTTAAAGGGACTTACCTGATTTTTGCATCCTTAAATGTAAACAAACAGAAATAATTCATTTTAAACTTGTTACTTTGCTCTCTTAGCTAATGCATTCTGAGCTTCAGAATTGTTCATCATGATGGTTTTAATGTTTTTTCCACAGCTGTTAGCAGCGAGGTGAGTCTCCATGCTAACAACAGTTAGCCACAATGCTAAAAACAACAACACACAAAGTTGGACACAAACGGGATTTTATTAGACATAGACAGGACTTTGCGAACTAATTTCCACCTGAATAGATACATTGATAAGATATCAGTGCTGGGGGGAAATTGTTTTAAGTTATTTTGTTGTAAAAAAATATCGAGTATAGTCCCTTTAATAACAGAATTATGTTTCATTGCACATAAAAAAGCAGCTTTTCCCCCTAATACACAAGTTTAATCATAAAATAAAAAGTGAGGCATATTTCACTGTCATTTTTACAAAGCTGCAGGAAGTGTGTTGAAATGGGGGGCTTGTTGTACCTTTGTGATGTATCTGCAGCTCGTGTGATTCTTTTCAGAGCTCGAATCATTTCGCAGCGTTAGCTCCGTACATCCGTACGCGCTTCAATTTAGCCTTGTCAATGTCAGTTGAAAATCCACCGCTGTCTCCTCCGCTGTGCTGTAGCCTGCATAGGTAGCCTGGCAGCGGTGCATCCGGGAATATGTTCCATGTGAAACAAGAGCTGTAGTTTGCGCCCACAGATTCACGCTGTTTTAAATTAAATACAAATTAAGCGAATATCGAGGCAAAAAATAATTATCAACGTTTTTTTGTAATCAAATACATTTTTTTGCTGAATGTTGATAATGATATTCTTATGATAATTTGATAAATCCAACTTAAATGAGTTAAACATGTCTTTGAACTGTTTACGTTAATACTTTCGTCTCATTGCAGAATTTGATATGATAAGCCAGTTATTCCAACTAGTAACATTGGGCCTTGATCAAGACATTTTCTTACAAATTTAGTCTTAGGAGTTTCTTACAAACATTTTTGGCATTTACAAAATTTGTTCTAAACTCAGAAAGTTCGTCGGTAAGAACAAATCCAGGAGCACTCAATCTGCTGTTTAGAATTTTTTTCTTATATAATTCAGTCAAAAATTACTACATTATGTATTTTTATTTCTTTAACAGACCTGCAGCAGCCTGTCCCAGCCTCAGAACCTCAGGACCCCTCGTGTCACCGCCCAGGACCAAAGTTGCCTGACATCCAAACGCTCCTACATTCTGTTCAAATGCAGAATGGTCTGATCGGAACCAAAGACAGAGCCAATCACTTCCACATTCAAAATTAAGACAATCCAACCTCAAACAGCCGCTGCCCTCCCCCACCCCTAGCCAATTTCAAAACTTAATTTTTTCTAACAAGATGCCGGAAGTAGCTGATAGATTTGTTTTTTTCCCACTCTTGTTTTGGTTTTGAACAATCGACACTATATATAACGAAGCAAAAACCCCAGCGTGGTTTCAATACGTGGTACCAGATACTATGTGATTACAAATAAAGTGTTGTTTTACATTAGTGATCCACTCCAGTTTTACTTTGAGTCAATCCAGATAAGATCAAGTCAAATTTTCAGAAAGGTCAGCTTTTGTTAGTATTTCATTTCTGATTTCTTACCATTAAAAGAAGATCATAACAATCTGTTAAAAAAATGATTGTGATTTTGGGCTGTAATTCAGTTTCTTACGCAAATACGAAAGAATGTCATGTGTGCTTCATTAGTGGAATTCAACACAAACAGGATTGTGATCTGAAAGTCATTGTTTGGCACAGCATTAGTTATACAGAAAGTGAATCATTCTTAAAATGTCCAAATGAAGTGTATGCTCCTGCCTTATCAAGACTAAAAGTGAATATCTGTCACCAAAGCAGCTTCTCCTATTACAAACGACCAACATGAGAACATGGGATACATTCACTCGATCACTGTCAAACGCTTTCAAAACAAATTAGTTTGAATTATGTGCGGCTTTTAGAGTCACACAAAACGACAATGTGCCAAAATAAGCTGCTGACCCTCGGAGCTGTGGGAAAACCTGCAGATGTATGTGTTGAGGAGAAGATCTGATCATCTCGGCCTAATCCTTTAATTGTGAGTCAGTGCAGAGGTGAATAGAGAGGTGGAGAAATAGGTGAAGAGATGTGGAAAAAGAGGTAGAGAAACATATAAATTCTCCGAGCACACTATTTGTATTTATTTGGTTGCTGTTATTCGAAAGTTGTACATTAACCCCTCCCACTTTTTCTTAATAAATTCATTTTTGCCCACCATGTTATAAAAATCACTCTCAAGCTCCCTGGCATGTTATAGATAAAAGTCATAATTTAATAGGAATTTTTTATTAGCTCCGCCTAAACTTTTTTTTAAGTTAATACAGGTCCCTAGAACTTTTAGCTTTTGAAGAGGAATTGTCAAAACCCCAAATTTGCCAAATCTAGTGTCATTATGTCCAAGGCTATAGTATATACTGATTCTAACATTTATCCAAAAGATTTTAGGCGGACTTTAAAACTATAGGTCAATCAATCCATGACATCAGAGGCTAAAACTACAAAGCTTCACAAAGTCCAGCCAATTGTTTGTGCACCAAAGGGTTCAGAAACAGTTTCCATTTGAATTGTAGACAATTTTAATCAGGAGTTTTAACAAAAATGTTAAATTTTTGTTAACTGTTTTGCCATAACTCCACATCTACAACTTGCATTTAAACTTGATTGTGACTTGACTTGAATTAATTTGCCAGAAAACGTCATAAAAGAGGTAAAAAGTAAATGCAAGGTAACGTAATAAGATCACCCTATTTTACCTGACAATGGAGAAACTGAGCCACTTTAATATTTGGTTAATTTATAAATCATCAAAGAATTTCCTTTTGTAATAAGCTCATTGGAAATCACAAAGAAAATCCTTGTTATGCTTTGGTATTTGTGTAAACAGCGCTGGTCTGGGTCTGGTCCACTTGAGTCTGGTCCACTTGAGCCTCCCTTTCACGCGAGTCCTTGGCTGTGAACGCTCTCCAGGCTAAAGAGCTAACCACCTCTTAGCCCACATCCGAGAGAGAGAGACACTTCCATTTGAACATTTGCATGAAAAAAGGGCCGGGGCAAAACTGTAACTTGTGAACTGATCAAAAGCCCTTTGACACTGGAGAGGCGCCTGGGGGGACGGTGGCCTTGGAGGTTCAAAAAAAAAAAAAAAAAACAGCCGTAGTTTTTTATTCTCTGGAGTCTGGACCAGGTCTGCACTTGAGTCTAGATCTAAGCGGTCTACAGCGGGGTCCTATTCATGCACACATTCCTCAGGAGCGCTCAGGACGCCCCCTCACTCACACACACACACACACACGGTCTTTCATGTCCCGAGTGTGTGCTACTTGTGTTTAGGCATGTTATCGCACTCAAGAGAGAGGCTGGACTAATAATGTCCTGTCAGTGTAATTAATAAGTTTAGTGTTCAAATATGACAGGTTAAATGACTCATTCCTCAAAAACAAGATTGTGTGGAAGATTTGGCTAAATATTTTATTTCGTTATTAGTAAGTTATATTGGCAAATACTAAACTAGTAGTTTAGTATTTGCCAATATAATTTGGCAAATACTAAAATCCTAAAACCAACATTTTAAAAATGCACTAGCCCAACTGTGAAAAGTCTACCAGTTTTAACTGGATTAAAAAAAAAAAAAAAAAAAAAAGGTCTCACTACAGTCTATATAATAATGTGCGGTACTTTGTAACGCCATCTCGATCAGGCTGAATACATTCTTAATAAACCATGTATAATGGGTTAATTCATCACGAAGAAAAGAGTAGTTAATGAATAATAAAAAAGTTTTTTTTAACTTTTAAATATGAATAATGTGTTAATTCATCATGAACAAATGAGTAGTTAATGAATAAAAAGGGTTTTTAAACTATTAATAAAGCATGAATAATGGGTTAATTAATCATGAACAAATGAGAAGTTTATGAACAAAAAGGTTTTTAAGGCTTAGTAACAACTTAATTACAACAAGCCCTATCCTTACTCCTCAGTTCTAAATCCTAACCGTAGCTCCTTAAGTAAGCAGTAATAAAGCCTTAATAAACTTTTTTCATTAATTAATTGATCATTTGTTCATGAATTGTTAACTTTATTAATGCTTTGTTTGTGATTTACTAAGGTTAAATAAGGTGTAGTTATCATAAAGTCACAAACTTCAAAATATTTAAGTTATGCAAGCTAGCATTTTCGAAGCTTTCGATAATCAATTCAGTGCACTTAGTGGCCAAAGAAGTTTTTGAAATAATGTAATACTTGATAGTACAGACATACCATATTACTTTAGCATATCACTACTCTGTTTGCAGACAGAAAATACATTCAAATGTATAGAAATCTGTGACCACAGTTCATGTTATTTATGTGCTGCAGTCAGTCTGTGTGTGCCTTATAGAATGACTACAGGTATGTTGTTCTAGTTTAGGGTCTGCAACCTATTTGCCCTATTCAAACCAAATCAAAGTGGTAAAGAGCCACAACTGTATTTAGTCCTCTTCTCTCGTCTAAAAACAAAACAAACAAAAACTTTACTTAAGTGAATTAAAACAATGATTTACAAAATAAAATACAGCACATAGCTTCTGTGAGTTTCTGAAAGAGACTCCCGCTATAGCCTTCAATACATTTAGAATTATTAATAAATCCACTTTACTTACACTAAGCAACTGCTAATTTAAAATAAACACATGTGAATAGAAGAATTGTCTAGTTCCTTATTCTTAATTGCATCTGAAAGAACCGTCTCTAAAGAGCCGCATGTGGTTATTGTAATTATGTTTTGTGTCATTGCAGAATACTGTATATGTTTTATCTACTTGCCTTTATGTGGTCTATATATTTCGATTCCTTGATTAAAACTCAATCTAACTAAATATATCTTAATTCCTTTTTTATGTAATTGTTATTCTGATTATTTGTTATTAACGGTCTCTTGCTGCAGTACAACAAACAGCACATTCCTGTTTTTACAACACAAGCAGGTTTGCTTTTATTGGACAATGGAAGCTCGCATTCTCCATATTTGTGCTTGGAACGTGAAACAAAAGTCAAGTGTAGCTGAAGCTCCACGACGGAAAATAAATGTCCTAATCAGGGATAATAGGTCACTCTCTCACACATGTTTGGACCAACATTTTATACACTCAATCCTCCTACCCTCCTGCTTTCTCATTACTGTGTTGTCCAAAGTACTCTTAAAGGTTGTATGGAGGATTTTCAAAAATAGTTTGTTGTCAGTCTTGGTCAAAAACAGTTGCATAGATTTATAACAGCCTTGTAGTTATCCTAAACAAAAAAAGAATTATAAAAATATATCAACTGTGGATATGATAAATCCAGTAAAACATTGGCCAATAGATAACGAGGTACCTCGTTATCTATTGGCCTTTTAACTTGTCAAGCAAATCCTCAGTGTTCCTAAGTAACTCATTGACCCAATTAGCAGTGAAGGGCGTGGCCCTGGGAGGAGAAAATGAGACATGAAAATATACAAAAAAATGTTTATAAATTGAAATATTTTTTAGAATTCAAACCTAAAAAAAAAAAAAAGCACAATTTTATTTCTTTTACTTTAAAGTGCAATTCGTAAGTCAAAATGGAATAAAAAAAAAAAAGACATAGACCTGGCAACTCTCAGGTTGAGAGAAAAATAGTTTGTATTTGAACTAAGTCAAACTCTGAACAAAAGCATTTCTGTAACTTTCAACTTTTATTTGTCACTTTTTTCTTAATTTCCAGCTTTACTGTTGTAAAACTATAAATATTTGCCACTATCCCACCAAACTAAGTCAAACTCTGAAAAAAGTGATAATCTGTCTTTAAAAACAGCCCTTCCTTTAGTACTTCATTACCTTCTCATTAGCGCAGACTCATCTAAAACCTTCTAAAACTGTCCTGGAGTGACTCTTGGCTGAATATTGTGACAAATGAGTGTCGGCGGCGCGCGTAAGGAGGCCCCCGCGTTTGTTTTTGTTTCCAGGCCGCCGCGTTTGGGTTCGGGAGAGCAGTTGGTTTTTGGGAGTGCGCTTTTCGGGGGCTCGAGGGACACGAGAGGGTTACGTTCTACGGAGAAAACGGCCACCCAAAGGCCAGAACGAATGCAGGCAGATGATACTTTTAAACACTGATTATGATACTGTTTTTCAGTTTGGTAAAAGTGAAATGAAATCTGTGCTTGTTGTAAATGTTTGTGTGAGAAATGACTAAGTCTGTCACAGTTTTTGAGTTGAGTCAGTTGAGGTAAAGTATTTGACACATTTATGTCATTTCATAATGTGAACACGTTTAATGTAAATTTTATTGCACTGTTAATTTTTGTAAATGCTTTTTAAAAATCTATAAATAAAACGGTACCACTTTATAATAACTACTTAGTAAACATGAATAAAGCATAAATAAAACCTTAATTATTCATTAACAAACGATGAATTAATGAATGAAAAAGTTTATTAATGCTTAGTAACAAATAAACTAAGGACCTAAGGTTAGGATTTAGGTTAGGGGCAGGATTTTGAGTAATTAAATAGTTACTAAGCATTAATAAACTTTTTCATCTGTTAAGTAATATTTGTTCATGATAATTAAGTCTTGATTAAGGTGTTATTAATGATTTATTAAGTCTAATTCTTTGTAGTTATTCTAAAGTGTTACCAATAAAACTATATTTGACCAAAGTGCTGCACAAAAAAAAAAGTATAAAAATGACCAGTAAAATCACTTTGAATTATTACCGTGAATACTATAGTTTTTTGTCTATTTACTGGTACATGTTTATAGTTCATGGAAGCTTATAATATTTTATAAAAGTGACCAAGTACTAAACCATGAACAAAAAAACAAAAAAGAGCAGTAACAAGTTGTCATTCATTTATTGTAAATAATATATTAAGTGAAAAAACCCAAGACAATACGATAATACTAATTGAAAACCAGCATGTTTGGTTCAACAAGAAATCTCAAAAAATAAAAAAGACAACATTAAGTTTAGACAATAACCAAGACTAGACTAATAAGGCTGTTTTTCTTTGAAGACAAAATGAAATTTATTTTTGACTAAAAAAAAAAAAAAACGTGACCATGTTATGTTTTTAATTGTATTATTTATATCAGTTCATTCATTTAATTGGTGTTTTGTTTGTGTTTAAAGGAGCACTGTGTAACTTTGAAAAGTCAAATACACAATACAGCAGAAATAGAAAGTTAGTACCACATTTTGTAATAGAATTGTGTGTTATGCCATGAAAATATACAGCTAATGTTTGAGAGTGAGCCTGTTAATTTTTTTAACATTCATTGAAGATATAATACAATTTACAAAATTACATTTGCAAAGTCTATTTCAGTCCAATCATTTCACACAAAACACGCACAGCACTACAATAGAGGTAATAGAAGATTAAATAAACCTGATAAGACCTCGAGGGCTGAATAAAAGAATGTTTGGGCCGCATTTTACTTTAATTTAGTTTACTTCAGTATCCGAGAATGTGGAGCGTACATTAAAACATGATATTTACAAGAACTACCAGGAAACAGAAAAGTGTCTCAGCGTTTGGCATACGACTGTGGAACTCGACTTTCAAAAAGATGTATAAGGAACAAAATATTTGCAGAATCTTCTGAAAACGAAAGTAAAACTATAATGTAACTTGTCATTTCTATGTATTTATAAATGTCAATTTGGTAACACTTTAGAATAACTACAGAATAATTTGGCTTAATAAATCATTAAGAACACCTTAATAAAGACTTAATTCAATATGAACAAATGATTAATTAATACATGAAAACGCTTATTAATGCTTAGTAACTACTTAATTACTCAGAATCCTGCCCCCTAACCCTAAATCCTAACCATAGTTCATTAGTTAAGTAGTTACTAAGCATTAATAAACTTTTTCATTCATTAATTCACCATTAATTCATGAATAATTAAGGCTTTATTTATGCTTTAGTCATGGTTTACTAAGGCCAATTAAGGTGTAGTTAATATAAAGTGGTACCAGTTTTTTGTTTATGGTTTTATTGAATGTTTATTGTTTTGTTCTCATTTTCTACCTTTTGCAAACCATTAACTTTAACTCTGAGAAGTCCACCGAGACGACTGTTGTTGTGATTTTGGACTATCTAAAAAAATACATTGAATCTATAAGAACGACTGTGTGAGATCTTGTATTAAACTGCAGTGATGATGTTAGCATTAGTCTCATATAAAAACAGATTATTGAGCGATAATGGCTAAACCTGTCCCACACTGAACAGGTCTGTGTGACTCAGCTGGTTTCACTTACACACGGGACAGGGCGAGAGGAGGGATGGGGGGGGGTCACCGGGTCGCACCATGACCTCATCAAATTAGCCCCAACCCGGCGAGGTGTTTAGCACCAGTTAAAACAAGTAATCTGAAGGGCATTAAATGCAAATGCCCCGGCCAGATGCCCACTTCAAACACGTCCGGGACAGATCCAAACCCCCTGTGCCCCTCCGCCCCGCGTGCCCCCCGGCCCGTTCACATGAGGGGCTGTTAAAATCACAACGAGGGTCTGTCAAGCCAACCAGGTGCAACACATTTGAAGCTGAGTGTCTGATAAGTTTGGGAGAACAAAAGTGCGCCTCTGAGAATAGATATCTTTTACTGTTAACTGCCTCGCTCGGAGTTGGAGTTTGGAGCTGGAAAGAAAGATAAAGATTGTGTCAGGGTCAGAGACGACGAGGAAAACAAACTACAATGTGAGAGAGGACAGACTGAGAGATACAAAGTTAGAATAGTAATAGTATAAACTGTATGTGTTTTGAGTGAGAACTAAACATGCATAAAGGTTAATAAGGAAAACATAGGATTTCACAAAAAGTATTGAACACATAGTTTTTTTATTTTAGCTATTTTATTATATGTTTATTTCGTATTATCACAGAAAAAACAAAACATTATTATATTTTTAATTATCTAAATAAATTTTTTTATTTTATTAGTTTTGTGCTGGCATCTGGCCGTCTTTTGTGTAACTTTCAAATGGTTTCTATAGTAAAACAAACATTTTAAAAAACTTTTTTCATAAAAAAATAAATAAATAAATAAAATGCTAAAATGTAGAATAGAATTTTTGAATAGAATTTTGAGTGAAGTAGATTTATGTGAGTGATTTTTGCAGTGCGGATGTTTGCGGTGGAGCAGGAGTGAGTGTGGCCCCTCCCTCAGGCAACGACAGGACGGGAACATGTGGAAACTCAAATGTGTGCTAATGCTAATACACACCTGTGAGAGAGAGAGAGGAGAAAGATGGGGGGTGAGAGAGGAAGAGAGAGAGAGAGAGAGAGGGGGGGGGGGGGGTGAGAGAGAGAGGGAGAGAAAGAGGGAGGGGGAGAGAGAGGTAGAGAGAGAGGAAGAGAAGGAGAGGGTTAAGAGAAATGGAGAGAGTAAGAGAGGGAGGGGGGCAGTTTGGTGATAGAGGGGGGAGAAGGAGAGGGAGAGAAAGACAGGGAGAGAGGGGGTGGCAAAGGAGGGTAAAAGTGAGAGAAGGAGAAAGGGAGAGACAGAGGGGTGAGGGGAGGTGTAGAGGGAGAGAGAGGTAAAGAGAGGGAGGGAGACGAGAGGGAGAGAGAAAAAGCAAAGGAGGGTAAAAATGAGGGAAGGAGAGAGGTAGAAAGAAGGGGAGAAGAAAGAGAAAAGAGAGGGAGATGAAAAGAGAAAGGGAGAAGAGAAAGGAAGACACACAGAGAGAGGGATAGAGGGAAAGAGAGAGAAGTAGATAAAGAGAGAAAGGGAGAGGAGGGGGAGAAGAGGGAGAGAAGGAAGGGGAGAGAGAGAAAGGTGGAGAGAAATAGAAAAGAGGAGAAAACGAAAAGGGGAAGACAGAGAACAGAAAGGGAAGGGTAGAGAGAAAGAGAGAAGGAAAAAGAAGGGGAGAAGAGAGAAAAAGAGAGGGAGAATGAAGAGAGAAAGGGAGAAGAGAGAGAGGGATAGAGGGAAAGAGAAAGAAGTAGATAAAAAAGAAGAGAGAAAGGAGAGAAGGAGGGAAGGAGAGGAAGGGAGAGAAAGTGAGAAGGGAAGAGAAATAGAAATGGAAAGAAAAAGAGAAAGAGGAAGACAGAGACAGAAAGGAGGGGGAGAGAACAGAAGAAGAGAGATGAGAGAAAGTAAAAAGAGAGAAGGAGAGAGTACAATGGAGGGAGAGAGAAGACAGAGAGACAAGAAGGGAAGGGGAAGAGGAAGAGAGCACAGAAGGAGAGAGATGAGAGAAAGGAAAGAGAAGAAAGAAGAGAGGGAGAGCAATGAAGGGAGAGAGTGAGATAAAGAGAGTGAAGCGGAAAAAGGACAAGTGAGAGAAGAAGAAAAAGTGACAAAAAGGAAGAGAAGGAGAGATAGTAAGAGAGAAGAAGAAGAGAGAATGTAACGAAACGCAGAGAGCTGTATAAATGCAGAGAGAGTAAGCGCTGAGACCTTAGGGAGGGGGGGTCGTTTTTGTGGTTTGTGCCCCGCGGCCTCCACCTGCACAGACCTCCACTGTGAAACACTGACGCCTCAGTCACTGCAGCGGCCCACAGTTTATACAGTTGTGCGCAGATGTTCGCCCGGGCCCGGACCTCGAGCGCTACCCAAATATTGACTCCGTGTTCCTCCCCATTAGGACACGCTCATTAAACGCCGGGTAATTACAGGTACCACAGTGGGCTCTTTACTGCATCTGCGGGACATTTCCTCCAATCAGCGGCGTGTGTTTGGATCACCTGCGAAAGCCTTAATGAACTTTTGGATTCGTCACGGTCGCTTTGTTTTTGGAGGAATTAGATGTAGTGTTTGTAATAGAAGCACCTGTTTGAGATTAAGGATGTTGTAATGAAGTGGTGGTGTGAAGCATTTAGAAATATACTTGAGAGTTTAGCCTGGAGAATCCAAACTGATATCTCTCTGTATTATTGCATACTACAATGTGACAGCTTTGTCACATTTTTACAATCTATAATTTGTATTTCGAAATTTGCTGACTAGGTTTTGCAATGAAGAAGTGAGGCTAATCAGTTCTGGCCAGTTTTGAACATACTGTATTATTCATATTTCAATTTCCATTTTCAAGCTTTTCCCAAGTTGAAAATCAGTGTTTGTGTTTTACAGTGAACAAAAGGTAAATTACTCATCTACAAATGTTCTAGTTTTATTACTAAATAAACCACAATAGGTCACCTTAAATGTATCTATTCAAGTGGAAATTTGGTCCACAGTGTCCAAACTAATGTCCAATATCTAACTAATATCTGATAATGTCCTGTTTGTTCACCAAGCTCAACTAAGTTTGTCTTTTGTTGTTGTTGTTAGCAGTGAGGCTAACTTCCATTAGCATACCGTGCATGTCACACTCCTAACAGCTGTAAAAAAAAAAAAAAAAGTTTAAATCACGTTTGTGTTGAACAGCCTGAGAATGCTTTAGGTAAGTCAGCAAAACATGTGACTGATGTAGGAAGTTTTAAAAATATTTCTGTTTTATTTTTTTAAGGAAACAAAAATTGGGTCTAGTTAGGACCAACTTCAAAGTTTGTAAATTCTAATTTCCACCCATTTCAAACAGAGCTCAGTGCTGGAAGAGTAAAGAAGAGGGTGAAAGGAGAGGGTGGGAGTGGACAGGAAGCAGTGTGATAAGGTGTTTGTGATCAGATACAATCAGAGTACTGACAATGGCCTTTGCAATGACTCACAGTCAGTTTTGTGACGATTTGGACATGAAATTTGTGATTTGTTCAGTTTGCACTAAAATTGCAAAAAAAAAATAAATAAAATAAAATAAAAATGGAACAGTAGGCAATGTGAATTTAACATCATATACAGCTAAAAGGAAAATAGAGAGAGAGAGTTAGAGAGGAGGATGGGAAGAGAGAGAGATAGAGGAGGGGAAGAGAGGGGAGAGTGAGGGAGAGAGAGAGAAGGAGAGAGAGTTAGAGAGAGGAGGGGAAGAGAGAGGGAGAGTTAGAGAGAGCGAGAGATGAGTTGGAGAGAGGAGGGGAAGAGGAGGGGAGAGAGAGGGAGAGTTAGAGAGAGCGAGAGAGAGAGAGTTAGAGAGAGGAGGGGAAGAGAGGGAGAGTTAGAGAGAGAGAGAGTTGGAGAGAGGAAGGGAATTAGAGAGAGGAGGGGAGAGAGAAGTTAGAGAGAGGAGGGGAAGAAGGGGGGAGAGAGAGGGAGAGAATTAGAGAGGAGGGGAAGAAGGGGAGAGAGAGAGAGAAGGAGAGGGAGAGGGAATTAGAGAGAGAGGGGAGAGGGAGAGGAGGGGAGAGAGGGGGGAGAGAGAGGGAGAGAAGGAGGAGAGTTAGAGAAGGAAGGGGAAGGGGAGAGAGAGAGAGGGAGAGAGAGAAGGAGAGAGAGAGGGAGTTAGAGAAAGGAGGGGAAGAGAGAGGGAGAGAGAGAGGGAGAGTTCGAGAGAGAGCGAGAGAGAGAGTTAGAGGAGAGGGGAAGAGAGGGGAGAGAGAGAGGGAGAGTTAGAGAGAGCGAGAGAGAGAGTTAGAGAGAGCGAGAGAGAGAGTTAAGAAGGAGGGGAAGAAAGGGGAGAGAGAGAAAGAAGGAGAGAGAGAGAGGATCGGGGGGAAAGGAGAGAGAGAGGGATTTAGAGAGAGGAGGGGAGAGAGAGAGTTAGAGAGAGGAGGGGAAGAGAGGGGGGAGAGAGGGAGAGAGAGATTAGAGAGGAGGGGAGAAAGGGGAGAGAGAGAGAGAAGGAGAGAGGAGAGGGAAATTAGAGAAAGGAGGGGAAGAGAGGGGAGAGAGAGAGAGCCCAGCTGTTGAGGAGGAATGCAGCAGCTAAAAGACGACATTGTAGGCGAGCGCAGCCTGTCAACAACGTTTCTATTCAATTTGTTTAAGCTGTAAAAGCATTTTCCAGAAACACAACAACTCCACTCATGTGTTTCTCATGACTGCTTTCTTTTTAAAACTCCATCAGATGTGAATTTGAACTAATCAAATATTAAAACACACGTCAAACTGAACTCACAGCGGCAAGAAGTAGAAGTAATTTTTTTGTGTGTTTGAGGCCCTAAATCCTTGTTCTGGCATTTTCAGATGCAGATAAATGTGAATGAAGATGAAAGGTCTTAATGTAAAGTCACAATGAGAAAAATGAGTTCTTCACATGCTACAGGAGGAACCAGAGTGTTTTAATAACCTGATCTTGTAACATGTTAGAGTAGCTTATGTGGAGAAGAAGAGATTAATGCCACAACCTAGATCACAGATAAAATTCAGTATTTTTAAGAACACATGGTGCAAAGTGACATGTTCAAGTTTTTTAAATTACAATCATAAAAAAAAAAAAAAAATCTCCAAACCTACAATGGCCTTTTCCTACATCAAAGATTAAATTTTAGTTTAGTTTATTATTTGAAGGACACTGTGCAGTTACATTAAAAAGACAAAACATTTAACATATGTAAAATAAAACATTACAAGTAAAATTCAGTATATAAATAGTTTCTTATTATCTTACTACATTCAAAAATGTAGTTACCAAGCACCTTTGTTAGAATCAGCTCCTGCTCATGTTTAGGCTAAAACATTCCTCTTTGAAGTAGGTACATCAGTTGCCTTTATTTTGTAAAGAATAATCAATTACTAGTTAATACATAGTCTGTTCTTTGCCAACCAATAACATGCACGTTAGGGTAATATCCTCCAGCTACGGTAGTCCTGACCAAGCCTAGCAAGAATATCTGGAGATGGGTCCCCGAGCGCTGCACTGCGGCGATCACTGCTCCTGAGGAGATGCCCCAGAGGCATTGAAGGATGGGTCAAATGCAGAGGACAAATTTCCCTACAGGGACAATAAAGTATACCTTAACCTTAACCTAACCTAACCTATTCACATCTTGTTTCCTGTCCCACTCTCCTTTGGGGGAGTTTCAGATGCTGCTGTTCCTGTGTTCCTGGACTGTTCAGATGAGCCTCTTTCCCTCAGTCAAATGGACTCTGGCTAACTAATAGAAAATACTGTATATACAGTACAGACCAAAAGTTTGGACACACCTTCTAATTCAGTGACTTTTTTTTAAATTTTCATGACTATGAACATTGTAGATTTACACTGAAGGCACCCAAACTGAATTAACACATGTGGAAGTATAGTACATAGCCACAGAGTGTGAAACAACTGAAAATATGTCATATTCTAGGTTCTTGTGCTTTGATTACTGCTTTGCACATTCTTGGCAGTCTCCTGATGAGATTCAAGAGTTAGTCACCTCAAACGCTCTTCCAACAGTCTTAAAGAGGTTCCCAGAGATGCCTAGCCTTTTGCCTTCCCTCTGCGGTTCAGCTCACCCCAAACCATCTGGATTGGGTTCAGGTCTGGTGACTGTGGAGGCCAGCTCATCTGCGTAGCACCCATCACTCTCCTTCCTGGTCATTCATGGTGTTTATATCTTCAGTGTGAATCTACAATGTTCATAGTCATAAAATTCAGAAAACTCTTTGAATGAGAAAGTGTGTCCAAACTTTTGGTCTGTACTGTAAATAAATACGAAAGGAGTAAAAACAACCAGAGAAGACATTGGTCAAAAACTAAAATTGGGGTTAATAACTTTTTTAGTTAGTCAATTTTGTGTTTTCTATGATAAATGCAGCACTTTGGTGAAAAAATTAGACCACTGAGTACTGTCTGAATTAAATCATCAAGAATTTTAGTTCTTATCCGAAGCCAAAAACAGCTCTCTGATTGGCTCTGCTTGGTTGGTCCTCTTCAGTTTCACTTTACTGTTTTATTGACCATAATTCCAATCCAAATGAATCCATAATGATATTAACCACATGTTGAAGGATTAATGAGAGGAAACTGGCAGATATAAAACCTAGAATGTGTTTGCGGTGTGACAATCTGAGTTATAACATTCTTGAACATGATGTGTTTTCTTAACTTAATGCTAGCGTGAGTTGGCAGAATGCTAACAACATAACAACAAAAAATATACATACAAAATGCTGTAGATGGGACAGTGCAAATTCACCCAAATAACTACTTTGACTATTAAGTTATTTTGTCTAAAAAAGTTGGGCATCTGCCTTTAATTAACGTAGTTTAAAACCAATCAATCCTGTGTAAAAATTTCTACGTAAACTTCAACAAAGCTATTTCACTTTATAACATTTTGAAGAAAGTTTTGGGCAGGTTTGGCAGCAGTGTGTGAAGCTAAATGAACACTCTATTGTAATGATTGTTTATTAAAAGGTAGAGCCTATTCGAGCAGTTAATTGTGTCAATACGAGACAGGTGCAGAGCCACACTAAAACGACTTTGACCTATTCAGCACAAAGTTTATAATTACGATTTAAACAGTATCATTTCTGCGTGTTAGGCTTTTCTATTAATTGTAATCGAGTTAAACAAATGCAGTGAACTCTGGCGTTGGGAAACTGTGTGGTATCTTACGCTGTGATAACTCTTGTGCTGACACAGACTTTGCTCCTCAAACATTCGGAGTCTCGAGTGCATCCACAAGTTCAATTAAAATTTAAATTAAAATATGTGATTAATTAGTTGAAGCAGAAGTTTTAAGTGATGGCTCGTTAGCAGCGCCTATGTCTTTAATGCTGGGTTTAGTCTTTCCTCATTGGTCCATATGTTGGCAGCAATAAGAAATCAGGGTTATAATGCTTTTTACCCCCAGACAGTTATTCTTTGTTCATTATTTTTCTGATTTGAAACACGTAATAAAAGTCAAGTTGGGGGAATTTGCTCAAAAATATTGAAAATATCACCAGAAGGATAATGCATGAAATTACCTGTTAGAGTTTTCTTAGTACAATGTTCTTCATAAGAAACACTGACTCTCAAAAGCTCATGATCATGGGTGAAGGTTGGGATGTAGATTATTGAATCGAGAGCTTTGCCCTTCGACTTAGCTCCTTCTTCATCACAACAGTTCGTTACAGTGATTGCTGAGTCAGTTTCTTAGTGAATCTCACGCTCCATCCTTCCCTCACTTGTGAACTCCTCCTCTAGGGACAAGGATTCTTTACCCACCTCAAGAGGGCAGGACACCTTTTTCCGGTCGAGAACCTTGGAATCAGATTTGAAAGAGCTGATTTTGTGGCCAGCCGCTTCACACTCGGCTGCAAACTATGCAGTGCATGTTGCAGGTCCTGGTTTGAAGAAGACTTCAGGACAAAAACATCTACAAACAGCAGAGATGAAATCCTGTGGTCCCCAAACAGGACATCCTCCGGACCCTGACTGTGCCTAGAAATTCTGGCCATAAAAACAATGAACACAACCTGTGACAAAGGGCAGCCCTGGTCCAACATGGACTGGGAACAGGTCTGACTTACTGCCGGAAATGTGAACAGAGCTCCTGCTCCGGTCGTACAGAGAGCGAACCGCCCTGAGCAAAGGGCGGCGGACCCCATACTCTCGGAGCACTCTCCACAGAACACCTCGAGGGACATGGTCAAACTCCTCCAGATATACAAAACAAATGTGGACTGGTCTGGCAAACTCCCATGAAGAGTATAGAGTTGGTCCAGTGTTCCACGACCGGGACGAAAACCACACTGATTGTCCTGGAACCGAGGTTCGACTACTGGACGGATATACTCTCCTGGAGTAGACCTTACCTGGGAGGCTGAGGAGTGTGATTCCTCTGTAATTGGAACACACCCTCCGGTCCCCCTGCCAGAATTCCTTTGTGCCTGATTGATAGTCCTCCATGGCCCTCCTCAGTCCAAAGTTTTTGCCTCTGCAACCGTCTGTTTGCTGATATCTGTTCACTGCTCCAGGAGTACTACAGGTCTGATAGGACTCTTTTGTAGCTTGACGACATCGTTAACGGTCCTGCTGACAGAGGGCTTTGCAAGATATTTCCAACAGAGCTTCACAATACGCTTAGGATTAAAATCAGCTAAGATTCAAACTGAAGGTGTTTCAGAACCATTTGGAGCACAAGCAAATGTCAGTAAATGTATTTAGAGGCAACGTAAACCTCATAGGTTTAGCGCCGGATGGCTAAGAGGATCTGATCATAAGTAAGAACAAGCTCTGCACAAGACAGAATCTAATATCCCCTTAATTTCTATAATTATATAGCTTATGTTGTTTAACAATTCCTTTTCAAAAGCTGAAAGTATTTAAACAAAAAAATTGCTTTAGTTAGCTACAATAACTTTAGTTGCAACCTATTTAAAAATTATGTAAAGACTGAGAAATTTTAGGCCCTGGGCTTAGTTGTTTTGTCACTAAGTTGCATTTTCACTTCCCAACTCACTTTCCCTTTTAACACATGAAGTGACCCAGTGCTTCCAATAGGAACTCATTATATTCCGGGGTCAATAGTAAATAGCTAAGCACGCTCGAGATCTTTTGTCCACATCAGAAGAAAGAGTTCAATCACGTCATACCTAAACCTCTCCTTATTATGACAAAGCAAGAATCTTCCGTCAGATTAGCTCTAAAAAAAAAGCTAGTTTACTCACTGCTCACGTGAGAACCTCTCCATTTCCCCTATTATACGTTTCTATCCACTTGTATCCGACCCTCGCCTTGTTCTCGTGAAACCTTTCTCTCTCTTTTTGACCCTTTGATTCGCGCTACCTCCTCTTCCCTTTTCCTTCATCTCCTTCTATAAAAGAGCTTCAAACATGGCCGCTTCACACAGACGAATAAGATCAAGCATTGGGATTACCGCTCTCTAAAAACGCCCCTCTCCAAGTCCCGGATTAAGTGGTGCCCCTTTCACCGCGGTAACAAACGACAAAGGAGGAGATTGGGCGTCTAACCTGCTGTTTGGATAAATAACGCTGCCTGATTGGCCGTAATAATTGCCGACCCGCGTTCCTTTTGACCCTTTGTCCAAACACAAGTGCTTCTAGGGCCCGGGCCTAATTGCTGACAGATTTAATTTTTTAGCGACAGCAGGAGCACTGTTGGTAGCTTAGCGTTGGTTAATTGAGACGTTCCTTTGGTCTAGCTAAGTCTTTCCTTCCATTTTTGTGCTAAACGGTTTCCTTAAAGTGCGTGTAGATTTCAGGAAAACAGTGAACAGTGTTGCTTAATGTGTTTTTTTTTTTCCGCTTGGGCATTAGGTGAAAGAAAATACTTATAAAACCTACATGCCATGCAAATATAAAATACAGAGACAAAATAGAATCTACTGTTGACAAGCTAAATCATGATTCTGCTAAGTTCAAGTAAGGGTTAGGGTTAGGTCTATGCAAGTCTTTGCAAACCATGGCGACTTGTAGGTTTGTAATTTAGAATAAATAAACAGGTTTTTTTTGTTTGTTTTCACCGAATTAGTCTGTTTTGATGAATATAATTGGTTAGTGCTAGATGGTCAGGTCCAGAGGGATGAAATTGAGCTGGTTGTCATGGTTATGGGTCTATTTATGTTGCTAAACTGTCCAAAGTTGTTATATTTAACTTTTTTTTTTTTTTAATCTTATGTATTCTTCTAAACTTAATCACCATTTCTCCAGACCCAACATTCACTTAACTGAATGTTTAAATGTCAGGAGATTGTGTCAGTTGTAGGGATGTCACAATATCAGATTTTATTCTTATGATGATTCCAGAACAAAATGATTTAGTGGTTTTTTGTTTTATTTTTACTTTTACCATCACATAAACATAATGCAAATATGCATAACAACAACTACAATTAAAACCAAAAGAATCACTTGTTTAGAGCACTAAAGGCAGCTGGAACAATGTGCCAGCTGCACAGACTTGAAGAAAAGTGACATTTTAGACAAGATTCACTGAAAATGAAGCATTTCACCATGATCATGGTTAGTATAGGAGTTATTGGTCATTATAGCATTTAGAATGTACTTTGGATGCAATGTGGATGTATGTATTGCACATGAATGCATGAGCTGACTCACTGCCAAGCACAAATTACCTTCTGGTACGAAAAGTAACCTTGAACCTTGTGACACGTTTTGTGAGATCAGACTTCTGGTGCGTTCCAGGCAACATTGGAACTGGGATATTTCCCACCTCCCACTTGAAAAATTCATTGGAATGCCACTCGAACTGGTAAATAGCACTGGGACCCCCTTCACATAAGAGATCTACAATCAACTACAAAAACTATTTAAACATTGGTTATGGTTATGTAACGTTACTTTTGTTTGGCCTGAAGGTTTGCATTAACCTAATGTTACATACAAGTTCATTTAGTTGGAATACACTGCAAAAAATGAATTTTGAGACAATAAGAGAATTTTTTAACTTAATATCAGGCATTTTGACAAATTTAACCTTGATTTATTGTAAAGACAAGATATTTTCCTTGTTTCTATGTGTTTTGAATGTGGGTTAAGCTCCATTCTTACTCCATTGGCAAATATTTGTTCTTAATTTAAGCCAAATTCTCTTATTACATGATCAATTAAATCTTATCCAGTTAAAACAGCTCAAATCTGGATTAAAATTCTGATTTCAAGTGATATGTAGTTTTTGCAGTGTAGGAACTCATATTCATCCCAGTTCCCAGTTGCCTGGAACATATTAGTCTTAATATGACAAAAAATGGTGCATGCGTTTTAATACAATGAGTTACAATACTAATGTTTCTAGAGATTGAAAATTTGCTCTACACTAGAAAAAAATAAAAACAAATTGATCTGTGATATAAAATATCTGAGCCAAATATCTGCCCTTTTTTGTAACCTGGCCAACACCAAAACTGGAACTGACATCTATAGAATAAAAAGGTTTTTTTTTGTTCTTACTATTTATTATTACTTGAACAATCACTAATAATCTTGACATCCCTAGTCAGTTGTGTGTAAACTGTCTTTGTATTTAGTGCTTTTTGACCACAACTAGAAAAATATGATGACGTTTTAATAGCATCTCATCCCTGAATCGACTGGATGTACGACGCTGTTTTGAATAACTGATTCTAATTATGCCGTGGCACATGAGGTGAGTGAAAGACCTTTTATAAACAAAAGTGTCAAATATAATGGGAAACATTCAAGGGACGGTTACATAAGAAGTGCAAACTAACACTTGACGGAAAAGGATTAGATTTCTACAGAAAACATCATTATTATTAGTGCAGCTCCTAAAAGTGGGTCGTATTAGTCGGCTGTCAGTTAAACATGTATTTTTAGATGTAAAAACACAAGTCAAATGTACTTCAAATATACAAATGATGTTCAAATAGTGCATTCATTCAGTGGAATTAGAGTTTTTGCTTAACCGACCAATTACAGCTTGTCTGTTAAATATATTTTTGTACGACTATAGGCGATGACAGATGAATGGTATTAACAAAAAACACAACTTAGTTAAAACTGTATTTTAAAAGCTTCTTCCAAAAAGCGGTCAAATATTTAGTGAAAAATCTATTCTCTGCTGGTAATTTTGACATATTACTTTTACTTCACTTTGCATTTAATCAAGCGCAAAATAGTTAAGGGGAGCAAAAACCTGACACTACGCAGGCACAACTAATCTGTTTTGTGTAATACATTATGTTATACTGTATGTGCATCTTCTAGTAAATTGAGTGAAAAATGCTCACAAATAACATGCTTTTATTCAACTTTATACTTGCAATTTAGCATCTGTATTGATAAAGAAGGCCCTATATAGATCTTTTTTTCTAGTTTTAGACCTGTTGATGTGGTGTTGTCTTTTTACATTTTTAGTTCTCATTGATCAAACCAATTTACAAAAAAAAAAAAAATGCAGACGAGTTGGGTTAAACTTGCGTGCCTTGAAAACAGACATATTAGCATAGAGATGTCCAAACAGAGCTGGTTCTCCAATGGTTCCAGAGGTATATTCACTCTCTCTTTAGAAAAAAACTTTTAGAAGCTAACAAGACAGCTTCTTGTGGCAACTTATGCCTTTGTGAAAATTCAACTAAATGTTTTAATGACTTTGCAGTCAATTATTGGACCTATAGATCATTAGCTGATTAAGCTACATGAAAAACTTTATTATTTCTTTAAATCTTATGGAGAAAAGCTTAGCAAAATCTTTGTGAATGAATGATTTATTTGAAGGAATGATTTATTTATATACCACATTTACACAGATAGATGTCTTCCAAACTTCACACAGCCCTCCTACTCATTCGCCTAAACACCTGGCACCTCAACCTCCGACCACCACCAAGTGTCCCCTAACCTGCATGTTATTGGTTGGTGGGGAACTGGAGTGCCCGGAGGAAACCATGCAAACATGCAAACTCTGCACAGAAAGGTCCGGGCCGTGCTGGAGTCGAACCCGGAACCTTCTTTCTGTGAGGCCAGAGCGCTATCCGCTTTCATGAGCTCTATTTCAGATAAAGTTTTTTCATTCTGTAGTGTAGATGAGTGATTGTCAACTTTTTTCAGTTAACAGCAGTTAGTCACAATAGAGCTCCTGCAGCTGACATCACGCTATCCCAGCAAGCACCGCGTATTCTCGAGAAGGCGGGACGATACCATTAGAATTCAATGGCGGCGGACGGATTATCAAACTTTATCGGAGTTTTACAGAATGTGGATTATTTTTGCTCACTGGAAATTATAAGTGATCAAAACAGAAGAAAAGCCTTTTCCGCGGACTGAGAGACGCCATTTTGACAAAAAAAAAGTGGATTGTGCAGCTAAAAGTGAGTCACTCTTGTTTATTAGATGTATTGATTAGTATTTTAATCCGTTTAATAATTTAACTATTGTCTTAAAACAATTCAAAATCGATCCCATTTTGCTTCTGTCCGTACTAAAGCTTCATAAGACGGAGCACATGTTTCACTTTACATCTCAAGATCAGAATGTTAAATGGTCTGTCTGAGTAAACGTCATTTTATTATAAATTGTTTCGTATTTCTTCCACCTACTACACCTCCATCAACTATAAAGCTTGCTAATTACTCTCAAGAACTCTCCAACCTAACACTGCAGCCATTTTTAGCATTTTCACGCTAAAAAGTTACACAGTGTTGCACAGAAACCATGTCCAATCCAAATTATTGTTCACCCTGAGCGACGGAGAAGACCTGGAATATTAACGATGCGAAAAAAAAAAAACGCTTTAAAAGTCCAATCACACTTTGTCAAACCTGCACTGCATCCTGTCCCGAGAGAAAGTAGTCCCTGCTGCCATCCTCTTCACATTAAAACTGCTAATTACCCCTGGAACAAAAGTGCACTTTCTTTTCGCTTAACACAATTCGTCATAAGTGCGTTGTCTTGGAGTTTTACAAGCGACACACTGGCTGCTTTTCTCCGCCGATTATTCATAGTTTGGTGTTTCGGAGTTTTTCAAAGCCAGCGTATTTTCAGTCTGGCTAATCGTCCCACCCACATGTTCCGAGGATTAGTCATTCACATCGCATCAAATATGAGCCGGAGTGCAGCCCTGCCAAGCACATAGAAATCATTTATACCCCCCCAATATCTCCTACCGGGTTAGGTTCAACACTATATTTACACTAAGGGAGAATCAATGATCGGTAATCCACTCAACAAGCCGCTGCCATAATTATGCGTTTCACAAATGATTAGCAAAATAACAGGAATATTTAATCCGCCTTTGCACGGATGTTCTTAGGTGCAGCCGGGGCAAATGAGGAGCATCAAATTGGCCTTTTCTGTCGTAAAATAGCAGCACATTTGTAGCTCAATGTGGCTGTTCTGAAAGCATTAGAATGAGATTTGAGGCATATTCGTAATTGAAAATGTATTTAGAGGCAGATGGAGAGGCTTAGAGTGCGCGCGGCTGCACTAAACCGGCTCCGGGGACTGGGCTGTGAGGAGTTTGTGTCGGAGATGGGGACGAATTGTTAAGGGATAACTGACAGGCTAATGTTAAGGTGAGACACTACAGGCAGAAGTCTTTGGTTACTTTATTCTGTCAGTAACAATGGTCTAATCTGATCCTAAAGGTGTTTTAATAGTGATCTAAGCCTGATTTTTAAAGCAAGTTTTTAGTCAAACTTGTTTAACTAAACACTAAAAAAGATATTCAAAATTGCATGTGTAAAAAGTGTTATCTAATGTGTCAGCAAAATTGAATACATGGTTCTAGCTATTTTTCCATGTTTGCTGACATTATGTGCAACTTTGGCCACATTTCTGTATAAAAACACAACAGTGTGAAAACTATGTGATTATGTGAGAATACTACAGCAGAAGTTTCATATTGACAACTAACATTAACATTTTTCTCTATTCACCTAGCCGGGCTATTCAACTCCAGCTGATTAAATCTGGCCCACCATGCAACGTCCAAACATAAGAAATTGTGCTTCAGTGTTAGAGTGGCAATTTAGCTTGTGTTTTCTTACCAAAATCTAACACTGCAGTATTTTATCAATATTGAAACAATTTTGTGTTATAGAGCTTCTGCAGCTGACGTCACATTATATCTGCCTGATTATAGTGTGGACCGGGAATGATCAAAATTGATCAGAATTTTACAGAATTTGGAATATTTTTGCATATAATGGTAATGCAAAAAGTGATCCACTTTGGTGCTAAGACTGTAGTGGCAAAATAAGTACAGCGGGCCGTTATATCTTTAATATAATGAAACAAAGTTGAGTTTTGCTCGTGATGCGCGCTACTCCGTTCGGCTTTGGAATAAGGAGATGAGAGACAACTTTTCTCTCTGGTCATAGTGCAAATTCATGATAAGCGCCAGCCTGTTCTCATGATAAGTGTGTCAATACCACGTTATTGTAAACAGCTGTCACATGAACGCAACTTCTATTTATTGCGTGTGTATTTCACACGTTTCTGTCCCAGTTCATTTTAATGGTGAATGTAAAGACGTGTTATTATTCATGAAGACTAACACAATCTAATCCTAACTTTAACCAACTCCAAGCCCTAGACCTAAACTTACCAATTTTTGCAACTTCAGGCTAACGTTAGCTGTTAATCCCTTGAAAACCTTTGTGTTTATCCTGAACCACAGGCGTGTCCAGACCACGGCAGAAAAAAAAATTGCACGCCAAAACAGGCATGGCGTGCTATTTACGCAATCCATGAGAACATGTTGAAAGCGCATATCCACGGAGTTTGGTGAAGAATAAATTTTTGTAGGCTATTTTTTTTTTGTGAGAAACGATGGGCTTTTAAAGTTGTGTATAATAGTTTTGCCTATTTGCCAATTCAAAGAATTAATTTGTGAATGAAGTTCTACAAATAGACTCTAAAATACACCAAAATACGGGTCGGAAATTAGTCCTATTTTGAGCAAAAATTTCTGAGAGAATCCCCCAGACCTCAAGATGCGAGGTTTATGTGTTCAAATATTTTTGTAAAAGAAATGTGGGTCATCCGGTCTTTAAACTCCTTGCTGCCCAGTTCACCCCTGCCCAATATTACAATCATGAGTTTAGACGTTAAAAAAATGAGTTAGAGCTTCATCTACTGGACTACAAAAGAAATCACAACAATCTTGCCAAATATGCTAATGCCATAGAAATGCTTAAAACAAGTCTTGGTGTTTTAGCATATAGCTCATATAGCATCTCACAGACTGAACTCCAGCTGTGTTTTTGACGAGGATGCAATGTAAGGATTGGATTAAAGACTCAAAAAAGATAATTTAGTTTGCTTTGTTTACCTGTCCCTTTAACAATATTCAGGTAAAATATAGCATGTGTTGATAATGCATAATAAATTTGTTGCAGTTCAGTCCCAGTTTGCTCTATCAGGTTGTTTAACAGACAAAATGACAACGATAATGTTACAATAGTTGAATAAACACATCTAAGTGATACTAAGCCTCGTAATCAGACGTGACAGTGACAAAAGGTCGAGCTGCATCTGCCAATCACAGACGCCGCTTCTCTTAATGTCATCTGCGCGACCTTTGGAGGTGATAAACTTTAACATGACCTTTGTTGTCGCGGTTACAAAGTGAGACAGCCATCCTTCAACTATCAATATGTCATCACTGGAGAAGGCATTCATTTCTATTAAAACACATTATGAAGGTTCAGTCGGAGTGCCAAACAGAAGGAGTGTTTAGAGCGATCCAAACATCTGGAAGATATGTCCCCAGCGGGAGGATTAGTCTGAGAAGTGTCCCAGAGAAGAGGCTCTGACCTGGGGAACAAACCACCCCAGGGACCAAGGACAAGCTCCACTCACACGTCCCGGCACAGGCCACAAGAGAGCGGCAATTTGTCCACGAGATGAGCTTTGGACTTGTATACTGACACATGACACAGGCCACAATATATTGCATTTGGGCTGTATTAAGTTACTGAAATGGGTAAGTTTAGGGCTGGGGCTTGGGTTAGGTTAAGATTAGGATTTCAATAATACTCATAAATAAGAACACATCTTTACAACCATCATAGAAATGAACTGGGACTGCAACGCCATGAACTCATGCTAATGTAATTTACATGTCCTGTAATGCCGTGGTTTATGCTTTCTGGTGAGATCTGGTTGATCCAACATGTTGTGCAAAATCTTTAGCAAGTAAATACAGACAAGAAGGTGGGATAGGTAGTAGGTGAAAAGAGGATTTCAGAGCTTTGGAGCATCAGCTGCAGAACAATACAAGATTACTCAAACATACACGAATTGATCCAAAAGCAACTTTGAGTAAACTAATGATGAAAGAACACATTTTATAACGTTATGCAAGTTTACAAGGTCAAAAACTATGCTGGAATATCCACAGTATAATATACACTTCAGGAATCTCCTGAGGATTGACACATTTTGTGGAACTGACAAAGTAATAACGTTTCTACGCAGAAAAGAATCAAGCAATCTGCTATTTGTGTGTTTTTTACTATTGGGTAAATTGGCCTAGTTATAACAAGAATAGATAGAAACTGTACCAGTGCAGCTAAATCAGTTCTCTTGATATTGTGCCTGTTAAAAACCAATATAGGAGTCAAAAAACAAACAAACAAATACATGAAAATATACTGTGTATATCGTCTTGGAGATGAATTAAAGTAAAGGTGATTTTGGAAATGTATCCAGTGATCAATATATCCTTTAACTTAGAACAGGGGTGTCCAAACGTGTCAGTGGACATATTTGAAACTCATAAGGAGCGGAGGACCAAATACTGTGAAGTGAATTATTTGTTTTACATTTGACACAATTTTAATAAACCACCACACTTTTATTAAAGTATTAAACAATCATTTATGTTTCAAAGGCATCAAAATGTTGCCTTTGAAACATAAATGCGAATCTAGTTGTAAGTGTGAGGTACAAGTCCCAGTTTGGACACGCTTGGACAGTTTGGACAACTTCTATGTTTACTGACATAGAACAACATGTTAGTTCAATCATGATTTGTGTAGGAAAAAAAAGTATGCAAATAGGATATAGGCTGAAACATAACATTTAAATACTGTCATAGTGGTTAGCAGCTATGTTTTTTTATTAAATAGGTAAATACAGGAATAAAATATTTTCCCCAAAACAAGTGCAGCGAGAGTACTAATAGAAGATGAAACATTGAACTTGTGTGTATTTGTTGCAGTGAAATGTCCGTTTGCAGGTGTAATCAGTGTTGCTCTGTGTGATCTGTGTCAGTGTCATGGCCTTTAAAACACAAAGGTCGATCTGACTCGACCTTCTGACACACGGCTGTCACTGTGAACAGATAAAGTCAGCACAAAATGACTGTTTAGACCGTAATTCTACACATTATACTGTTATTGTAATGACACATGTCTGTTCAGTGGGAAGAGATTTGTCTGGTGTATAGTTGTAGACTTTGAGATTTGCTTTTCAGAGAGCAAGAACTGTGAAAGTGAAATTATTATTAGAATTGTCTTGAACTAGTAAACATTAGGTTATTTCATTTTCATGTCAAAGTTTTATCTAAATCTGTATCAAACAATATGACTTTATGATTAAAGAATTTCAAACTACTATTTGCTCTATTCTTTTAAAATGAATTTGAGTTTGTTATTGGGACTTCATTATGAAGATCCAAACTGCATTTGCCCAGTTATAATAGAATAGTTTGCCTTAATGACAAACCAGTACTTACTACACTTACTTACTATACTCACTTACTATATTAGCAAGATTTAAACAACTGACTAATCAATAATACAATTATTGTAGATTTGAGAGATAAGACTAAGCCAGGTATAATACAAACTAAACATGGAATGAACCAACAAATACCTGAAGAAGACCTGAGCAGGACAACAACATAAACAATTTATTCTTTTGTCAGATGACAAAAACAATAAAAATATAGTAATTCCACTGAGTCTATGTCTGGTAGATCCTTAAATCATAAAGATTGGTACAGGGAAAAAAATTAATACATCATTATTCAAAATTTGGGTTTTCCTCAAACTATTTGGAATTTTATCGCTAAAAGACCACATAATTCTCAAGACAGTGCTACAATATAAAAGGTTTTTTCCTCTGAAGAAAACGTAGATAAAGAGGGATGTCTTGTTTATCAACATGGGCAAAGCTCATAGACACAAACAGTGGAAACAAGTCGAAAAAGCTCCATTGTCCACTAACTACAAGAGTTTATCACTGTATGAAAACTAAAGTTATGCTGCTACCTTACGACCCTTAAAAGTTACATTTAGTGAAAAAAACAGTGAGAAAAACACTGTCTCAAGCTTCAGGAGGCAGACGTCTGTCAGACCGGTTCTGACCTGATTAAAACAGCTGCTCTCGTCCGTTTTCCTGTTTTATTCAAAGAAATTTCCCAGCTAAGCCGATGGAAAGGTTTTTCTATACAACAAAATGTCACTTACTATAAGCACTTTTTTTAAATGTAAATATGTTACGAAAAGCCAAAACGTGGCAACATTTTTTGAGGGGAGTAAA
Organism: Mugilogobius chulae; assembly: GCA_038363315.1. NCBI lineage: Eukaryota > Metazoa > Chordata > Actinopteri > Gobiiformes > Gobiidae > Mugilogobius > Mugilogobius chulae. The sequence goes on from CM076407.1 coordinate 1,332,111, forward strand.
TCTTAACCTATCCCAAGCCTCAACCCCAAACTTACCCATTTTAGTAGCTTGAGGCCTAAACTTACCCACTGATTAAACCCAAAGAAAATGTCACCATATGGCTTCAACCAAAATTTGTGGTTATTTTATTTTTTGCTTTTTGTTAGCTTTTTGACTTTTTGTAACCTAACTTATTTTTTTTGTATCCGTATCACATATCAAGCCTTAGACTTAGAATTTCAGTTCAGAAATATAACTCTTTGCTGCTCCAAAATGGCGGTTAAGTCGTCTACATTCTGCGTTTGTACTTTAGCTGAGCAGCACAGACACATTCTATTTACTCTATATGTAAAAAAAAAAGCGATTTATTGTTAATATTTGCAAATTGGTGCAGGCGCGTGCAGACTGAGTGAGCGTGTGGGTTGCTTATCCGTGTACAAAGTGGTAATAAGCCGCTTCCATTCTGCTGCTAGCATCAGCGCTACGACTGGAGAGCATAATACACAGCAGCCCACTCACTCTGTCTGCGGAAACATGCTAAGGTAAGACTACTTTTATGTTTTAACGTTCGATATACAGTGAATTATAAAACACACATCCTATGCAAATGGAACCAAGCTGAGAGCCTCTTAAATGCTAATGTGTGCAGTCATTTAGTGCATGTTTTACATTCATTACTTCAAATGAGTTTAAGTGCTGTAAAATGTTGCGATGTGTTAATAATCTCTTCGGAGTAAATCTGTTTTTGTGTGTTTTGATTGAAATGGGCCTTATGTTTGATGTATGAAGTATTGTGTGGATTGTAAACATGTTTTTACAGAGCTTAAACTGTGCATATGATTTGAAGATATTTCTGAGAAACAAAGTCAATATATACACAACATTTAAATGATTCAGTCAAGCTTGAGGTAGAAGAAGTACTAGCTAAAATACTCTTACTTTGATATTTTAACTAGATGTATTTTCTTGTACAGTGATGCAGTTACTTCCACAACTTTTTATTTCCTGGAGCTGAGTCTGGCAGATCAAGTTTAGAACTGTATAATGAAAGGCAGGCAGCAATTGATTTTAAAGTTATATTTAAGAATTTTAAAAGCAGAGTGAGACATCCTGACATTGCATCTATGATTAATCTTTGTCAAAAAAATATTTTTTTGATTATTTGTTTATTAACAGCGATACGTGCACACTGTAACAACAACTTGAGCCAGAGCTGTTGTCAGCTAACAACGAGTTTATCACTGTGTGACAACAAAGTTATGCTGCTAATTCTACATTTGTAATGAAATTTGACCTTTAAATATTACATTCAGGTGAAAAAATGGTGAGAAAAACACTGTCTCAAGCTTCAGGAGACAGAGGTCTGTCAGATCGTTCAGACCTGATCCAAACAGCTGCTCTCGTCCTGTTTTGTTGATTTAATCAAAGAAGTTTCCCCAGCTAACCAGATGGACAGCTGCTCTTTCTGCATGGAGCATGCGCAGTGGAGCGGAAAGTGATGTCAACCGATAATATAGCACATCTCAAATCAATGAAGAGGATATCTCATTTTAGTCTTTTACAAACATGTGATCAAATGACAGAATCAATGATTGTGTCTGTCTCCAGGTATAAACCCTGTGCTGAGTTGGTCACTGTCCAGGTTATTTCTCTGCCTAAGGCCCAAAGTTACTGACCAGACAGACTTCAGTTCAGACCAAACATGCATGAACTGAAAAAATATGTTTTATAACTCCAACTGGGAAGATGACAGAAAATGTGTACATTATAGAATTTTAAAATTCTATAACAGAACTATTATATTATGTGGTTATTTCAAGTACAGTAGAGAAAATGCTTGTTCTTCTCAATTTTTAGCAAAACAAATTTTTTATGATTGTTCCATTGACAAATCTTAATCGAATAATCGCTCAACTAATTGATTACCAAAGTGATCGTTAGCTGCAGATGTATTTTCAAGTATCTGGAATTAACTTGAGTACATTTGCAATGAATACCTTTACCTTTTCACATTTAAGAGTGATGTATGCTTTTTACTTGACCAGTTTTGAAAAACATTAAAAAGTAAAATCTTTAAATAAAAATTCAATACAAAAATTTCAGTCAAAAATCTACACAATATACTTCACTTTTTACTCTATAATTGTAAAAAAACAAAAACAAAAAAAAACAATGTACTTTACATTCTTACTTTAGTAGATTTTTTGTTTGTGATATTCACTTTCTTGTGTACATCTTTGCCTCTATATTTGTCCAAATGTGGGTACTTTTCCCACCAATAACCCAACTTAATCTTAGTTTCCATCTTGATTACCTCAATGTTTTAAGCCAGTTCTGATTGTTATGAACTAAATCCAACAAACAAACTCATAAAACTAATAAAGCCTACATTATCAAAACAATCCTCACATTCATTCATTACACTTTTATGAGCTACTTCTAAATCTCTCCAGCCCGGGCCACGACAGCAGAACGCCTCTAATGCTTGTACCATGTGCTTAAAAAAACAAAACCGCCAATTTCTCCCGGACATTTGTGATCCTTCGACAGGGATTAGGGCCGATCAAGCCGTCCCGGGACCAGGCTCACCTCTCCCTGCCTTTCCCAATTCATTCAGAGCTGACAGCCGCCCTGAGTGTGCTAGCATGCTCTTGTCATTAGCATCTCTCTGAACTCCGGCCCTCCCCGCGACCGTTCGGGTGAATTATTTCGTCCTGTTCGCATAAGGCTGACTTGGGGGCATACATATGTGAGGTTTGGGACGGGACAGGGGTGCACTGGACACCTGTTTCTCCCTCCCTCCCCCTTCCTGAGCTTGACCTGGGAGTGTGCTGCTGACATTAAACTGCACATGTAAGAATGCGAGGTTTTAAAGGCCTTCAGGGGGAGAGCGGGGTGTTGCTCTTTCTGTCTTTAGTTTCTGCTCCTTGTTCCGCTGACTGTCGGACGATGAAAACTTTTATCTGCACGGACGCAAAAGACTCCTGAGTCTTTGGTAATGGTGTTTGTGCTAGCAGCTTACAAGGAAGTCGTTTGTATTCATTATTGTGGCGGAAAGGGGTTTTACTTGTGGAAGTTTGCAAAGAGCCAAAGTAAACCAGCGTGGAAGCATTACAAAATAAAAGGATAGGATAAGATAAAATACTTTATTTGTTCCACAATAGGAAAATTCCATTGTTGCGTTAAATCCGCACTGTTAACTATTTAGCCCAAGTAATTTCCATTTCTTCTGCATAAAAGTCAGTCCTTCATTCCTCGGGGAAAGTTTCTCTGATGCAAGATGATGCGAGCGCAGATCTGACAATCACCAAACCAGGAAATTGCAGGTGCGACTTTTCGCTAAGTTTATGATTCTGACTAAACATCAGTGCTTGTCTGTCGAGTGATCATGGTCAAAAGTACAAATCCTCTTGAAATCAGGCTGAACAGCGCTGTCTGTCTCATTGTTTTGGCGAGTGAAGCCATATTCGCGCCCTCCGTAGCTAAAGTGTGGTCCGTGAAACTGCAGTCTCCTGTTTACAGATTTATAGGTTACGTATTTGCCCAAGCGGCAGCACTTAGCACCCCAAAGGCGTCAGTATCGCGGCCTCCCTGACGGAACAACAGCGCATATGCATTTGTCCCTACGTTTCTACATTCTCATTTTGACAGAGTGCAAGTGCGATCGGGATGCAGGTCTCTAAATCAGTAGGCCTTTATGTATAAGTGCAGCTCCATTTACAATCCTTCAAAAGCCCTGGACGGAAAGCCTTGGAAATTTTACTTCAAAGCAAAACAATCCGTAATGACAGAAATAGTCGGTAATGTAACCTCCGGTTGCAAGGCATAGTTAAAGTACATAGGGCCGTTTAACTTAAAGGAATGGTAAGATGCAAAATTCACAGATGAACTTGGGTTGCCAGAGTGTGACATGGCCGTTACATTTAAGATTAGAAGCTACTTACCAATCAGGAACAGGATTTGCAGTGAATCATGGGTAACCAGAAAGTCAGACAGTTTTCTCAGACACATGACTCTTGTCATCGTTGGTTTTAAAGAATTTTTCTGTATATTTAGGAAGAAACTATGGCATTTGCAGATCAATAGTTCACATGTTGTTCATAGTAAACCACAAAAATTGTCCAAAACAGCTTAGAAAAAGACACAGGTCCATTGACTTCCTGTTCAAACTGCAGAACTGAAGCCCTGCCTTTTCAGCGTAAATTTTTAATTTTTTTGTGTTGCTGGAAAGTGGCTACATGACAATTTTGAACCTTTCATCATTTACACGTAATTTTTTTAAGTGGACGGGAGTAGATGGTTGGTGAAAACAGGAATTTTGTGGCCACTGGAGCATCAGCTGCAGGACAACACAAGACTACTCAAACATTGTTTATCTCTCTCTCCATCTCTTTCCCCTTTTGTCTGTCTGCTTCTCTTTCTCACTCTCTCTCCCATCTCTTTCTCTCTCCATCTCTCTTTCTCCTTTTGCCCCTCCTCTCTCTCCTCCCTCCCTCTATCTTTCTCTTTCTCCCCCTTCTCTCTCTCTCTTCTCTCTCATCTTTTGTTTCTTCCCCTACCCCTTTCTCTCTCCTCCTCTTTCTCTCTTTTTCTCTCTCTCCCTCCCTCTTTCTCCTTTGCCCTCTCTCTCTCCCCTCCCTTCCCCTCTCTATCTCTCCCATTTATTCCCCTTTGTCCTCCCCCCTATTTCTCCTGTTGTACTCTTTTTTCTCTCTCCCTTTCTCTTTCCCTCCTTGTCCCTCCCTTCCCCTCCTCCCCTCATCTCTCCTCTTTCTCCCCCCTTGTGTCTTCTTTCTTATCTTTTGTCTCTCCCTCTCTCTTTCTCCTTTGTCTCTCCTTTCCTTTCTCCCCCTGTCGCTTTTTCTCTCTCCCTCTTTCTCTTCTACTTTTGCACGCCCTCTCTCTACTCCCTCCATCCCTCTCATCTTCTCTTTCTCTCCTCTCTTTCTCACTTTCTCTCTCTCTCTCCTCTCTCTCTCTCTCATTCATGCCTCTTATAACTTAAACTAAACCTTTAACTCACGTTGTCAAGTTCAATCAACATAAAGATTTAACATTCAACAGTTAATTTAACATCTTGACCTTATGACTTTTTACTGTCAGAACATGTAAAAAACAAGATAATCATTTTAAAGTCCAAGTTTTGTTGTTGTTTGTGACCAAAATATGAGATTTCAGAATTAGCTTTTTCGATTTGCTGATTCATGCACTGAAATTGCATTTCAATTCCATTTCTGTGCATCCCTACACCATAACACCAGCCATAATTTAAACATTCCACCTAAACATGTCCCCCATCACCTGCTCCTCCTCCAGCTGTACCTGCTGACCTCTGAGATCCACAGACAGGTGAACAAGCAACCAAGCGGAAAGCCAAAACTCAGCGCACAATTTACACACGCACTTGAACTCTTGTCCGAACCAAAATAGCCAAAGAAGAAGAAGATATTTAGCCGGCTGATCGTTCCACTTACTCTTTGGAAGAAATCTGGGTCTTTAGGGAGTGCTGACTGACATGCTCCTCAGCTCAGCAGTCCTTTTTAGCTGCTATGCGCTCGCTGCGTCGCACATCTGCAGCGATATATCAAAGCCGCGCACAAAACATTCCTGAGAGCAAAGCGGGGGTGATTTGTGAGCCTTTCTCCTTCTTTTTTTATTAAAATTCATGTGATCTAACTGCTCGCTGGGCTAAAAGCTAGGCCTTTTAAATCAGTCTTGTGTCCAGAGCCTTAGACCTGCTCCGCATTAAGACTGCAGCGCTGACATCACCGATATGTGCAGCGCCTCAGGACTCTTTCATACTTTTATTACAAAGATTCTGGGATGTGATCATATCTGAATCTATGAATCGATTAGAGTATTGAAAGGCCGGAAAATCCTCAAATGTTGAGACGTCTTTACAGCTTTTTTCTGGATAGGAATTTCACCATTCTTATGCAGCTTTAATAGAATGTTCTTGGCCTACTTGAAGCTAAACTATTCAGTCATACAAGCTGACAATGTATCGAGGTAGTTGACCCAAATAATAGAGGATATAGTCGACTAAATACATTCTTGGTTGACTAAAGACAAGCCTTTTATGAAAGCATATCAGACAAGTATTGTTAAGAGATGGTTTATTACCTAGGTTTGTATTTGTTGGTTTCTTGTTTAACCATAATGTTGTTATTCCGTTTACACTGTAAAAGGAATAACACATAATGAAGTGGGACAATCACGGATTATTAATCAAGAAACCAACAAACAAAAAGATCAAAGAAGCAATAGAAATCAGAAAGTGAGGCCCACGCATTTGAATCGAAAGAAGGAGCTTTCCAACTCTCCTACGTGGAGCAGTCTTCATCCAGAGACCACTGAGCGGCGGGGGTGTGTGGTCAGCCCGGTAGACCTTACGGGCCTGCACTTTGAACTGACTTTATTTTGATTACAGTAATGTATTTAATCTTTATATGGCCATTGTTTTGCAGTTAAACTCAGTCGGCTGTAATCTTTCACTTTATGTCACTGAAACACTGACGGGAGAATACTTTTATTCGACTCATTTACGTAAAGCCTTTGTCCTCATGGGGGAGAAAAAAACACACGTAAACTCATGTGACGTGAGCTAAAGAGTGATCCATCAAACACAGCAGTTTTTTGCACTCCTGCTGCACAATAAAGAGCTATTTTGGCTTTAACTGAAAACTTTTATTCATAAACTTGTGCTCTTCGCGCATGCTCTTCGTCCCTTCTGAGGCTTCGCACCCTGGCGGACCGCAGCCCGACCAGGACAACATGCATCCAGTAGGAGAGGCTTCAGAGGTGTTCTGTGGTGCAGCGCAGCGGATATGCAGGATGTGGAATTCCTGAGTTAGTAGGCTGGGTAATGAGAAAAAAAACTGTTTCCGCATTGATCAGCTGCCATTTTCAATTCAGAATTTGGACTTCAGGATTGAAGACCCAATGATTGGAAATAGCAACTACAGAAATAATTTTGTAGAAATATCTCCTTTCTTTATTGATTGTGTACTTTACATGTTCATGTATAAATCAATTTTTGCATTGGCTTAGCTTAGCATCATTCAACATTAATACACCTAAATGTGTTTAAACTTTAAACTGACACCTAAAACATAAATCTTAAATTTAATCTGAGTCCCAATACTTTTTTGTCAGAAATAAATGCTATTGAAGTTGCAGCCAACACAGACCACCTCCAACTTTCTATTTTGAAGTGAATTCATCCAGACCTCCAGATCGTGATGTCAACGTTATCTGAAACCCTACACATATGGACAATTTGTGACCAGGGCTTTTCTAAAAGTGTTTAATAAACGTAATACAACCTATACAGTGTTGGAGAAATGGTCCTAAACTGGAACCATGTGCACGGAAAGGATGGGACTATTAGAGGCTACAGGTAATACTCCTCAGCACTGGTTCTAGGCTCTTTTACATGTTGGACAGTTTATGACCTCCACCTCTGCGTACTTTACCTCTCCGCCGTGATTTAAGACATCATTTTGTGTTTTTAAAAGCACCTAAGTATTCACTGCAGGCCGTAAAAGCCACAGCTGATGTAGGAATGCGCCGTCTTTCAAGTTTTATCTGGTGAAAGAGCAGGACGCGGCCACATGATGTCCCTGCAGAGGCTAATATAAGAAAGTGTTTGACTTATTGGTAAATTAAGCGGGAGAGTCGTGACCCGCGGTGCTGTTTTATTGAGCGTAACCGCAGAAGACAATAAAGTGTGTCTGAGGCAACGTGAGCCCTGATACTGGGATTAAAGGGAAACTCTGGGGGAGAAGTAGAAGTCATACATGGGATAATATACAGACGTTTTTATGGATTTGAAAAGCACGCAGACGCATAGGTAGTTGTATCTTAAAAGTAGAATAACACATTGTCAACAAAAGGCTGTTTTGGTGATTAACCTTTAAAGGGGACATATTATGCAAATTTACTATTTGAGTTTTTAATTCGATTCTAAAACTGCTTCCTTACTAAATACACAGCTGAAGTTTCGTCTGTGAGATATTTTTGTTCCCCCAGAAAGTCCCTGATCTGTGATGGCATAGGTCCTGTCCTATTTTTAAATCCGTAAATCAGGCATGTCCAAACTGCGGCCCTAAAACCAATTTTTTTGGCCCTCAGACTTCCTGCTAGATTGGCCCAAAGTAAAAAAGGATTGTTTTTAATGTGAAAATTGAGCAATTCTTCTATCATAGTTGAAATACCAAACATTTTGATGTTATATAAACCTAAATTTGGACTTGCCTGACCAGTCAGTCCCTCCTACATTCAGTTTGAATGCAGGAGGGTCTGGAACCAAAAACAGGGCCAATCACTTCGTCGTCCAAAATTAAGACAATCCAATCTCGAAAAGCCCACCCTCAAAATTGAACCCCGGCGCTTTGATCCCAGACCCTCACGTCTTTGTAAAGTTGTTTGTCAAAGCGTGTAGGGACTGGCTGGTCAGGTAAAATTTGGACGCCAAAGCCATAAAACATGCGTTTTTGCAGCATTAGCATATCAGACATAATCAGTTAGATTGTTTACACAGTGTAATTTCCTTTGTTGTCAGTAGATGGAGCTCTAACTACATTTTTATGTGGGAAACATATGTCATGTGTTTTTACTTTTTTAATGGTTCTAGTGCATGGGATTTCAAAGTGCTCAGGAGTAGGTTTAAAGGAGAGAAACAACACAAAAAAATTAAAGATGAGTCAATATATCAACTGGCCGATATTTACTGTATATATCGGCCATATCAACTATCGACCTCAGTTTTGGCCAATATCTGATCAAACAGTTGTTTGGCTTTTTGTCGGTGGGAAAGCAGTGATCAGGTGAGCCCTGAGTTGGTTTGGAGAGAAACAATAAAACGTCTTTTATCTTGCTTCATTCATTCATCGCTGCAGTTTGGATTTTATCCTTAACATGTCTTTTTCTTGTTCTATGAGTACAAGCTTTAATAAGAGCTTGTTTGTTCGTCAATATGACACTATTTCTAGGGCCAAAATCCAATCGAGCATCATTACATTGTGTAAAAGAGACACACATCTACCGTGATGAATAATGGTTTAGATTGAAGGTTTTTTTAGTTGTATTATCTCACCCAATGCTTTTAAAACTAAAATAGGAAAATTGGCCTCAGAATTCTGCCTTGAAAGTCGGCCATGACAAAATTTCAAAAAATTGCTATCAGCATCGGCCAAAGAAATCCCATATCGGTCGATCTCTACAAAAAAATGCATTTGTCCTTAAAGCATAAGTGGGCACTACTCACTGTAACTCCAGATACTCACAAGCAGAGGTGTACTGTGGACTTGGAGTCAGGCTTGAGTCACATTTTGATGACTGGAGACTCGACTGAAGGTCAGTGACTCAGGCCTGTTGACTTGGAGCTCTGTGACTTGAGACTTGATGTTTCTCCTAAAAAAATAAATAGTGGAATTTTACATTAACAAGCTGATAATGACTCTCCTCACTTCTGAATTTATTACCTGAACTTCAATGAAATCTCCAAAATACAAGCTATATTCAGTGATTTGATAGACTTGAAAAGACTTGAAACTATAGAGGATGGAACTCGACTGGAGCACTGACTTGGAACTTGACTTGCACTTGAGGCCAAAGACTTTAAATTGAAATATTTAAATCATTTAAATAGATTTCTTTACAATTGTAGAATACGTTTATATCTAGGAAATCTGTCACATATTTTGTTTTATCTCTTCTCTCTACATTTAAGGGCCACAAACGCTCTGCAGTTTCTGTAAGCAAAAAATTATTTGAAAAAATATGATTTCAATTATGATTTATATAATCGGAATTATTGTTTTTATCATAATCGAGCAGCCCTTTTTGAAACTACCACTGTCACAAACTCTAGTTCAAAAATAATGGTTTTATGGTCCTTAAAGCAGATGTCAATGAAATAAACTTAAAATCAATTTAATAAAAACATAATAAGAGATTTTTTTTTTTTTTTAAATGTTACTTTTTTATTATCAATTTAATGTTGTATTTATTTGTATTTCTCTTAATTTGCATAAGAAATAAAATGAAAAAAGCATAATGCCTGTATATTTTGTAATGTTTTTGTATACGTTGATAATCATTTGCAGTTTTTATGATTTGTGACTTGAATCATCAATTTAACTTCACAATTTTTCAACCCCACAATGCTGCCTCTTGTTTCCTTCCCACAAACTGTAACATCAAAACCCTTTATTGCCTGTGTTAGTATAAATACGACCAAACTCACAGCTGAACCTTGTGTACTTTCGGGGGCAGTGACTTACATTTTTGCGCCCTAATATTTCTCTAAGCCCGAGCATTTCATTCGCAGATGTACTTTAGATAAGAGCAATAATCTGTCTGATGGACGGGCCTCTGCTGTGCACACACAGCGCTGCTTGTGGCGGGACGATAAAGCCAACGCGGGCAGGTGTGTTTGGTTAAGATGCACTTGTCAAGAGGGTGACATGCATGTCTGTGTTCGTTCGAGTGAGACCCTTATCTGAGGCTGCATGTCCCACTCATGAGACAAAAGCACTTCCCGTGTTTGGATGATTTAGCGGTTCGACGGAAAGTGCCCCCGGAGCACACGCACACATAATAACCTTCACAAATTTCATGTAGCGTTATTATTTCAGTCGTGCTGCTAACACTTTCAGGTGCATTTCAGTGATTGTTCATATCTGAATACGGATCTCTGCAGGAATGTTGCGTTACGCTTGTTTCTGTTTCAGGTAAATACATTTGTTTTAGTAGCCTACATCTCATTTCATGCAAACGCCGGCTGCTGTTAATATAATTTGACACTTTTCTCCATTGATGTTTATTTTGTCATAAAGTTTGCCTTTGCTTATGTTGTCATAATACTACATTTCAAACTCAATTTTAATGTTAGAGAAAGACTCTATTCTTGATGCTAATTATGATACCACAATGATCATTATAAAAAATTCTATACAATAGACTGACATTTTCAGCACAAAATACAAATATTTTGTCCTGTTAATGTTATCTTTTAAGGATCGATTGTTATTCAAGTTGTATTCTTGAATACAACTTGAAAATGTATTCATGTCACTAATGTTTTAAGCAACTAACTGAAATCGAAAGAATAGATTGTCCAACTAATCGATTATCAAAATAATCGTTACAAATACATTTACAACGTTCTATTTCTGTACAATATATCACCTATTGCATTGGATCTCTTCACTCATTTCATCTCACTCTTCAAAGGTTCTTCGCACTTTCTAATCAAATAGTTTGAATAATTGTGATTTCAGTTATGGTTTAAATAATGATGATTGTTTTTTTCATAATAATCATGAAACCCTACCTTAATGTAGTTATTTCTCTTACAGTGTTCTAATGGGAATGATTTTTTGTGTCCTCCTCATTGGATTCAGATCTTATGATCTGAAAACAACAAAATTCAAAAGTTGGTTGAAGGGTTGGGATAGGAAGACAAGACAACCGCGACAACGTCCCAGTCCCACAAGTGGGACACCTCCATCCAGTGATAGTCAGCCTATCACATCAGAAAGTGACACGTCAACACAAAGACAGAAGACAGTCCAGAAGATGGCTCACAGTTTTCAGTCGAAATGTCACTGAGGTACAGCTCAATATTTTCTTTATAAAGAAACTAAAGTTGTGAATTTTATACGATAGTTAAGGAAAAAATACTAAACATACAATGGGTTCATTTGCTAAGAGACTCTGTCCTCAGTGGTGTGTATTTACTTATTTTATGTAAACTTATTTTATTATATTTCATGTTTTTGCTCTTATTTGATTTGTTTTATTGTGATATTAGTCCAATTAAAGGTGAGGTATTTGATTTTACAATCTCTTCTCATAAATCTTTTGTCTTTGATGGTTATTATCGACATGTATTCAGTGTGGTTGCAATTACAGCTTGTAAACTTGAGTGACATCAGAAAGGACCACCCAAGCACAGCCAATCAGAGCTCCTGATTAAAACTAGAATTCTTTATTATTCAATTATAATAGGTCTTGTTTTTTTCCAGAAAGAGCTGCATTTATCATATACACTTAAGTGGAAAACACAAGTTAACAAATATACAACAAAAAAGGTAATCACCTCAACAAATGAGCATGTATTCCTTTTTATCTATAGGCTATTATGGTTGCCAAACACGGGGAAACAAATATAAATCCTTTATATATACTCCCAAAGAAAGTTGTTAGAATTATCAATGAATCAGATTATTATGCATCAGCAAAATTTTGTTTTCTTAAAACTTAAAACATTAAAAACCACAGATCTTGTTGACCTAAATACAGTCATAGTGATATTAAAGCTTACAATAACACCTATTTGTAGAAAAAGAAAGTCAGTATAATCTCAGAAGAACAAAAACATTAAAATAATACAAATAAATCAATCAAATACAATTGTACTCTTTAAAAGAAAGCATAAATAAAAAAAATCAATCTGATCGCCATTGTGAAATTTAAATTTTGTCTATTTGTCAAACTGCATGTGATCGAATAATCTAAAAAAAATCTGTATCTGACAATCAGTATCTAAAGGGGAATTGGATTTGGTAAATGATACCTGGAGTTCACAGAAACAAAATACAACATAACCACCTTGTGGATTGAAGACTTTGACCCATTATTTTATTGTGTCATCATCTGTAAACCTTACTAAATCATAAAGAGTTTTATATTACCAGAAATACTGTCTACAGAATGACACAATCCATCAAACATGCATACCTAGGCTATTTCGCTAACTTTTGACAAATCAATCAATCAAGCTAAAAGCACTTGCTATGTATGTCTTCGCACTATGATTATACAAACAATTGCAATAGCCTGCAGTTACATAATCGCCTTATTTTCCCTTTTGCATGCAGATTTTTACATACATTTTACATACCTGCGCGCGTTTGACGCTGATGCGGAAGTGACGTCAGAAACAGGAAGTACAGCGCTCCCTTAACAGCAGTGCGATGATGATGGGCAGCAGAAGTGTCCGCTGAAAACAACTCCTCAGAGGCGCTCTCTTTGCCTCCTGAATCACAGCATGACGGCTTCTGTTCGGCCGGCTCCTCTGCTCTGAATGTCCTCCACAGATCGGTGAAAATGACACGGAGGTAAGCCGCCGCGCTCACCGTGTTGTCAGCCTGTTAGCACCGCAGCTAGCCGCGTGGAGCTGTCGATCTCCTGCAGTGTTATTATCATCATCCACATCAGCATTATAAATCTGTGTCTGTCTCTTCGTCAAACGTGTGGTAACGTGTTTCACATAGGAGACGATTACATTAAAAGATCGCTCTAAAAATGTCAATTATAATCTTTGTAATCTGACAGAAGCTCATTGTATGTATGGTATGTTTTTGTGTTTACATTTCATAAGCAGTGAGTCGTTTGACAGTTGTTTGAACATAAGCATTACCAGTGCTAGCATTCCTTTGTCTTAGCATAATTTAGCTGCTAGTATTATTATTTTGTTTTAGTCACAAGTAAAGTCCTAAATTATTCTGAAACACGTGGTTATATTTTGTCTTTCTTGCTGTTTTTGACAAGAAAATCTATTTCAAAGTGTGTCTAATGTAGCAAAGACAAACAAGGGCAAATGCTAAAGATTGGAGTTAAAGTTTAGTAAATTAAGTCTTTGATTGTTCCTTCAGTCAATCTCAGAGTATCTTTTTGTTTGTTTCATGTAGTATTTTTAAGTATTACTATAAATTAAAATACGAAACGCCAAAAAAGATATCATGTCATATCAACTCGACATGTTAATTGCAGTTTGTAAACATGCAAAGAGTGATTTTGCTTTTTTACATTACTGTGTAGTACAACATTGCAGCACAAAACAGTTTAACGCAAGGCATAGCTGGAGACGAAGTCACAGAGACAGTGAACTTAAGACAACAAGACAAAATAACACAGGCACATCAGTAGTGAAGCTGTCGAGTTTTCTCTAAAACGCAGGCCTGCATTCCATTTTCTACCTGGACGCTGAAATTCTCTCGAGAAACGAGCGAGAATCCGAGTTTGAGGCTGTTCCAGTGAGAATTTACAAGTTGGAACTCAGAAATCGAGCTCGAGTGCACTGAACGCACTATGAGTAACTGACACGCGTCCTCTTGTGTTTTGACAGACTAAACACACACCCAAATCTCAAAGATCAAGTTATGTTTTTATATTATTATCTGATTTTGTAGTTACCTGGTTTTATTGGTCATGTAATAATCCCAGTGTAAAAATAGAATAAAAACAAAACGAGATAAATCAGTGAAGTAAAATTCCAATTCATTTGCTTGTTTTTGGCTTGTTTTAAAATGTTAATTGTGCTCAGAATAATTATAGACTTATTTATTTGATGTTTGATTATCATTGGCTAACATAAAGGCTAGAGTTCTTTTAATTATGATGTGCTGTTTCTAGAGCTGGCAATATATCGAAATTTAGAGAATATCGGAATGTTGTTTTAAGATATGCAAAATTGAATATCGAGTATATTGTGCGGTAAAAACATCCTACAAAAGAGCTAATTTACAATAAAAACTACTTAAACTCTTTAATAGACAAAGAAAGTTTTTTTCTATCAGGGTTTGTAGATAAGCGCTTTACAAAAAAAAAGGTTATAGTGGGAGATTTTTGCACTTTTGTTATTAATTTGACCAATATTTTTCTGATATATAATCATCAGACGAGGCAATATGTGCCTGAAATAAGCAGTATTTTACTTCTTTTAAGTTAATTTTTATTGGTTTGACTAAGATTGTCAATGGAACAAACATCAAACATCTTGTGTTTACATAAAGTAAGAAAAATACACACTGACTTGAAATGTAATTTAATTTAATTTATTTGAAAAAACCTTCTGAAATAAGAACTAAATTTACTTGTTCTATTGGCAAATCTTTATTTAAGAAAGTCAAAGTAATATAAACACTCAGAAAAGTCATGTAAAAAGTCATTCAATCAATTTTAGATGTTTTTCCGATATAGTGACGAGTTTGAAGGTCGGTTTTTCAACAAGTTTATGTGGAACTGACAAAATATCGTCCATATATCGTGATCGAGATTTGCCAAAAAATGATCGAGATATTCATTTTTGTCAATATCGCCCAGCCCTTGTTGTTTCTGTGTTTGATGAGAGGCTATTCAATTACGTATCTGCTAGAGGTATCTTATTCTAACTACCTGAGAATATCTGCAGCGTGACACAGACTGAGATCACTGGTGCAGTCGGATGTTCAGTTCAGGGAAGCAGTGTGCATCACCTTCTGCAGGAGACATGTTTGATTAGAGTCTTAAATAAGCCTAAATTACAAGCTCCCACAGGTGGTCTTTGCTTTATATAGTAATAATAAGGCTATATTTAAATGTCACGTCTTGGATTTTTTTGACTCATGCTTGTTCTGGGAAATTTGCTGATCTTTTGTTCCTTTTTTCCAGATGACTCACGAGTGGCTTGGACATCTGTGCAGCGGCAGATAATGAGGCTCACTCAGACTGACATCTTTCGTTATCTGTATATAGTTTTACTATTATATCCATTTTTATGACATGGCCAATAAATAGCAGAAGAGTTATGTTTGCTGCTTTTTGCACATTCGATATAAATGCATGAATCTGTAGATATTCTGTAAACGCTGACAATGTCGCTGGGTGAGCAGTCGCAAAAGTGGTTTCCAACCCATGTCCAAGCCACTGTCCTACAAGCCTCTGGTCTATCTGCAAAGGGCAAGAATGGCACCAATGACGCCTACACCATTATTCAGCTGGGAAAAGAGAAATACTCGACATCGGTGGCAGAGAAGACGCTTAACCCGGTCTGGAGAGAGGAGGCATCGTTTGAGTTACCCGGACTTTTGGTGGAAGGGAACCCCGAGGTGTACGAGCTCATTCTCATAGTCATGCACCGCTCGCTGGTCGGGATGGACAAGTTCTTGGGGCAGAGGACCATCAATCTCAATGAAATCTTTGACAACAAGGAGCGCAAGAAAATTGAGTGAGTACAACAATGTGATGATAACACACGCTATGTCTGTCATGAAAATTTACTTCAATTGTCACTGTCTGAAGTAGCCCACTATCTCTTTGAGTAACACTTTTGTCAGCCTTGAAGTTCAGTGTGCGTAGATAGATTCTGTTGTGCCATATTTTGTCATGGATGTGTTTACTTTGATAACACTCTGTCAATGACCATGATGATTTTTGATAAGGATTGTCTCCATAATATGTACTTATGTAGCACTGTAACAAGCTTTTCAAAGAAGACTTAAACAAATATATTAATTAACTGCAGCTAATCAGTTATTGAGAATTAATTGTAATCAACACATTGTTAACTGGACTCCAAATATGCTAATAAATTACATTTTATTACACGGACAATTTGTGTTTTTAACGATTGAAACATATACAAATATGTATATTATTTTACAAAAAATAATTCTCAAGCAACGTTGCTTTAGCTTCATTTGGGTCAAAAAGTGTGATATTCACAAGTAATTTGTAGCATTTGTTAAACAACCAACACATTAAAGTGACACTGTGTAACTTTTGGAAGTTACTTTCAGATTTCTATCAAAATACAAAGAAAAAATGAAAACAAGCAGGCCATATAAGAGTTTTGAGAAGGCTTCTCACTGTAAAGAGACATATTGTGTATATTTTGGCTTGGAGGTTACACGATGGGCCTTTAAATGAAGTGAAGTAACACTAGACACAGCAAATAGAAAAAACATGAAGGGCTGGGCCCTGATGAAACAAATTCTCGATAATTTGTAGACATATCTTGATTATGATATTCAGACAAATTATTTCAAACCAAGATTCAAGCATGTTTTTAAATATATTACTTGACTGAAGATTAATAATCAGAAAAATTGGGCTTGACTGAGGTGACTAGAGAGATTCTTGGTCGACTTAAGACGTGCTACCAATCGATTAGTCGACTAAAAGCAAAACTAGCCTCATTGTCTCCTTAATCTGACCAAATATTTTAGCCAAACTGCAATCACAAGACACAAGCTCATATGTCTTCATGCTATTTAACTAGTGATAGAAAAACAAAAAATAGCAGCCAAACAGGTAATGAGATTTCATGAAAAAAAAATCTAAATAAGTTTGTAATGTGCTGTCTAATACAAATTTGACACAAAACTTGTCTAACTTTATCTAAACATATAAAGGCAATTCAGTTAAACTCCACATATTTGGCACATCACACATCAGTTACCACTAAATCTTTGCACTGTTTACACAAGGCCAGACGAAAAGGGAAGTGTCAAACTCAGCAGACATAGTATTCCAGTCATCAGTGAGCGATGGCACGACAAATACGTTTAATATTGTCTTGCTATTTTAATCCAACATATTTAAACCCTTTGGCAGTGTGACGATGGCCAGTATTTTAGTCCTAATTAGTCCTCTGTTCGTTCCATTCGCCAGACAAGTCAAATACCATTTTACATTGCACCGTCTTGCCTTTTGAAGATTACTTTATTGTGGCATTTTAAAAAGATGAAATCGATCCACCAGACATAGAGTTATTTATTTCGCGGCCGAATAAACAATTACAGCTAATGTCCAGTTAGCGTCATTATAGCAGTATTTTCCATCTTGCTTGACCCCCTATTGTTTCGGGCTTAGCTATAAAAATGGCGAGCATGGGCTAGAAGATTATTTTTAGAGTGATTACTGAAACGGTGACTGCTGCTGCTGCTGCTGGTGTTGCGCCTAATTAAAACTCGCCGAGCTTGCTGAACATGCCTTGTTAGTCATCCCTATAGAAACAGCCGGTTTTAAGGCCTTTGAATGCATTTAGCGAACACGCCTTTTACAATAGGCCTGACCTGTTTCCGCCTTTGTTTATTCTACGTACTGACCCGTGAAGTGAGCGGGCTGGAGATAAGAAGGGCTGTGGCATATTTTGTCACGGTAGTTTGGTTGTGATAAAATTCCACATTAAAAAAACATAAGATAAGCTAGAAATATTTAGCAGAAAGCATTAAGATGGTTTGCTTTTATTGCTTGGGTGAGGCTCAGGCATTTGCATTTCTGTCATAGTCAAAGTCACTCAAATAAGGACAAACAATATGGCAGGTAGGGCTATAGGCGTGTAGTTAATTAACGAATCAGTTCAGGATGTACTGTATTCAGGCGTTCGATTGGTCGTCAGCAAAGAGAAGTCGTGGTGTGAGCTCGCTGAAGATTTGGAAGTGAATCATGATTTAAACTCCTTTAGCATAAAAAAATGTATATTTTTTGTCTGTAGAAATGGTTGCTTATGCTCAAGTCGGAATAATTACTAGGGATGTAACATTATTGATGATATTGTGATACCAAATGGTCATGATATATCGTCATCATGGGAATGTTTATTAAGGACAATGTACAATTTTGCATTTAGCACAAACGCGGACATGCTTGCACCAGATTCTAGCTTACAGCTAATTTCCATCTGTAGTCCTGGGAGGGAGAGGGAGGCACATTGGACATGTTTAGATGTAGGAGGAAACCGGAGTACCCGGAGGAAACCTACGCTGACACGGAGAGAACATGCAAAGTCCATATAGAAAGGCCCGGGCGGCCCGGGAGTCGAACCCAAGACCTTCTGCTATGAGACCAGAGCGCTAACCCCTGCACCACCGTGTCACCCACAGTGTTGTCATCACCTTTTTTTAGAGTTTTTTTTAGAGTTTAGAACATTACCTCAAATTTTATGCCAAAAACATAAAAATCAAAATATTTTATTGAACAAACAAAATAAACAAAAAAACAAGACTTTATGGTGAGAGAGCAATTTAGTCTGACGCTATGAATTTGAACCAAGAAAAGAAATCATTGAATGATAAAAAAAGCATGATTGTAAAATTTTGTTTTTAATGCTTATTGTTAGCTTAATCTCAGTATCGTTGGCTCTCTGTAATATCGTAATAAATATTATATTATATTTTATTGTGAGCTACAAATTGAAAAAAATATCTTATCGTGAGATTTGAATATTGGTAATTCATCATTAAAGTAGGTCTGGGACAATACGTTTTAGTCACGCTAAAATCCCGATACAAGAGGCTGCAATACACGATATTTTGTGATACACAGGATATTGTGACCTGATATTTATAGAGTCATGCAATATTTTTTACAAAAATACTGTATAAGAAAAATTATAATGTGTGTATTGGAAAACAGAAGGTTCAGGATTATATTAGGAACTACAATTGTGCAGAAATATTTGTACAGTATTTACATTTTGAATCTAAGTATGCTTGAATTTTATAATCGTACATTAAAGTGTTGCGATACATGTGCTACGCTACGATACAAAACAGCAAATTGTATTACAGTATATCGCTAAACGAATATGTCCCAGCCCTATCTCAAGTATTCTTGTAATTGGCCTAGTCTAGTGCATGAACTGTCTGATGCTGCTGTAGACTTTCGAGCTATGCTACAGTCCAAGTTGTCACACCTATTAGTTATTGTCAAGAAGCCAAAGACAGAATATTTGATGAGTCTTACACAGTGAAGGAATGCAGTAGTGAATGCTTGTCTGTCAGTACATGTGTGTTCACTATGTCTGTCCGCCTGTTGCCAGTATGCCCCACCTCAGGCACAAACCGAATAGTATATTGTCAACATTTTCTTTTAACACTGAGACCCTTTCCATATGAAGGTGAGCGCAGATGTATCAGGTGTTTGCAAAGACTTAACAAAGACCTGTTGAGTAAAATCTATATATATATATTTAATTTTGTTATAACTGTCTTCTCTCATCATTAGTTTAGTCAAAGTTTTTTTAGGAATGATTCATGCATGTTTGAGTAATCTTGTATTGTCCTGCAGCTGATAATTGAGTGCTCAGAAAAGCCTGTCCCGCCCACTTGTCTGGATTTCATTGTGATTATTTCAAATATTCAGTGTCATAGTAAAGCATGTCTGGTTCAAAATAGTCACGTAGCCACTTCACAACAATAATAACAACAATAAATAAGCCATTTACAGAAAGTAAATGGACGTCTTTCTATTTCAAACTGTTTTACATCAATTTTGTGTTTGACAAAAAGCAAAAGGTAAATTACTAATCTACAGTACATGTATCATAGTTTATTCCTAAATCTACAGTACAGACCAAAAGTTTGGGCACACCTTCTCATTCAAAGAGTTTTCTTTATTTTCATCAATATAAACATCCAAATGGGCATCCAAACCATAAATGACCAGGAGGAGTGTGATGGGTGCTGCGCCAGATGAGCTGGCCTCCACAGTCACCAGACCTGAACCCAATCGAGATGGTTTGGGGTGAGCTGGACCGCAGAGTAAAGGCAAAAGGGCCAACAAGTGCTAAGCATCTCTAGGAACTCCTTCAAGACTGTCGGAAGAGCATTTCAGGTGACTAACTCTTGAAGCTCATCAAGAGAATGCAAGAGTGTGCAAAGCAGTAATCAAAGCAAGAGAATATGACATATTTTCAGTTGTTTCACACTTTTTGGTTCTGTAGCCTACTTTACTTTCACGTGTGTTAATTCATGGTTTGGATGCCTTCAGTGTGAACCTACAATGTTCAGTTATGAAAATAAAGAAAACTCTTTGAATGAGAAGGTGTGTCCAAACTTTTGGTCTGTACTGTAGATAAAAATGCAATAGATTCCCTTTAAAGCCAAAGTATCGAAATTGGGATTAGAACTGAAACAAACTGAAACTGAAACTATCTGAAACCAATCCATTGTCCAAAACTTTGACCTGTGACATTTTACCTTGTGTCTGGCGTAATCAGAATCAAGAAGAATTTGCTATTTAAAGATTGTATTAAAACGGAAATTGACATTTTAGTTTCATGACAGTATAGTTCAATACCTTATCTTATTTTCAAACTCATCTTAGCATCCGTAAGTATTTGATTTTTAATACTTTTGACAACCGCAGTTCGTACCCTTTTTACCGTTAAATCCAAATGATCCAGTGATGAGGTCTTCGCTCCACCCAGGTCTACACGAGGTCAAACACTGACTCAACCATTACATTACACGAGACTGACCACCACAGTGTATCTGCTGTTGATTAGCCTGTCCAAATGTTCCACCTTCCTCTCCCTCCAGGACAGTGACAATACGTCCTAATCAGCGCTAGATTGCTTTGTATTTGCAGATGCACCTTGGGGCTGCGCGGTTTTCTCAAGCGCCTCTCTCCTCTGTAAATCCTCCGGCTCTTAGCTCATTGGTTAAGCCCACACCGACAATGCGGCGAGACCCTTGATACTGTATCTAGACTCGCATTAGCAGGTCAGCGTGGCCCACTGCGGCGATATTGAAGCGACTTATTCGGGAGGAGGAGGCTGATATCCGAGCAGGCAGCCGGGTAATTACGGTGCACCTGTGTTTGTTGATTGTGAGGAGGTTCCCAGCGGTCCCGGAGCAGAAGGCGGGGGGCTCGGTTTGGCCTTGAGCTCAGACACACCACCAGAGGGGAGAGGTTGCAGTCCGGTGTCCAAGAGGAGCACGAGAGGAACAATGAGGTGGACCGAACAGGACACGGTCTGGAATCGATTTTATGTCAACATCTTAAAGGACACATTTGCAGAATCTACCATTTTTTAGTTTTTATTTGTGTTCAAACGTTGCTTCTTCATCAAAAACATAGCTGGAGTTGTGTCTGTAAGATGCTATTTATTCTCCTCTGAGCCTCAGAAAACTTAAACTCTGCTCCAAATTTCTCAGATTTGTGATGTCGGCAACTTTTTGAGATCTTTGTTTTGCTTCTCAGTTTTGTAGTCCACTTTATTTCTATTGCACATTTTACAAACAAATTGTTTATAAAGTGCTGCACAGAGAATAATTAAATAAAACAAGTTATCGGGCAAAAACAATAGCTAGAATAAAACAGACTAAGCATACAGATGAATCCCCAAAATAAAACCAATATTCTCTGGCTTTTAACTCACGCAGAGTTAAAAGCCAGAGAATAAATGTGGGTCTTAACTTAATACGAGACTTAAAACACTCCACAGTGGGGGCAGAAAGAACATGTAGGGGCAGATTGGTCCACAGCTTAGGGCTTTGCATCATGAGCTGGAGCTGGCCATCGGACCTCAGAGCGTGAGCAGGAGTGTAGACTTGGATGCACATGCATTCTACTTCCTATTAAAAGCCAGACAGCGGCAAGCGATAAACTGCATTTTGGTTAATTCTGTCAGAGTGCATTGCAGTAGTCCAGACGAGACAAAATAAAAGCATGCTTAACTTTCTGAAAATCTGCAGTTATAGCAAAAATATGTTTGTTGTATGGAGAAATTTCCAAGAAAAGACAAATATAGCAACTGTTTGACATTTTTCATATGATGCTCATGTGCTCCACTGCCCAGAGCCACGCCCTCCACTGTTTACTGGGCCAATGTGTTGCTTAGAACATAGAGGGTTTGATTGACAGGTTAGCAGGCAGGATAGAGGTATCTCGTGTTCTATCAGTCGATACTTTACTGGTTTTACCATGTCCACCTTTCTTAGATTTTTATGATTCTTTTTGTGTGTTTAGCATAAGTTCAAGGCAAATTTGTACAACTGTTGAAAAGATTGAGAACAAACCTTTTTTTTTTTTTTTATAAATCTTCCATACCAGCTTTAGATAATTTTGCTAATTTTAATTTCAACTAAAACCAATTACTCTTAAACCTATAGTATTGTATTTCAAATGTTTTGACACTTTTGTATAAAAGCCTCTATAGTGAATTTATTAAGGCCTAGGTTTTCAACAACATACTTGTAAATGAATTAAGCAATATTTGAAAAATTGAAGTCAAATTCCTTATGCAGTGTAACATAGAATATTCCAAAAAACATTGATTAGTAAAGTTAGTATTCTTATTTATTTTTCTAATTAAATTTTTTTTTAAAGAAACTCGGGCCTATTTTATTGATGAACATTATTGATTTACTTTAATGTAAAACAACTCAACAACATTCTATTAAACTCTGTACGTATTAATAACTTACTAAACTAAATCATTTTTTTGTCCAACTACCTGCTTGTGTCCTTTATTGACATTTCCTAAGTCCAGGCTTGTTTCTTGTGTGGCCCGGTCCCGGTCCCACACACGGGACGCTCTCATTAGCATGTATGAACTGTTGGTGTATGAACTGTTGGTATATGAACTGTTGGTGTGCCCTGCGCCGTGCCTTTGCAATTTCCCAATTGCTTGTCGTTGCGTTTCTGAACAAAGGCCAGATTTGTGCAAATGCCACTTTATTTTGCTCACAGTGAAGGCACAAATCCCATTACTCTCAGTTGAAAAAGCAGAGAGGTTAAACAAATAGGTGCCAAAAGCGCTCTGAAATTGTCTATATTATTCAGCGGGAGGCGATTTCCTATGTTCAGTTTTGCAAAGAATAATGTTTATCCACTGAATAATAAATAGCATTCTCACTTTAGTAAAAAGTCAAATGATTTAAGCCGCTGCGTTTGTGGATTAGTCTGCTCAAATTAGGCCTTTCAGTGCTGCCCACAAAGAAGAAGCCACAGCACATTAGAGAGAATTGGGGCTATTTTCACCATTTGTCACATTGTTTGATGGTCTTTTAGTGGATTGGACTGGGCTTTTCTTTAATTGTGCTAGTTTTAGATAAATGACCCAGTCGTGGTGTGACACAGAGGTGGTGGAAGGAAAAATGTGTCAATAATTCTGTTTGGCTTCATGGTTTATGGGCTCATACAAAAATATTACAGTGTTTATTGCGTCAGTGTCAGTAAAAGTTAGACATTTTTTAAACTAGATGGAATTTAGTGATGTCATTCACTATGCTGTCATCACCTTAACATTATACTGAATGATTGGTTCTTTCTTTTTTTTAATAGTTGGAAGCTTAATTAAATGTCTGTTTTTTTAGCATTTCTGTTAACGTTAAAATCAATTTACCCCCAGCACTGATATCTTAATGTATCAATTTAGGTAGAAATTTGTCTGCAATGTCCGCCTGACTATGTCTAGCAATTTCCACTAAGTTGTTGTTAGCATTGTGGCTAACTGCTGTTAGCATATCGACAAGTCTCCTAACAGCTGTGAAAAAACTTAAAACACATCATAGTGATCAATTTAGAAGTTCAGAATGCATTAAACAAGTGAGCAAACCATTTAGACTGAAATAAAGAAATACAAATTTATTAATTTGTTTGTTTGCATTTTTAAGAATTGTCACAACTGTATTCACCTTTTTCACCTTGCACACTTTTCTTGGCAATGTTCTTCCTTTTTAACTGTGTTTAGCCTGTGGAATCAGTGGCTATTTTTTTTTAACAGTTTTTATATCTGTTTGAAATTACGGCGCAAGACAAGCTAACATGTTAGCTACCTAACAGAGCTAAACAGGCAGTGCGGTGCCAAGAAAAGTAGGCAAACCAGAATAAGTTAAGTATATTACTGCTTTGCCAAAGATGACCCTTAGAGTGACATTAAACTAATCATAATAAAAAAGAGCAATAAAAGCACGTGTTAGCACGAGTTTTATATTATAATGTAGGAGCGACACAGCAATAACCTGATTCAGATTCCTTTAGCTGATTTGGCAGTTTTATAGTAATAAAATGATCGCCAAAAATGGTTTTATGAGAAGGAGACTAACCACAGAATGTTTTAAATTAGGGCTGCAACTCACTATTATTTTGCTAAAAATTTATTTTGATTAATAAGTAGTTTAGAATGTGAAAGACCTGCGATTAGGTGTTGTCAGTTTATATGGTGCTTCTGGACATCCTTTTGGAGCATCATTACAAAGCAAATTTATAAAGAAAAATATTTAAACATACAAACCGACTCACTATCATTGACATTGTAATGTGATCAGTACTGAGTCATATTATTTCTTTGGAGCACATGACATGTATTGTGTGTGTATATAGTATAGTTTTGTGTTGTTTGTGTACAGTTCAGATCAAGATGATTCCATTACCTTGTTTCAACCTGTAACTGTTGCATCCTCTTAGTCTGTTCTGCCTTCAGATTGTTTAAACTCAAAGCCCTAATGACAGGTTATTTCATTTTTCAAATTTTGACTTAGTTTGATGTGTTTGTCCTTGTCGTAAATATTTTATTGAAGTAGTTAAGTTCCTATAATTGTGAGCTTTTGTTATCAAATACCGGCAAAATACAAAGACAATTTACTTGCCATTGACCTAATTTTCATTAAGGCTGCGTGATATATTGGTATCGAAGTGATATCAAAGTATTAACCCTTTTATGTGCCAGAGTAGCTTGAACAATTCATAATTCAACTCTGTACTAGCGATTATATAAACTAACACAGAGAGAGATCAGTTTGGATTCTCAAGGATTCTCAAGTTTACAATTTCTAGATTAACAACTGCGACTTAGCTAATCGCAAAAGCTTCTATTTTCCTTCTTTTTTGTTGTTTCTCCCAGATATGGCAGCGTCTGATTGTATACTGGCCATCTGAGATGAACAATCAAGCTTGGTTGTAGATAGCCTTTTAGTTTAACTTCTCAAATGAATAGGGCAAAATATTTTAACTATTTTCTATTGTCGACATTATACAATTGTTTCAAAATGACATGCTAAACAAACATAAAAAAAAACCAAAAGAAACAAGAAAAAATGCAATTAGACTTTCTGTCCATATCATTGGACCCTAGTTTCCAAAGATTTTAAACAATACATTTAACAAAATTGAATTGTTGCAATATTTTATCATCCGTCAAATTGTAACATCTGTGTCGTGTTTGTGGATTTTTGCTGTTGTTTTCAAAAATATTGCTAGGTAACATTTGTGATATTACTTCTACATACTGTATGTTATTTTCAATTACAAACTTCTTCAAAGCACATTTGGTGAAAAGCTAAAATATGTAGCACATTCTTAGATATAACGTTGACTGTTTTAATGAAAAACGTAATGTATGTCTTGCATATTAAAACTTTTTATACATTATCTCATGTGCTTTTCGTAGCTGGTATCCTCTGGAGTCCAAACCAGGCACTAAGAAGAAGGAGCGCGGTCGTATCCAGGTCAGTATTCAGTTCATGAGGAACAACATGACGGCCAGCATGTTCGACCTGTCCATGAAGGAGAAGCCACGGTCGCCTTTCTTCAAGCTCAAACACAAGATCAAAGGTCGCAAAAATGACTTCTCCGACACTTCGTCCGCCATCTTGCCTCGCTCTTCTCTGGCCGACTCTGACCCCAGACCTCAGCCGGGGCCCCCTGACGCTCCGCCTTCTTCTGCAGGAGGGACTGAAACCAAAGTGAAGAGGCCGCTGCTGGCTGGGGCTCAGAAACTGTCCGCAGCTCACTCTATGTCAGATCTGATCGGGAACAACTCCAGGCCCAAACTGGACTCCATGAACTCCATAGATGAGACGGGAGGTGAGGACTGTGTAATGTGATAAATAAGCAAGTACAACCAGATGTGGGTTTAAAGTGTATGATAGGTTTGACATAAAATTGAATGAAGGTCACTAAATCAAAATTCATTTTATTCATATAGACCTTATTCTGCCTTGCCCACTTTTCTTGGCAGCACACTTCCTGTTTAGCTCAGTTAAGGTAGCTATCTTGTTAACTTGTTGGGCGATCTAACAACAGAAATAAACCCAGTGACTGAATTCTATAGAACTTTCTATAGAAGCTTTCAAACAATAGTGTATAAAGAATGGATGTGATCATTACTAAATTTGATGTTTGATTGTGCCTATTGTAGCTATGTATGTATGCTAACCATAGCTGAACCAGCAGTGCACTGTCAAGAAAGTGGACAAGGTGGAATAAGGTGAATAGAAGACAACAAATTGTATAATGATGATTGTGTCTAACCCTGAGTGGGTTTGTTTTTTGTTTTTTTTTCAAGCAACTTAACACAAAAATAATAGGCAAAATTTTACAAAAAATATACTGTTCCATAAGGCTCGAAAAGGAGTGGGAGAAGAAAACTTCCCTATTATACTCAAAAGACATACATTAAAACTAACATTTTTTTTTTCCTGCTTCTTTCACATTAAGTACAGGCCAAAGTAACAACAAAACTCACTCTTGGTTTGGTTTTGAAAATGTGAATGTATTTAGGTGTGAATTTGTCAAACATTCTGGAATAATGTTGTGAACTGTTATATCAAATTATGAGCATCAAAACTTAAAACATTGTTTGGCTGCAGCAGTTCTTAAAAAATAATAAACCTCATATTTTAACAACACTACGACTATTATCCTCCATTTCAATACTTAGATCCCATTGACCAGCTAATTCTCTTAAGGATTACACCCCCAGTTAAAAACAAAAATGCTGATTTCAGTCCAGTTTGTGGCAATTATATAATTTATTATTAGGTGTGGGCTGATATAGATTTTTTTTTTATAGCTCATACCTTAATCTGATATTTGGTCTATTCTAGCTGATATTGGCACATAAAAATCTGTAGCATGTTTTTTTTCTTCATGTCCAACACAGAGATCCCTGTCCAGAGATTTTAGAGAGCCCAAGTTGTGTAGCATAGATTCCCCAAATTATATACTAGTAATCCCAATTTATAGCTAGAACATTCTGTTTTAC
The DNA here is from genome assembly GCA_038363315.1 of Mugilogobius chulae. NCBI lineage: Eukaryota > Metazoa > Chordata > Actinopteri > Gobiiformes > Gobiidae > Mugilogobius > Mugilogobius chulae. Next base: position 1,359,637 of record CM076407.1, read on the forward strand.
TTCAAACTGGATATCACAGATGGTCCTGTTTTGTGCTGTTTTTTCCTTGCACCAAACTGTTCAAGGTCTTTAGCTGATAAGCCGAAAAGTGTAAATGTTGATCATATTTTCAGGTCATTATGGCTTGCCCTACTTACTTGCATATAGTATAAAATTGATGCTTATTTCTCTCTATTTTTGTAGTTGACATTTTTCAGTTTTAGCCCATTTCAAGGATTTCTATTTACAATCTTTTTTTATTTTGCTCAGGTTCTCACCGGTCTTCCCAGAATGAGGTGCCAGGGTTTGATGGGGGCCAGCCTGACCCCTTCACAGATATCACGGACGCACTGCCACAGAAGTATGCCACGCTCCCACGCAACCGCAACCCGTTTGAGGGCGAGGCGGGGGGGCAGCAGCTGTGGTCCAGTAAGGAGAAGAAGGAGAAAGTCAGCCTATTGGAGAGAGTGACCGGGAAGAAAGAGGGGCGTAAGAGCAGCAGCGGAAGCGCCAATGGAGGGAAACTGGGCAGTACTGGAGATCTGCGCGCCCCAAATCCTTTTACCAGCGACGGCAGCAGGCCGACACCAACCCTTTCAGCTCCAACTTCAAACCAAGGTGATAGGACAAAGTGTTCATACAGAATTGCACTTTTAACAAACCGATCGACTGACCCACCGATCGACCCACCGACTTATCCACGGGCCCACCGACTGACTGACCCTGAGCTGACCCACAGATCGACCAACTAAGCCACTGACTGACCCAACAATCGACAGACTAACCCTGCGACTGACCAGTCCACCGACTGACCAACTCACTGACTGACCCCCACAGACCAACCAAGCCACAGCCTAACCATCAAACCAACTAATCCACCGACCAACCAAGCCCAGGCTGACCAACCCACTGACTGACACCCACTGTTTGACCAACCCAATGAGTGACCCACCGAACAACCGACCGGCCACCAAGCCACAGGCTGACCAACCCACCGTCGGACCAACTTACTGACTGACCCACCGAACAACCGACCAGCTAACCAAGCCACAGGCTGACCAACCCACCGTCGGACCAACTTACTGACTGACCACCGAACACCGACCGACCAACCAAGCCACAGGCTGACCAACCCACCGTCGGACCAACTTACTGACTCACCCACCGAACAACCGACCCGCCAATCAAGCCACGGGCTGACCAACCCAACAACTGACCACCCCAACGACTGACCCACCATCAACCGACTAAGCCACTGACTGCCAGACCGGACCGACCGACTGATCCACTGAATCACCTCACTGAATCTTACCGACCCACTTACCCACTCCAAATATCCAAATCAGATTGAAACACACATGCATGTCACTAAATCAATCAGTTGGTCAGTCATCAGCTTTATTTGACACTTGACACTTAACACATTGTTCCAAATAGTATTGATTAATTAAAGATAACTTAATTAATCTAAAATAACTTAATAAGAAGTAAGCCTTTATTTTTAGGGATTTGATTTTGATCTTAAAACTTGATGTTTCCATTTTTATCTTTTTATTATGACACACAAAATCACAATTTATCCAATCTACTCCATTTTATTTCTATACACATTGTAAAAAGTTAGGGCCTCATTTATCAAGAATTTACACACATGCACATTAGCTAGCAACACTAAAAAAGGAGAAAAACCTCACACAACTATTTGTGCAAAAAAAACAAAAAAATAAAATAAAATAAAATCCTAAAAAGTCATGTTTACGTATGTTCAGTATTAATTTTTGTTTGTTTTTAAAACCTCTTCTCTTGGCACTTGATGGGAGTCAGTGTTTACTAATGAAATAATTTTTTGACGGTTAGTTGAAGAATTATGAAATAGTCCGTCTATTCACTCTGGAAGTGTGCAAACTGTAAATACAATCTATAAAAACGAAAATAAAAGTTATAATAAGACACATTGTGTGCAGCTTAAATGCCCCAGGAGCAGTGATTGTTTCCTCCATGCTTCTGACTTTTCTCGTTTCCACACTGCATCGGTAAAGTTTCAAACACGTCGTCGATCGATATCTGCTTCTTTGGGCCTGGGTTGCCGTGTATTCTTGTTCAAACAGTTGTGAGGAGGAGCTGCTTCCCAGTGTTTCCTGTGTTAGTGAAGAGTTTGTAGGGCTAAGTTCTGGTTTATCAGCCAGTATGGAGGTGTCATTAGAGGGTCTTTAGAGGGTCCACGCTCGATAAGAAGGCCCTTTTAGCTCCAGTAATGAGATCCACAGAGCGATAGACCACACAATTAAGCACTTATCTGTGAGCGCTTCAGTCCATCATCTCTGCCTCTGCGTTCAGCCGCTCACTGGTCATGGCTACAACATGGGAAGGGCGCGAGTCTGGTGCTACTGTAGGAGAGGAGTTTAATTTATATGTATAATTATGATTAGGGCTGCAACAACTAAGTAACCAATTAATTGCAGCTAATTGATTATTCCAATAATTGTCAACTAATTTAGTGAATAATTGTTAATTTACTATACACAGCCTGTCAAGTGCTGAGAGAAGGTTTTTTGAGGAATCAAACAAAAAGTAATGACTACAATATTGCAACAGACTTATGTAAAACAAAACAAAGTTAAATTTTTTGTAAAAGAAATACTTAGCCAAGTTAAAAATTTCATAAAATAAGAAAATGTTTTGAGCTCAGTAGATTTGACTTGTTAAGTAATGCAGTGGAACAAAGTTTTTTTTTCCCGTTAGGGAAATTTGTCTTGGGCTTAGTAGCCTTCAGCTACAACAAAATATCATCAGTCCCATGTTTTGCTCATGTACTTTATACAATCGGAACCTTTGAATTGTTCATCATCATGAGTTTTAAGCTTTTTTCACAGCTGTTAGGAATGAGACGTGTCGATATGCTAACCACAGTTAGCCACAATACGAACAACAGACAACGAGAGGAAAACGGGACATTATTAGATGTAGACAGGACATTGCTAACTTGAATAGATACATTAGATTTTTGTGCAAGGAGGAAATGGATTTTAGCTGAGTTATTGTTTTGTGAAAATCATGTATAGTTCATTAGTTAATACTGTGTTGTTGTTTTTTTTATAAATCTGTTTTTATTATAATTAGTACATAAATACACAACAAAATAATTGTGTCACAGCACTTTATCAATTGTTTTATCGAATAAAGACACTTAAGTGTTGCGTATTTAGGATGCCATTGTTTGATTGTATTTACCCATTAATATGAAGGTTCCAACACAACACAAAAATACTACTAACTAAACAGTCCTTGTAACCCCTATTGGTGCATCATAATAAAAACTCTACAGTACATCAACATACTCATTTTATTTTCATCTTTTTGTGACGTTTGCAGTGACAGAAAGTCCACTGGCCTTGAGGACGGCGCGTTTGGACAAAGGAAAGACAATCAAGACAAGAAGAAAAAAGTAAGTTTAGCACAGTTTGACCCTCCTCATTAAAACATATTGTCACATACTCTTTTATTTATTTGACAGCTGATTGAGCGGAGCGCGTTCTGACCTCCACCAGTCACTCCCATGTCATCTGTTTCTGCGCGTTTTTAATTGCGGGGGCTTATTTGACACGAGCATCTGGCAACATTGATCTTTTTTAGGCCTTTGAAAAGTCCGACTTAACTAATTAACGTACAATTTTTCCTCATCCGATTGTATTACGAAACAAGTAAAGGTCAACGTATCGCAATTGCTGAAAAAAAACGGTTTAAAATGACAACTTTTGATAATTAGGTGCAACTTAGATAATTGTTCTTAATAGTCCGGGGTGTTGTTTCAAATTAGAAGCGAGATTTTGGCAGCTTTTCCGCGGCAAATCTGGCATTTACCAGTTAGCGCGAGTCGAAAGTGAAGGCTAAATGAGAAGAGGAGTGGCGATAATGGCTTTCCGCACCTTTTTCTTTTCTTTGTGGCTGACGCAAACCACACATGTGCCCCCTCGTATATGTGACGGCTGGCACCAACAGCAGCTCCTGGTTTCAAGGCCCCAATTAGACACACGCACATAGGGGGAGGGAGAGGGAGGGAGGGAAGGAGAGGGAAGAGGAGAGATAATGGAGTGAGAGAAAAGGGTTGTGGTAAGGAAGTGGATGGAGGTGGACAAAGAAGAATACGGCAAGTGATGTAGGATGGGAAGAGGAAGAGAAAGACACGAGAGAGAGAGACCACTGAGAAAGAGAGAGAACAGAGACGCAGACAGAGAGAGAGAGAAAGAAAGAACACCAGAGAGAAAAAAGGGAGACACAGAGAGAGAAAGACAGAGAGGCAGGAAGAGAGAGAGAAAAGAGAGACCGGAGAGACAGAGATGGGCAGGGAGAGAGAGAAGAGACGGAGAGAGACCAAAGAGGCAGGGAGAAAGAAGAGACAGAAGAGAGAGAGAGAGAGGCAGGGAGAGCGAGGCAGAGAGAAGAGAAAGGAGGAGAGAAAAACAGGCGAGGAGAGGGAGAGAGAGAGAAAGAGACAGGCAGGGAGAGAGAGAGAAACACACAAAGAGACAAAAGAGAGAAAAAAAGAGAGAGAGACAGGCAGGGAGCAAGGCAGAAGGAAAAAGAAAGAGAAACAGAGAGAGAGAGAGGGGTATGAAGAGAGAGAGGCATGGCAAGAGAGAAAGAGACAGCGAGAGAGAAAAAGAGAAAAGACAGCGTGAGACAGAGAGACGGACAGAGGCAGAGAGATACAAACAAATGGAGAGGAAAGCGAGGGAGAGAAAGGTAGACCACACAAAGAGAAGGAAAAAGAAAGAAAGACAGGGACAGATAGAGAGAGACAGAGAAGCAGAGAGCGAGAGGGGAAGAGAGAGAGAGAGAGATAGAGATGGACAGACAGACAGAGGCAGAGAGAGACTGGATAAATAGACAGAAAGAGAAACAGAGAGAGAGGAAGAGCGAGGGAGAGAGAAAAAGACAGACAGAGGGAGAAAGAAAGACAGATAGAGACAATGACAGAGAGGTGGTAATGGAGGGAGAGGAAATGATTGAAGTATTAAAGGGATGTTGGACAAAGCAAAATAAGAAAGTGATGCAGGAATAGAGACAAAAGAGAGAGAGAGACAGAGAGATGGAGGAGGTAGATGAAAAGGAGAAGTTCTTTATAGTGAGAAGAGAAAGAGAAATTGGAGAGAAGTTATTGGATAGAGAGAGAGGTGTGGAGAGTTAGGGAGGAGAAAGAGTAAAAGGAAGAAGGAAAGAACATGGATGAAGAGAGGAACAAAAAGAGGTTGACATAAATGGAGAACAAGAGAGTGGAAAAGAGAGACAGGACGAAAGGGAGAAAAGAACCCAGAGGAGAAGTGAAAAGAGCGACTTGAAGAGAAGGAGAGGAGATGAGAGGATAGAGAGAGAGAGAGGAGAAGACAGAGATGAAGAAAAGAGAGGAGAAGAGGTAGAGAAGAAAAGAAAAGGGAGAGAGACTAGGATAAGAAAGGATAGAGCGAAGAAGAGAGAGGGGAACGAGGATGAGAAGACTGTTGAGACTCGGCTTATTAGAAACTGTAATGACACAAGTGAAGAATGCCAAGTGTGCAGAGCCTTATCTCTCCTCCTTACCCTCGATCGCCCCCAGACTGTCATCTCTCTCTCTCTCTCTCTCTCTCCCTCTCCCTCTCTCCCTCTGTCCGTTCTTTGTGGTCTTCAGATGCTACTTCTTCTCAGTAATATTCTGCTGTTAATATATAGGCCTAGGAGCTCACCACACATGTATAGCTGCTGTATACAAAAAGTACATCAGGTTTTAAGACTGTATGTCAAAGGCAAAGAATGGATTTGCTGAAAGATTTTGATGCTTTTTTTAAACACTTCTTCATTTATACTTCAGTTCTAGTTTCCTAGAACTTTTACCTAAATTATTGCATAGCTTATAAGACTTTACCAGAGACACCTAAGGTATGCAGTAGTGTAGCAGTAAACTGATTTTGTTAAAAAAAAAAAAAAAGAGAGAGAGATAGCGAGGAAGAGAGGGGAGAGAGCAGCGAGAGGAGAGGAAACAAGGAAAATAAAGAGGAGAGAGATGAGACTAAGGGAGTCAAGATTAATCTTTTTTTTTTCAGTAATCACAAATACTGTATATGTAGAATTTTTACAACTCACAGTTTATCGCAAACACGTCTTGTGTCTTGTGTGACGTGACTGCCGTGCATGCGTCAGCGGAGAACCACATGGCGTCAACTCACTGTTAAGTTGAAAGGCTGCTGAACTTAGCAGAGGAAAAGACGCTCAGGAGTTGTATCCATCCAAAGAATCAAGTCGAAGGATGTTCTAATTATGACCAGGGCATGTAACTGGCTGATAGATATCAGATATGAAAAACGTGCTGTTGAAAACATCCAACATGACATGATCCAGCATGTTCAATACAATCATCCCTCGCTGTTTATCCAAATAAAGGTAAAATCTTTTTTGGGGTGCTTCAGAGAGTGACACGCCAAAATCAAATGAGTATTCATCCTTCATTTGAAATAAGCTCTAATAAGAAAGTAAAACAAAAGAATTAGAGATATCTTCTTTGTGAGTCACGTGGTCAATATCACAAGTAGGCCTAATAAATTGTTACTAATCAATTGTTTTATGATTCATCTAGGCTATTTAAAATATTGCATGAAATATTTCTTCATCATTATTATTTTTTTCCATTCTATATCATAATCTTGTAAAACAATCAGTATATTAATCAAATGTCACTCATTATTTTTTTAAACGTATGTATTTTTTATTTTGCCGATAATCGTGAATAATAGCACAATCATAATTTTTCTTTTCACAACAATCATGACTCTGAAATTTGATTTTGTCATAATTGTTAAAAATAACAGCTTTTTTTGTAGTTCACACATACTGTATAACATTGTATTAAGTTATAAATCATCATGAAGGAAGTTGCACACATTAATATATCAAGTATCTACTTCCTACAAATTCTTGCCATAACTTCCCTGAGCTAACATTGGAGCCCTCTTGCGTCTTCATTACAGTCGGTTGGTCAGAATGGGGTCAGTCCTGGGCCAACTGCGCTGATAACTCACTAATTAAAAGACTGTTTAAATCAATGGATGACGTCGCAGCCTTTGGAGCCACTGGTGTGTGGCGTCTACAGCTCTACAGTAGATCACGTTCCTTCACGTTTTGTTCAGAATCAGTGACTGAGCTCTGTTCTTCAAACCCTCCTCACACGGGGCATTTAATCTCACTGGAAATATTTCTCCTCACACACACAGTCCCAGGGACGTGCACAGATAGAGCCCTGGTGGTGCTCAAGCACCTGCCCTTCTGGCTCAAGTGCCCTTCTGGTCAACCTTTTTTTTTTTTTTTTTTTTTTTAATTCTCGGTTTATTTTTATTTTTTACTTCATGAAGACAGCAGTGATGTAAAATGTTTTAAACTGGCCTACTACCATATAATAATGCAGCTGCTTTGCTCCACTCTGCTCTCTCTCTCTCCTCTCTCTCCCTCGCTCACGTGCGTTCGTCTGTCGCTGCTCCGTCCTGTGTTCTTCCCTTTCCATGCCCTTAACAGCAAATAGCGTGGAATCATAAACTGCAGGAACCATTTGAAGTTCATAACGATGTTCTACACAGCCTAAGCTTTTAGCCAGTTTTTATATTTTGATAATCCGCCTGGTATTCGCAAGTTATGAGCAAAACAGCTGATGAAACTTTACGTCTGCATGAAATACAGCGGCGAAGCGCGCGGCGCGTCCCGGGAAAAGATACGCGGACTTTTAGTAAAAGCGGCACAACACACGTACGTGAAGAAGTGAGCACAAGTAAGTAAGCAAGCAAAAGTTTTAGGCAGAAATGTAGTTTGACTGCTGACTGCTGGTGGCCCCTTGCCTCGGCTGCGTCAGCCCTTCTTACCCACGTTTTCTTGTCAAATATATTTCCTCCCTCTGAATCCTGGTGTTTAACCTACATTTTGTTCCTATTCTATATCCTCTCGTGTTGTTGTTCTAGGATCTTTGCCGTATGAGATCGTTATGAGAGGCTTGTTTTTACAGTTGGCTTGATCTAGGCTGAGTTGTGCCCAGAAACTCGGGTCATGGAATGAGATTAAAGGGCCATATGACATTATTTTAATGTCTATATTTTGATGTTGTTTCCTTATTAAAAACATATCTGGAGTTGTATTTTGTTGAACTTATGTTTATTTAACTCATAAATCCAGCATTCTTAGCCTGAGTTATTCACTTAAGCTGAAAACAGCCTGTTGGTGATGCAAAAAGTGCCCCACTGTGGTTTAAAATTCCACACACCTTTACTGTAACCATTTCAGCCTTGAATTTGTTTGTCTTTAAGACTGCAGCTATTGTTTGTTTTAGCCTTATGCATCTTTTGTGCAACAGAGAATAAAATCTCAACTGAACAAAAGGTGAACAAAAACATTCAGTGTGTTATGCTACTGCAGGCCTGGGTAAACTGCGACCTGTGGGCCAGATGCAGCCGTCGGACTGTTTCAATGTGGCCCCGGGCACATTGTGGAGATTAAGTGTTACTAATATTTATTATTTTTTTAATTATTACTATATATTGACTTGGCTATGGAGCATGTGTCATTGCTTGTTGTCCTAATACATATCACAACAAATGGTCAAAATAGTATTAAAAAGACTACATTTAACAAAAAACTCCCTGCAATAATGAGAATTTGTTATACAGTGACTGCAGTTTGATCCTCCACCACTTGCACAAGTCCCTTTAGGAAAACCTATTTGCCACCCCTTGTGCTACAGTATTGTATAGTATAATGGTTCATGGTAAAATACCTGGTATTTTCAAAACTTCCATTTAGCCACATCACAAGAGCATGTTAGGCTTTGAGGCACAGTATGATTGAAGGCTAGGTTAGGCCTATTTGCCAATTCAATTTGCTGTTCTTAATCTGTGGATGAAGGTCAACAAATAGATTCCAAAAATACACCAAAATACGGGAAATGAATCCTATTTTGAGCTACATTTGTTCTGAAGTAAAGAGTGGTTGAATAGAGGATTTGTTAACTAAACATTAGCCCAGATTGCAGGAAATTGCATCTATTTTAGCCAAAATATCCAGGGGGAGGACCCCCTGACCCCCCCATATAATAACAATTACCTCTGTACTTTTTTTTACTCTGGCTTAAACTTGGTTTGTGCAACGAGCTGCAATGAACTCTGACTGCACACATCAAAATTTTATTTTGAAATATGCATACTTCTATGAATTTAAAAATTAAGTCTCCTCGATTTGGGAAAGTGCCCTTTTTTCTGGTTTGAGCACCTGCCCTTCAAAATCTCTGTGCACGTCCCTGCACAGTCCAGTACATGTGCCCTGTGGAGACGGACAGACCTATAGCAGATCAAAATGTATCTTATATGGTTCTGCTGTTGTCACAATTATTTGGTAGCCACATTTATATACTTTCATGCAGTGAATGCAAATTTGTGATGCAAATTTGCCGGATGCCACAAGACGTGGGTTTTTATTGACTTTACATGTAAATCTGAGCACACAATAAACAAACTTTTTGATCCACAGACATGGACACGTTACTATGCATTAATCAAGTAAAATAAATAAAAACATAAGAGATGCAAAAGATACAGTCGGCTTCAAAGGCCACGCCCACTAATGGACCTTTGTGGGGGAACTTAACATTGAGAGTGGATCAAAACAACAGCTCGACAACTACAACAGCAAATGTGGACTTAAGGAAATTGTGTCAAATATAGATGGAGATAAATAAAATGATCCAACGGTTCAACTATGCAAATATGTCTAACAATGCTAACAGTAGCTGGGAGTTAAATGCTAGTGCTAGCCAGGGAACGGTCTAACTATAAATACATCTAACAATGTAACGGTAGCTGCGAGCTAAATGCTAATCAGATGCTAGTGCCGTCTGGCGTGTTTTAACAGCTTTCATTAACTTTCTGTTTACTTCTCCAGCATAATTCCACATCAACAGCTTCCATTTAAACTTGATTGTGACTCAACTTTAATCAGTTGTGTTAAAGATATACCTAATTCGCCAGAAAACACCAAGTCAATAGTTTACCTTCCCAAAGGATTTCCGACATGACTTTCACCCTCAGCTGGCCACGTACCCAAATATGATGCACTGCCGACTGTATCTATATATAAATTAATATTAGATACATTAAATAACCAGTCCCCAATATCAAATTGTACCCAATAATTCAATACTGTATGTCAAGCAGAATTAACAAGTAGTTGAAAGAAAACTAAAAATGAACTGAACAAAATAGTTGTTGTTGTAAAAATAGAAACTTAAACCCAACTTGAAAGTCCAAACTGATACAAACTGAACAAGCAGTTGTATTGTCTTAAACAACTGCTTGTTCAGCGTTCAGTGTGCAATAGTTGAAACCTGTCAGAGATGCACCGATCCAGCCTTTTCAGTCCATTTTCAATCATTTAAAAGTATGCTGATATCTAAAATATCGATGCCAGAGTTGGGACCAAAAACATACATTTTTTTCTTCCTATAACTTAAACTCATTTGAAAATGGGTCCTACAGTTGTATTTAGCTGTTATTTAATGCTCTGAGTCACATATGCCAGTTAACAGTCAATAGAACCTGGAGTCTAGAGAGGAACAGCTTGGAATGACTTGGGTAGAATACTTTTTAGAATACCTTTTAACCCAAAGTAGCAACATTGCACCAAGTCATTCCAGTCTCTGTCTCTATACTCCAGGTTTTAATTTCTGATGAAATTCAGTAGCTTGGAACATTCAAGATTCAAATCTTGTATACAGTTGTATAAAATGACTCAGAGATATCAGTTTATATCAGTGCCTTGTGAAGCTCTTTGAATTGCTTTGTGTATGAATTGTGCTATACAAATAAATTTGCCTTGCCTTGCCTTTAGAATGCAGGTGACAGTTTACAGTCTTGGCATCTAAACATGGTCTTTCAAAATGTGCAGAAGATGCTTTTTGCTATTAGCGTTCATTGTGATGTTGATTTTTTTGTAAATAGCTTTAGCATAATATCAAATCCTACATGACACATCGTTGCGTCCCCACATGAGTGACAAATATACTCACATACACCGTTGTCCGGGGCGATGAGATTAAAGCAGGTACAGTCATTGTTTTTGCCCAGCAGAGGAGTAGGAGAGGAGGATGATAAGAGTGGTATTTTGAACAGGGGAGGACGGCCGATAAAGTGACCCTCATTAAAAACCATTACAGCTCCTCTCACAGCCGGGCAATACGATCTGCACACACTGACCAACGCTGCTCCAAACGCTGCTCCGAGCACATTTGGATTGTTTTCATCATACCTGTGATCGTGGGGAAATGTAGCATGTTAAGTAACTAAATGATGAAAACTTTCCATTTTTGTAGCTGTTCCCTTTCTGTCAGCTAAATATATAGTTTTAATCTATGACAACCATGGATAATAATACTTTGAAGATTTCTTTGATTAAGAGGCGCACATGTACCGTGGTGAATAATAGTTTAGGTTGATATTTCTGTGATTATGCTATTGATATCGGCATCGTTTGACAACAATTTGAAATATCGGCCAAAGAAAAACCCGTATCGGTCGATCTCTAGTTTTTTTTCTCCATTAGATCTTCTCCATCAAAACTTGTGTCCACACTGATGTCAGAGCCGTTTGGAATTTTTGTTCACATTAAATTTGTGTAAGAGACAAGAGTTAACAGATGCTAACCGTGGTGCTAACACAGCTAAACTGATGTGCTGCTGCTGTTTTCCGCCTGCTTTAACCTGCGACTGTCAGACTGTAACACACAAATATAAACTCGGTGTCATTCTAGGCTGCTGTCAATAACACATATATCACAATACAAATGAAATTTTTTATTCAGAACTTCAGATCAAGTTTGTTCAGTAGATAACCACACATTTTATTCAACTACTTTTAATTAGATGTAGAGATGCCACGAAATGTGAAAGTAAAATGGGAAAAAATTTAATTAGCTAACAAGTAGTCTAATTTAGAAGGATTCTATAATCTAGTATAAATATGAAAAGACAAGCACTGAAATTACATCAATTACATACTTTCATTTCTTATAGTTAGTATTATTTTTATCATCATTTTTAATAATCTGTCGATTGTATAGACGAATTAAGTCTTGAGCCTCGAACTGTGCTTGGGTTATATAAAAATTGAATAATTTCTTTGACACAGTCCTTTTGTTTGATTAGGACATAGAAAGGCACAAGCTAGATTTTTATTTTTTGTGTGTTGAAATTAAGCTTTATTGTAACTGTATCAAGTTTAAAACATGTTCATTTGTTTATGTATGTTTAGAAATCTGTGAAATGTATATATTTAAGTCTTAATAAGTTAATGAAATCAAATATTTAATTGAAGCGTATGTGTGAAGTGAATGTGTGAAGTCATGGAAATGTTGAAAGTCATGGAAAATGATGAAATACAATCTGTACGACCCCTTGTGATTAGTTTTAGTTTATTTGCAAATAATCTAGTAACTACTTTCAGTCTCTTACTTTTGTGAGGAAAATCTCTTTGAATTAGAGCTTACTCTGAACACCAACTTTGACTGTAACTTTTCTTCTCCGTTTGTACCAAAATGTCACCACTACAATGTTGTAATCTACACGTACTTAACAGCAGAACAGGGAGGAATAGTGTTAGGACATCAGGGAAATGTATATTGAAATAGCAAAGGCATGACCTCTGGAGACTAAAAATACAGAAAGCACTTTACATCTAACCTTGAGAGGAGAAAAATAACTAAGAGTGATTCCTTTTTCTTCCGCTTGTTCAAGGGTCGCTTGTGGCGGGAACCTATTCGAACGACTTTGGGCCTTAGGCGGGGAGCACCATTGAGCAGTGACCAACTCATCGCAGAGTTAATGATACAGTGAATGAACATCGATTAATTCACTAGGGAAACCCACAGTAACACAGAGAGAACATGCAAACGCCACCCATAGAAATTCTGAAATGTTGAATTTGGTCCAACCGTGCCATTTGTTCAGAAATGTATTTTAGATACAAAATACAATCCACAAATGTATTTAAAACCTGCTCTATTCATTGTCTGGCTTTATAAGTGAATGATGAATGTGAGTTTGCCACAGAAGTCATTTCAGATTGATATCCACCGTGTCTGTGCTCACCTTTGCCTCGAACATTAAAATCCGCGGTGTTACAAGAGCGCGCTGATGTTTTCCTCTTCTGTTATTGTGCCATATGCTGCTGTATTTATTGACATGTTGATGCTAATTCCCCTGACAACTGCCTTGTCTTAACTACTCCCAATTAGCCTTTATTAGTGAATGAGAGACAGACATAAACATGACGGCGGGTGTCACTTTAGGCCCACACATCTAATTACTACGTTTTCTGTCTGTTCTGTGTGGTAAAACGGAGCTTGGCACATCGTGTACTTGTCAGATTGTCGTCGACTTGCCATACAGCCATTAATGTCTTTTAAATAAACAGCAAAACACAGCTGTGAGGTGAAAAGGGGAGGCATTTATCTGATTTAATTTAATTTCATTGTCTTCCTGCATTTCTAAAGTCTATTACAGTCATTGCCTTTTTACTAGTTGATACACACTACATGATGTATCCAGATGTTCTGAACTTGATACAAAACATATCCTGATACACCAATGTTCCTTCATTTTTAATTTTCAACATTTTACTGCAATCCATGATGTGCTCACCAAGTAGTCTGTGTCCCCAAATGTGTTTTAAAGAACTTTTTGTAACTTTTCAAAACCATCGTGAGTTGAACCTCATCGATATGCTAACTTTAGTTAGCCAAACGCTAGCAACACAAATAAACGCACTGGATTTACAGTATGTATAATTAATAACTCACGGTAGAGCTGGGCAATATTTAAAATTTTAGATGTTGTGAATGTTATTTTGAAGATATGCCAAAATTGACCAAGCTGGAGAAACAACTCGAGCTAGGGCTGTTGTCAGCTAACTACAAGAGTAGTTGGCGCTGTTCTGTGGCGACACGCAGCAGCTCGTGTCGGACTGTTTTTTATATGACTGTTTTTTATATGTTTTGTGAGATGCTGCAAAACCAATTTCCCCTAGTGGGACAATAAAGATGACTTTGACTTTGAGAGTTTATCAAAACAAACGTTTTGCTGCTAATTCTCTTGTATAATATAAAATGTATCAAAATATTTATTTTTTCAATATACATTTTCATATTTTCAATATACTGCAATGAGTTTAGAACTGGTTTTCATACATCTCAGATGCCAGCGCTTGAGTTGTGCTACTAGTGACAGCTAACGCATGCTAATAATGCTAACAATGCTAACAAGTGCTTTTCGTAGATTTTAGGGAAACAAATGCTGTATTTTTAGATGTAGGCTGTGCGTAGCAAACTCATTTTCACCCAAAAGATACTTTGGCAATATATAATTGATAGTGCAAAATAGATTTTAAGTCAACTCAGATTTTAATAGATTTTTAGGCGATTTAAGAAATTTGAGTACAATGATACAGATTTTATTCAAATACTTTCACATTAATTCCAGAATGCACAGAAATAAGAATTTAAAAAAAATAATAATTTCAATTCAATCAAGACTTATACTAATTATACCAACTAATACCACCCCCCAAATATAATACATTCATCGTGCTTCTGCCAAAACTACACATTCTTGCAGTAGCTACATGCTGTACAGCCACATGCCTTTCATCATTCCAGTCTTTTCCAACATAATCGTCACATTAAATTGAGTAAAGTGCTTTTAAATTGTGACTTTTTTTCTCGCAGAAACAATAGTATCACTAATGTTTGTTACCATAACATTCTTAGACCTACAAAATACATCTTTATATAAGTTGCTGACACTGTGTTTGTGTGTCTAGGCCGGGACGCCGGTGGAGAGCGCGGCTGCTTACAAAAACCTGTCGTTTGAGGAGGTGGTGCAGGAGCTGATCAAACAGAAGGAGGTGGTGAAAAGGAAAGACGCCCATATAAGGGAGCTGGAGAACTACATCGATGACCTGCTGGTGCGCGTCATGGAGGAGACACCCAGCATCCTGCGCACGCCATACGAACCTAAAAAGAAAGCCGGCAAATTTGGTAAAAAATGAAAAGGAAACACTTAAAAGACTGACCTGATGACAGTATATTCTTGAGTGGAAGCAAACGGGACTAACGGACGCCAAATGTAGTCGCGTTTTTACGAGTGAATGTAGATTTTATAGACTTTTGAATGGTTTGGTTGTTATTAATGAATGAAAAAGTTGTGGCTTTTTTGACACAGAAGTCATTCCAGTTTTACATTTGAACACGTTTTTAGTTGTTTTACGGTACTGAAACAATATAAGCAAGTTAAGATTTACATTATGCACCTGCAATGAAGTGAGAAATGCTCTGACGTCTTATGTACAAAGCTAATGGCTATTATGTTATTTTAATCTTTGCAACGTCTCTAAATATTTTAGCAATTTATTTCCAAGTTAAGGTTGACTTAATGGCCCTGTTCTAATACTGTTGCTGAAGTAGAGTGTTTTAATCCTTAAGAATGTTTTTATCCACACTTCCACGACTTCTTTACCTCTTCAGGCAAGTGTGGAGCGCTGCAAGTGTATTACCCACAATGCCTTACAATGTTACGGTTTCAAATAGCGCAGCACTTCTGTCTTTGCAGCTTAGCTCCGAGAGCTAACAAGAAGCAATGAAAAGCTGATTGGATTAATAACTATGCTGCTGTTGAGGTAACTTAATTGTAAAAACATTAAGCACTGTTCTATATTGTTTGTGGCAAATTCCTACAAGTATCCAAACGAACCTGAGCTGTGGCTTTGTGAATGTTGCATCAGTTTAATAGCACGGCTAACAGCCTTTTGCACTTTCACATTACATTCATAACACCGCACTGAAGTGTGGACTGTCCCATTTCTCATGTTTACCTCTTTTGCACACTAGTGCACTTACACACTTCACACACTTTCAGATAATGCACACTTCAGTGTGGAGTGCATAGTGCAAGTATTAGAAAAGGGCCAAAATGCTTTGTAAACTCAGCATTGTTTGGAGGTAGGCAATGTTATCAAAAACAAAAAAGAAAAAAGATTTTTAAAATTGTTTTGGAGAATCCTGCTGATAGTTTTGTGTTAAGACATGTCTTTATGTATTTAGTTGAGACTAAGCGACAGACAAAGTTACTTTTTTTGCCTGCCAAAGAGCGGAAATATTAATTTATACAAAGCGAAATGAGTTATTGCAACAAATCGATTAACAGAACAACTGTCACAAAATGACTACGTATCGAAAAGGTAAAGAAGAAGCTTTACGACCGAGGCTGAGCAGGAATTACAAAAATAGATAGAGTAACATGTAAACGTGTTTTGTTTTTTATTCCCAAACAGCATCTCTTTAGCTTCGCATATGTCCAATTTTGTAAAAAAAAAAAAAAAAAAAAATCTCTTTGTGATCTAATCAATGGCTCAATCAATCAAAAGAAAAGGTTAATTGACTATCCAGTTGATGTTTTTGAAACCCAAATTGTTCTTTTTTTGCAGCATTTGTACATCTGTTCAAATCTAGCTTATTTGCAAAATTTAAACATTTTTAAAAAAATGTTAACATTACCTACATCCCGTTTTAACATAAGAAATTTTCGAAAGCAATAAAATACTGCACCGATTTTACCAGATAAACCCATTTTAGCTCAAACTTTGAACTGTATTTGGTTTACAAATGTCCACCTAAAGTTTACATAAACGCGTGCATCTTAAATCTGCCCCTGCTCCTGCTGCTGCAGATGAACTGTCCCCCTTTGGCCCCGGATGAATCACTTTGGGCAGCTCTATTACAGGAAGCAGGGCTATAGAAGGATATCAGTGCAGCGTCTGGTGAGTCTCAGCTTTCATACTGAGCGGGACAGTTCTACAGACAGTTACTGGAATCTTCTTATTTATGGTCGTCTCTCACGTGAAGTGCAATAAGAAGCGCCTTGCTTTATAAACTGCTGGTGACTGTTTACATTTGAGTTTGCTGTAGATACATTTACACTAAAAACTGGAAGTCTGAGTTACGACCTGTTCATTCTGTAGCATATTTCTGCACTGTGGACTTCTGCTGGACAAACTTTTTCAGGTGTAAAGATGCACTGTGTAACTTTTTTGATAGAGACTCCACCCCCTGCCTGATTCCATGGTTATTGCTTTGCCTAGAAGCTCCTCTAGTGCAGCATTAGCTTATCCGTGAGCCCTCACATTTTTCCTTATTCATTCATTTGTGTCCATAATATGATAAAAACTAAGTATGATGCAAAATCTATCGATTTAACATTTTCATAAATCTGTTCCTGGAAATCTTAAATATAAAAAGAAAATTAGAACTTTCCTATAACCCTTCTATTCACGGTCAAACCAGCCAGTCTGGGGCCCAAAACCGGGCCTTGGGCCATCTGCTACCGGGCCCCAGAGGACCTAAATAAATGCTCTATTAATTAGTGCTCTTCTACTTTTCCAGGCACTCAAAGCCTTCAAAACTTCAAACTTTTTTTTTTTACCTTACACAAAACACAAAATAAACCATAATAAATTACATTTGAACAGTAATATTTAGAGGTCCACCATCAGTTGTTAACACATCATAATAATGCACATTCAGTCAGGTCTTGCACAAGTTCAGTCTTTGTTTTTTCAAACATTGTGTGGCTATTATTGTATCATTATTTGTACTATACATAGTGTGTGTGTAGAACAGTGGCTGATGGGCAAAACTGATCGATTCTGGCTTTCGATTTGATACTCCAAATGATTTTCAAAGTTTTTTAACTTTTTTCCATCTCTATACAGGTGACGAGTCAGATCTGTTTAAATGGACCTTGCTCACATCAACAATGTTTGTATATCATTGTATTTTTATGATTAAAACATTAAACAACTAACTCTTCACTAGAAAAGTTACACAGCGCACCTTGAACGCTACAAAGTTTCTTACAAAAAAGTAAGCTATCCCATTAATTAGCAATTTATTCCCCTCTTTTTTGCCTACTCTAAGTCCTGTTTGCGATTGCTAAATTAATTGTTATTCACAATCTTGATTGACGAAATTCAGAATTTATTTATACCAACAAACTAAAGTTATTCTGCCAATGCAATTCTAAGTCCAGACCTGCTTTTTAAACTTTATATTTTTTTGTATTCAACATGTTCATCCCCTTTTTACATAAGAAAAATAACTATTTTGTTTATGAATGTTAATCTGCCAAAACTGAATGTGTAATTGCGTAATATTTAGTTATTCAGTATGATAAAAGACATTCTACAGTACTTTGTTTTACATTACATAAAACAATTAACTCATTCTGTTAACGCAATAATAATAAGTCATGTCTGCTGCTATTTTACTTTTGCTAGATATGAATGCAACTTTCTCCTTTTCTGCTCTTAATTTTAAGAACGTCTACGATGTGTATGAAGAAACATCTTTTGCCTGAAATTTGCTATTATTATAAATTTGGCAAAGCTGTAATTTAGTTTCATTTAGAATAGTATTTGCATGAAAAATGTAAACTCCCACGTTTTGCAATGATGCCTAATAATGGTTGAACTATAGTATTCACTTTAGGGATGTGTGAAGGAACATGATTAGTAAGAAGAAAGATGACCCGGCCCTGGTTTGTGTAGAAAAGCATAGGTTTACACTTCTTATTCTCTGTATTAGCAGCTTCAGTGTTAAAATGTGCTTTGTGCAAACAGTCACTTGTTTTATATTATTATTATTATTCACTGCAGTTCTGTCTGTTCCCAGGGTTACTTAAAGTGTGCATGACAGGTTTCTACGAATTTCTTATTTAAATTATCTTAGTAGACTAACACTAGTAGACTATAATGAGACTGATGACATCATAGTAGGGACAAAACATTTAATTTCTCACAATAATCATAGTTAATGATAAATAGAAATGACGATATTTTGAGGCGATTTTGAATTGCAAGCTTTTGGGTATTGATCATCAGTTGTTTAACACAGTAGAGCTGTACTCACATGATAGCGATGAGCTCCAAATAGTTTGGAGAGAAATTATGCTTTGTTCTATGCAGTTCATTACTGTGTTTAAAAAGACTTTCTTTAATTACTCTTCAAAATATTCTTATTGTGCTACATGTTGTATTTATTAACATGAGACAATATTAGTTTAGATTGAACTTTCTTTTTGGATAGACTATTTCATCTCAGTTATGTTTTTGAAACTAAATAAGAAATCGGTCTCAGAAATCGCAATGATATCGATCGGCTGACAACATTTAATGGTATGACCAAGAAACATATCTCGATCTCTACCATAACATAAATTTAAAAATGACATGAAGAAAACGTAGATTTCACAAAGTAACCAGAACTAGGATGTCATCAATATGAAAATACAAGTAATCCAAAAACATAGCTAAACTAGATGAACTTTGCAAAATGTTTAGTAAAATCATAAATATAATGATCTTAACTTAGTCTTTGTGAAATGAGCAGTTCCACCTGTCATGGGCACTTTAAACAAATCTAAAATGTATTAGAAAAATGTTTTACACCCACTTTATTCACTGTATATTCTGAGTCACTGTACATTGTCTTAATTATTTAAATGCATGAATGGTACTGTTGAGATGAAGGTACGTTTTGGGCCAATGTTGAATGTATTTGGTTTGGTCCTTTTTATGTTCAGTCAATTCCACTGGGCCTTATGTTTTGCCTTTCCACTTGGTACTTCCAAAGAAATGATTTGATTTGTCTGTGACAGTTCATACAATCTCTCCCTGTTTGGTGCCTTTTCTGCACAAACTTGTGATTGTGACTGTTTCCGAAACGAGCACTATGTCATGAGTCAAAGTCTTAACTCACTTCTCATATTACTGGTAAAAAGCTCAAGTTAAAGTGTAATGTTCCAGAGCTTAAAAATCACTTGCACATTTCCATTAAGCTTGTTTATATTCAAAATGGCTAACTTCTGTACTTATGAGTAT
Source organism: Mugilogobius chulae (assembly GCA_038363315.1). NCBI lineage: Eukaryota > Metazoa > Chordata > Actinopteri > Gobiiformes > Gobiidae > Mugilogobius > Mugilogobius chulae. Next base: position 1,379,601 of record CM076407.1, read on the forward strand.
TTCCTAATCAGTTCTTTTCTATGGGGTTTTCACTACGTCAGTCTAAACTCAATAACATTTTTGAAAATTAGACAGTGAACAGTGAGTTAAGGTGTACCAAAGTGTGTTTTTAAAGTGACGGGTTTGTATCTCAATGCTAGCGCTAACGGGAAATGCTCGAAAGTACAGAAGTTGGCTGTTTTGAATTTAAACAAGTCAACTGATGTTCCGTGCACAGAGGCTGTTGACTTGAAAGAACGAAGCCAATAGAAACAAATAGCCTTGTTGTGTTGACAAATTGCAATAGAAAGATGCATTTTTTGTTTCTCTTTTCCTTAAATACTTTTATAATTTAATATTTTTAAATGTGTTATTAATCTTTCTGTTCAACCAACTGAATCTGACCAAATTTGAAAAAACATAACAAGACCTACTTTTAAAGTGCGTTATTAATTATTCTTCTGAAGTAAACACATGATCAGTGGTTGTGTCCACATAATAAGCCCAGTGCAGTGTTTTTAGGATGAATGTTTATATTCACATTTCAAGGAAAAATGCCTAGACACAAACAAGTGGAGTTCTTTTTATTGGTAGGACCACAAATATTTCCTTACGCCTGTGTTAAATGAAATCCCTTGTATTCACCTTATTCTCCCCGCCTATTTTCTTGGCTTTACACTTCCTTTTTAGCTCAACTAAGTTAGCTAACATGTTTGTTTGTCTGTCTTGCGGGCCAATCTCAAACAGATGTAGTGACAGATAAAATAAACTCACCACCTGAATTCTACAAGCTTACATAGCTAAACAGGAAGTGCACGGCCAAGAAAAGTGGGTGGGGCAGAATAAGGTGAATACTGTATAAATAAGAGGCCTTGTTTGTACATTGTCCAATTAGAACTTTGCTATTACTCCAAACACAAGATGGCAACCAACTCTTTCTAGTAAATATTTTTTTTTCAAATTTGTTCAGTCGTTGGTTAAGTAAAGTTTACTTCCTAATTGTAAATAATGACATCACACTGAATCACAGTTACCTAGCAACCATGTGTGCAAAGTGGTTAATTCCAAATATTGAATTTAGAAACAACAGATGTCAACTGTAATATATTTTTACTGACTTAACATTATTAATTTAAATGTTTGATTTATTACCATTGCAATTTACTTTATCCATTTATTTATTCCCGAATAATTTCTTCCAAAGAGTTTTCTAATTGGAAATGTAATTATTAATCACAATTTGCATAATTTAATTCATTCTTATTTATGGTACTCTTTATGTATGCAAATATGCTCTGATTATAGTAATTATATGTTGATTTCTTTATTCATGATTGTCAATAAGGTTGTTTTCTAATGCTCAGTTTGGTTTTGAGAGTCACTGGAATTGTAACTTTTTGTTGTTGTTAAATTTAGACTTATTGCTAGAGTCTTCCTATATATTACTGATCATTTTGTATGTTCATGCTTTTTTTTTTTTTTTTTTTTGTTAATTCAAATAATAGGTCTGTTGAAGTTGAATTGTTTATCATTTGGTCAATGTGTCTAAGCTTTCTGCACACTAAGGCCTACATTTATTAAGTTTTGCTCTTGCCCCAGGGATGTTGCACTAGGGGGGTAAATGGTACTAGTTTAACCGGGGCCCAGGACAGGAAAGGGCCCCCAAAAGCATTTTAAATTAGCTTGTGAGATAGATTGTTTCTTTAAATACAATTATATTATATTAAATAGACTTAAAAAAAAAAAAAAAACACTACAAAAATAATTTTAATTGATTAAATTATTAACAAATATAACTGCTAGAGATTACAGTCAGCCAGGGTTTGACACAAAATGATCAGTTCATTCATTGTGCATATTCACAGTTTTTTTGTGTCAATGTGATTAATATATCACAACTTTTCAATCCATGTGTCAAAAATGTCACAAGGGTTTATAAAGTATAATTTGGCATAAGTTTGGCATAATTTAGACAAGTTTTAGCTCAAAGCAAGTACGGGAGACTAAAATGTTAAAGAATATGTTCAAAACACATTCCATTTTATTCTTGGTCTTTATTCGAGTGAAAGCATTTGTTCTAACCCAATAGTTTTGCTGTTGAAGCCTGCAAAAATCTAAATATGGCAAATAGGTGCAGTACCTATAAACTAAAAAATATACATGCATATTCTAGAAGGAAATGAAACCCAAATGAATAAAACAATTAAAAACATATATTTGAAAATACAAGATATATTACAAGACATACATTATAAGGGCCCCTTTGGTGTTTGTACCTGGGGCCCAGAATGTGGTGCTACACCCCTGCCGGGACTATCAAAAAAACTCAAATAAATATAGACTTAAGTAATGATTTCAAGTTGCGAAAACATACAAAACTATGTTGTTTCATTTTATTCTTTCTTTATTTAATCTAAATTCACTACAACATACTGTTAGCATGTAACTACTAAAAAATACTTGTATAATTCTATACATCTAGAAATCATCGTGTGTCCCTCAAATTTTGTTTTCAAATTTCTTTTTGGCAACTACTGAATTAGAACATAGATCTTAATGAATTGAAGAACTGTTCTAGTTGACACTAGAAGAACTAAGTTAACTTGAACTTTATATTGCTTTCTTGTTTTTTTATAGAGCTTAAAACAGAAGATTTCCACAAACACTTGTATAACCTATTCACTTTTCTTCTAATGCCTAACTGTATTTTCTGTTGGACCAAAGATTACACACGTTTACTCAATCTTCCTGGTTGTTTTTAAGACCAAGTGTACATTTTCTCTCATCGTCCTGAACCTAATGCAATGTGTCTGATGATATGCTGTTTAATCTAATGTATTTTCAGGTGCCTCTATGCAAGCATCGAATGTGCACCGAGGGCCTGTTGACACTGTAGTTTTCTGTACACTGTAGCCCCTAATGCTGGAAACCTATTGTGTGCCAATGAATGACGAATCTTCACTTCATTTTCTTGTATCACCGGAGACAAGACTCGATCGGTCGTGTTGGACTTTTCAATAAACCCACTTGAATGAAAACGGTTGTGGTATTTGTCTTGTACATCAGCCATGTAAATCTATGCAAATCTGCTCAACAAGTGTCCCGCCATTCACTTGCACCTGTCCCGTCGCCCGATCCAAAAGCTATTTACAATTAATTAGACTTTGATTAGAGCGTTTTAATTGTCACGTTTTTGTTTTCGGAGACTGCTAAAAATCCACTTTACCCTTTTGTGGTTGAAATGTTCCCATGCCTTGAGGAATAGAGCTGGTTAAATAGTCTGTTTTAATTGGCTTTTGTAAGTTAAGGTGGAAGAAGAGCTCAGTGTTGTTACTTAAAGGTGCATTGCGTAAGTTAAAATGCTCAAAGTTGTATTATATCAAATTACATCTATTGGCAATGATGTTTTGTAAGAGGTTGCTTCTATAAGTGCACGCAGCCTGTTGAATGGGAGTGGCTCGGGCCGCATTTCCTGCGCCATTTAGGCCGAAGTTTCTCGTACGCTGTATTACAGTATTGTCTGTTAATTGTGTTTATTTCGGTAAGCTCTCTGTTTTGCTGCTATACATCAGAAGTTTTAGCAAATACTGCCATCTAGCTTCCCAAACCCCTTGTTTTAGATCATTTTTGTGTTTTACAATGAACAAAACGTGACTTTTTTTTCTCAGGATTTCTAAAAAAATTGAATTTAAGGCCTTAAATAGTCTTAAATTTGATGTTGTAAGTGTTAAAAATCTTTGGACAGGTCTTAATTTGGTAATAAAACAATTTCTGTCAGATTTCTTGATCTATTTCACACTTTGTCAGAAATTCTCAATAATATTCTCAATAATATAAGACAATGGTGTGTTTTTTCTACAGTTTTTTTGGTTGATCGAATAGATGAAATGCTAGCGTTCTTTTTGTGAACTCGATCAATTGTGGCAAAATACATAATTATATCTTAAAAATGCTCTAGAAAAGAAGCAGCATTGTGAAATACTACAAGTCACGACTTGCGAATAGGTCTTAATTTGTAGGTTTTGTGGTCTTAAAAAGTCTTAAATTTGACCTCCATCCTGGCAGAAACCTTGTGGTCTGTATATGTCATAGTTTAGCCCTAAATACTGTATAGGAAAAGTCAAAATAGGTCTTTAAAAGTGGTGTAACTGATTTGTGTTCACGCAACATCAGTTTTATTTGTATATTTTTTTTACTAAAATGTAGGACGTTCATTAAATTACGATAGAAACAAAGGCATAATTATGTGGTTATTTGTCTTGTCGAGTACATGCTGCACTGTGGCTCGAGTATCTTTTCTATGAAGCCTGTGACATTCTGACCTCTGACCTTTGACCCTAGTGTTGTCTCTGCACACTACACCGACCATGAATTTAACAGTGACCACTGCACACTCCAGGAAAGACAAACTTTACAATTTACTAAAAGGCAGATGGAGAGAGATGCTTTGCTGAAAGCGATCCTGCTGTAGGCCTAATCCAGCCGTTGCAGATCAGCTGTAACTGCAAATGGGCCTACAAACTTTTTAAAGTGTTGGATATCAACAAGTGAAATTGTAAAAGGATTTAAAAACGTTGGTTTTAAATAGCTATCATGAGCTATTCTTGAGATTATGATGGTATTTTAAACCTGCAGTAAAAGTACTTGGGCCAAATGGTTAAGAAGCCTGAGGACCAAGAATAATTAGTTTGGAGTCTGCATTTGGACTAACCCAGCAAGATGACTTTTCACAATATTGGTATAAGATCTATTTTTATACAGCCCTTTTCCACTTTACTGGGCACTCAAAGAGCTTTATAGTCAAGAACGCAATCACCCAGTGATGGTTAAGTATCTTCCCCAAAGACCCAAAAACAATTGTATGTGGCATCTGGTGTTCCAGGCCCTTCCTGCTCAGCTTCGGAGATGTGACGAGATCTGGTTGAAAAAGGTGGCCTCTGGTCACAGCATTTGTTCACAAACTCGTGATTACAATTTTCTATCAGTGTGTCAGATTTGGACAAAAATTAATCAGTTGATATGTCATTGATATGGTGTTAATTTGCCTTTTCCACTGTCATTTTGCTTCAGAAAAATCCTAAAACAAGAGATAACATTTCAGACATTAAAATGTTGCATACATATACAATAACAGACTTGCGTGCATCTTACATAATTGTTGAAGTATTACAATTTGGTTAAACAAGATTTGACACACAACTAATTTTCATATAGTCTTTTTGTACTTCACCTGAAGTTGAGTCGCAGACTGCATCTCAAACATATCGACAAAGTAAACACATCTCAAACTAAATATATTACAGACAAACGTTAATAATAAATGTCTGCAGAATGGGTGTGACAGTTATGTGATTATAGTTCTACAGTTTGTCCAATATAGGCCTTGTTGTGTGATTGTATAGTTTAATGATGCAGTTTCATGATCAATGTCTTCACACATGGCGGGTCATTGCAAAAAAAAAAAAAAATGTTAAAGCTGGGCTAACCTTTTTATTTGTAAATTACTAAACATCGTGTTTTTCTACAAAAAAATATATATAAAAAATCCAGCACTTTATGAAAAATGAAACCACTATCTGAATTGAATAATAATTGTAGTTCTCATGAGGAGTTGAACGTGCACTGATTGGCTGTGCTTGGATGGTCCACTCCAGTTTCATTTTGCTGTTTCTTGGTTATTAAGAAAACAGCATTGAGTGTGCTGATTTATGATTGTTGGTGCAGGAGTGAACCACAGGACACAGCCAAGGCATGGAGGCAGTCTCCATTTAATCTGGATTACAATAAAAGTGAAAAGTGTCAACATACATGTGCTGCTAACAGTTGTCCTAAACTACAAAGAAGAGACAATGACATTGGCATTACTTTTCCAGACTTCTTCGCGTGAATAAAAAAAATATCGAAACAACTTAAAGGTTTAAATGTGACTTAACACAAGTATAGCTTGTTCAACGACCAAAACAAGGCAAAACAATTATCAAAATGCACCAAAAACACGGATTACATTGGATGACCAACCCTTCCCATCCCGGGAGTTCTGCCAAAGGGATGAAGTTCTGACCCCCAAATTTATACTAGCGACTGCAGGGACACACGAAGAAGAAACGTGGGCGGATCGCGACAGCACACCACCGAATGCCAGGTATGTAGAACAAACAGCAACAGAAAATAATTTTGTGTAATTACAGTATAATATGAACCGGTTACACATGTCAATTGTAACCATTCAACGAAGGACTTATGAGAGAAAGTCATCAGATGTTGAATTTTCAGAAACCTAAATTATGTTTGCAGTGTTCCAACCAGGTACTCCACCTTTAATTTGTTATGCCCTTCACCAATAACTTGTAAACTACTCATAAGTTTGTTTGTGGCCACAATATAAACCACAGTAAACGTGGCACTACGTGGACTGCGTCTTGTCTTAGTCTTAAAGGATTACAGAAGTTTAGGCTCTTTCACTGCAGACGGCTCTGTTCTGTGTTAAGACCTGTGTTGTTTACGGGATTAGCCGCAGTAGCATCATGATGAATTTTTCAGCTGCTTGTTACTTATCGTCTGCCGCGGCGCCATCCAACACAAATAACAGTGTAATTGGGCTTTATGTAGGTGTCACCTGTTGTATTCATAAGCTAATTGGCGCACTCATTGTCATTGCCTTTTGCGGATTCAATTTCACCGACGCGGCTCGTGCACGTGTCATCCGAGTGTCCTCCTCAATTAGCGCTGTCACATCCACAGAGTTTATCTCATATTTCCTGTAATTTGAGGAATTTCCAACAAATGTGAGATTGGGCATAAGGCCGAGCGTGCGGGGACGGTCACCTGTACTGGCGTTTAAAAATACATTAGCATCATCGACGGGATCAGTGTCAAGCAGCACGCGTTCGTAAAGAGAAAGCCCCGGCGATTGGGGGGAAAAAGGTGAAATTTGGACAGATGGGTGAGCGGTTTTAAGAGGAAAACAGGACTGCACTGTAAAAACAGTTCTACCTCTGTGTACATGACTTCATCTCCTGAAGTCTGTGTTCCTTTTTCTTTAGTTGTAAACAATGGAATTAAATTTGTGATTATGTAAAATTGTCTGCAGATTTGCATATTTATTTAAACAGAGATTATGTGAATGACATCACAGCTATAGGAGTCAATGGAGACAAATTCTCATGTAAAGACTCAAAATGAAAATTGGAATAGGCTGCTGCACACTGATAAGAATATAACAATCACTGCTACTATTGCTAAATGCTATGTATGTGTGACATGTAAAAGACAAATACAGTAGCAGAAAAACTACAACAGACTTATGTTTTCTTACATTTTTTCACTGACACAAGCATTAGGATCACACAGTCCTTCTGCCAACCAAAAGCTCCCAGAGGAAAGATTAGGCTAAAAAAAATGCTATGGAACACAGTTTATGAGGTATTCTTATCATATTTTGCCACTCAGTCCGTATGTTGAGTAGCATTTTTAAATATAGAAAGTCTGCAAGCCCTATAAACCTTAAGACTACTATGCATTTTTAACAATTATTTACTGCTAGAGCCTTAACTCTTTCACTGCCAGCCTATTCTCACTTTCCCCCCCTTCCCTGCCATGGACTTTTTGCTAATTTTAAGCAATATTCAGCTCCACAAAAACCTTGTGCAACTGGAATTATGACAGTGTTGTACATCAAATGTAGACTACAATTGTCTACTTTCATTATAAAAAATAATGTTATTCTACATTTTCCGTTCTCTTTTTATAGGCATTTGAATTCGTTGTTTTCATTACATTTTCAGTGTTTGACGAGAACTTTTGAGATACGTCCTTTTCTAATTCAAACTTCAGTATTTGTTATTTTTGTCTGTTTACTTTTGTGGTGAAATAGAATATGGAGCGTACAATGAAATAATGTCTTAGGAAAAATACAAGCTTCAGTGATCAAACAAGAGGACGATGTCTTTTTTATCGTAAACCAACAAAACCTCGACGAGGAGGACATCACGGTAGTTTTTCTACTTTCTGATGCAAATTCTATAGATTCAGACGCTTCACAGTGCAAAGATAATTATTAAACCCTCCAAACTGAAGACTACAGTAAAGTTTGACTTACTCTGACTTTTTTGGAATCGCTCACAAGAAAAATTTAGTTTTTCTCTCCAGACTCGCTGCATAAGTCGTTCTCATCTCAGATCCTAGTCCAGTAGGATCGTCTTTTCTTATTTTAAAGATCAAATGTCTGCTCTAAACTCACTCAACAATGTTTTTAAGTCCAAGATGTGTTGCCCAATCCGTGCGAAAAGAAACACGATCCTTTGATGCGGATACACCTAAACATGCGCTGCTATGTAAACAGGAAAGACGTGCATTTTTCCGGTCCTTGGCTTCCTCTGCGGCCTTTGTCTAATGTGATCTGCACTCCGGTGGTGAAATATGAAAGTGCAACATGATTGTTTACTACTGTGACCGGACACGTGCGTCAGAGACCCTCTATTCGCCGATATAAAAAGCTTATGACGCAATTGTTCGCATTGCAGGCTACGGTTGGGGTTCGTTATGACGACACGTTGTCGTCATTGGCAGGGAAGAGTTAATATAATTATAATAGTCTTATATGGCATTTGTGCAACTTGTTTTTCTTTCCTAGCACGGATGGATATTAGCTTTATGCTAGGTTTTAGTGTTTGTTAAATAATAGGTTGCAATCACAAGATAGTTGTGGGAAAGAGCCAGTTTTTCTTAATAATTTTGTTCTTTGTCATTAAACAGCAAAAAGGTAAACTAACGTTCAAACTGATGGTTTCCATTAGGGACTGAACCCATTCACTTTTTATATTATTATTTTAGCTCCCAAACATTGATGTACATACGGATTACTGGCCTGTACAACACAATAAAAGTTATTTTAAAATCCAGATTAACTGTGTTTTACTAAGTATGAATGTAGTATGTTTTATTCTACATGGAGATAATAGTTTAGTTTGAAATAAATCCCCTTCAATAAACGACTTACACTGTAACAAACTAAACAAACTTGTATGATTTTTTTGGAGTGTTTTGGGCTCAGACTTGTTGGACGTGCATAAGCAGGTGTCAAGGTTGCCCCGCGTGTCCTTTGATATTTGTCCCCAGAGGTTTAGGCCTCCAAACACGGGCTGCTGCTGACTGAAGGGTGAATCTGAAAAGATACACGGGCTGCTGCTGATGAAGGGTGAATCTGAAAAGATGTTGAGTGAAATCAGGTGTCAAAGCAGCCGCGCGTCGTCCTATTGTCCCGGGCCTTTTGTCATTGTGTTGTTTCTAATGGGAGCCACGCGTCCAGCGCCGGATCAGGTGAACAGACAGATGATAGAGGAGAGAGAGGACAGGGTGACCAGCAGAGGGGCGCAGAGACAGAGAGATGGAGAAGAAGAACAGGCTGATTTGTCATGGTTATGCTTTCAAGTAACAGTTTGAAATAAAGGTAAAGCAAGCAGGTAGGGAAAGTTTATTTGTATGGCACAGTTGAGCACAAAGTAATTCAAAATGCTTCACAATGATGGGAAAAATACATTAAAGCACAGACAAAATACAATTAAAATAATTTATATTAAAAAAATACTTTAATAGAGGTAAAGATTGCAGATTTTTCAGTTGCATGCACAAACAAACAGAAATGCAAGCTAAGAAGTTGTAACAATAGAATATGACAATAGTATGATACTGTATTATTTAACGACTATGAAAGAATAAAAAGTAAAGAAAAACAAAGTTTTTCAAGATAAAAGAAGGAAAGAAGTACCACCCATGTTTGCATTTTACAATAAAAGAAAGATAATTGTGGTATCTAAGGCTCAATAAAACTCAATATTAGTATTCAGAAGAGACTTATTGACGAGCTGGTTTATTCATTATTTTCTACCCTTAATCGTTAGGGGTGGGTGACTGAGCTATCCATGATTGGCCTGAGGGGGACACCCTGACAGTGGCAACTTGGCAGGTAGACAGACAACATCCTCTCTCATTATCACAGGGAAATTTACAGGATGTATTACCTAAACATGCAGCTTTGGAGGTGGGAAACCGGGTACCCGGAGAAAACCCCGGTGACACGGGGAGAACATGCAAACTCCACCCAGAGAGACGTGAGATGTTGATTTGGAAGCCAGAGCTCTAACCACTCTGCTACCGTAGAGCTGGTTTAACAGCTTTAAATCACATACATGATATACATACTGTTGCTAAGCCCGTCAAATGTAACAGAGTATATGAGAGTGCCATGACAGAAGTAGTTTGTGTTAGTGGTCTTTTTTGGATCAATAACTCCGCAATATTCTCTAGATCGAGGCAATAGGGGTTGCACTATGCAGTGGAGGGATATATAAAAAAAACAAAAAACAAAAAAAACTATTTAGGCTAATCCACACCAGTCTCAAATCAGAAAACCCATGACCTTAACGTTACCTCAAATGCAACAAGCACAGCCTTGTGGACTGTCATGCTTTGCACTGCCAAGTATGTTTGCTTTCATATGTTATGATCTGTTATTGTCTATTGCAAGTGTAATGTTAATGTACGAGACCATGTTAACTAGCTAAAGCTACCAGTGTTGGCTAAAGCTAAAGGCTAAGGTGCCTGCTAACATAGCATAGAGAGTACTTCTGGCAATTGTATCCTCGATTTATATTGATTTACATAAACCGTAGTCGCATCTTGCTTAGAGCTAAACATTTGACGGGCCTTATAGTAACGTTTGCTGGATGTGTAGACAATGGCATTTTGATTGGCAAAAGATTAATTGAATTCAGGGGTCAGAGTGCTAGCTAGCTGCTGGTAACAGAGTCTTCACATTAACCTCAGTATGTTTAAGGACATTTTATCACTCAAGATAGGTTGGAACAAGACTAACATTTATAAGTTTGGCTTTTGACATGACATTTTTTTTTTTTTTTTTTACAAATCAACCATTTAATCTTTAATTTAAATATTGTCATTTGTATTTGTTGCAACACAGTGGTACATTGTGACAGAAAATAGTACCTACAATCTCTGCAAATGTGCCTGTGCGCCTTTGTGTCTGAAAGTGACTTACAGTACATTATGTTTGATGAGTTTGTTTTAAGATAACATAAGATAACTTTAGCCTATAGCTTTGCAGTTTCCATTTGCCTGTTGCACTGGATAGATCACATTACAAGTTTAGCGCCGCAGCTCAGTTAAAGCCAGACTAAAACTAGGAGTAATACATCAATCAATCAGCCGTGTTCTGCCTGCTGAGCTCCACGGGACGGCTCCACACACACACATAACCAGACACAGTCACTGCAGGGGAATTACAGCCCATAATCCACAGACAGGAGGAGGGCCCGGGCCATTCACACTCCAAACATCCCTGCAAACTGCTAACATTACCTCCATAAAAGCTGACATTAAACAGATCCAAACACGTCGCACCTCGGCACACTGTCGCTGAGTCATTATAGGAATTAGACGAGCTATCAAGTGGTTCTCAATCTGCGTGCGGTGTGTGTTCGATTGACAGTTGCCTCACTTATGTTATCGGCCTATCGTTTACTAATAGAGTGTTTGTTCAATAAAATCTAAGAAGTTTGCTTGTGTATGATTTTAGCATTTGGTTAACCAGTGTTAGCATACAGACACGGCAGAACTTTGTTGAATAGGCTAATTAAAGTGGTGAAAAACACCACAGGTCCATAACATATTGTGGTGAAAACTCAAAATGCATTAGGTAAGTGAGCAAAAACATGTAGACTGCTGTAAAAATAAACAATTAAATTATTTTAGTTTGTTTGAAAGTTAATAATGAAATAATGATTAACTTAGATTCAAAAGCAGAACATCAACCTTCTTTTCAATAAACCACGCTTCACTCGCCTCCTCGGACACACCTCCTGTTACCCACGAGCCCTAATTTGTCTCTGCTGTCTCACCCCCCCCCCACTTCGTATCTCACCTGCCCTCCTGCTGAAGACGTCTTCATCTGCAGGTGGAAGAGTAAATAGATAATCCAAAACATTTATTTTAAGAAGTGCACAGATTAAGTTCTCTCTTGTCCAGGTTTAACCATTGTCATTTACATTCCTTTTAAACTTACGTATATGCCTAAAACCTATGTTTCAGACTAAGGTTTTCTTGTTTCATAACTGGTTTAGATCTATTCTCCTGTTCAGGTTTATTTTTATTTTATTTTATTTTTGGTTTATTATATATAATCCTAACCTGGCTCATACCAGATGGATCTGTGTTGAACTCAGAGTTCTTCCACAGTATCCATCTACAGTAGAACTTGACTCGCTAATAGCCAGTGTTGGGAGTAACTAGTTACTTTTGTAACTAGTTACAGTAATATATTCCACTTTTCAGTAACTAAGTAGTGTAACTCATTACTTATTAAAATGTTGATAATATATTACAGCTACAATCTGAGTAACTCAAGTTACTTTCATATAAATTAATTGCTTTTATATTAAAATTGAAAATGACACTTCAGGACCAAAACACCACTAAAATACTGTCTGTTGCTTAAAGGTGAATCAAATATTATGAAGAAAAAGTGTTGTGACATCACATTTCCACAAATTAACCAGTAAACAAGTGTAAATGTAACAGGATTAGTGTTGTATAATGTCTTAACAAATGTGCGATTACCTCAAAGTAACTCAAAGTAACTAAAAGTAGTGTAACTCAGTTACATTTCTGAGACGGTAATATTGTAATACAAATATATTACATTTTTCTCCCTGTAACTAGTAATATATAATGTATTACAGTTTTAGAGTTTAGAGTAACTTACCCAACACTGCTAACAGCGTTTGGGAAAAGGTAATAGTTTAGTGAAAAACTGTCGAGTGAAATATTGAGGCTGAGCGGAGCGGCCTGACTTATTTGTGCTTTGCCAATCACAGCAACAAATCGTAATGCTATATCTAATGTCTGTGTGGGATATATAGAACAAGTCACACACACCTCTGCTCTTTTTCAAAGACTCTGTATTTCTGCTAAACAGCATCAAAAGCAGCAGAAACACTTCCACGGGAGCAGCCATCTTTGAGCTTGAATCAGACTCAGCACTAACAGACTCTTAGCCCTAACACCATCTTAGTGATTGGACCACAAAACCACACGCTGGTTCGGACTCCAAACTAATCAGGCTGCTGGAAGGCCAGATGGTTTATCTCGAGTTGTGAATTCACAAATATAAACCATCTGGCTGCCAGGTTGATATAATCCTGTTTTAGATAATCTTTGTCATGGTTTGCTCTTCTACCAAAGTCTTGCTTTAAATTGAAAAGACCAGCTGTTTCCAGTTCAGAAGGTAATTCACAGGTCGAATTGTTTTCGACCTGTGATGCCCAAAGTAGGGCCTGAGGGCCAAACTTGAACTAAAAGGAGTTTATTTTGGCCTGCAAAGCTGTCCTGAGATTACATTTTGAGTTGAAAAGATTGTTAAAGTACATCATATCAAGTTTATGTTGCTAAAACATGTTTAAAATGTCATAAATTATACATTTTAGTTGCAACATAAAATTAGACCTTGTTGCAAGATCATTCATATTGGCTCTTTGAGGGAAAAAAAGTTAATTTTGGACGAAAAAGTTTGAGCACTCCAGTTCACTTTGAATCCTGCTTGTTTACGCCCAGAGCAGATTGTAACGTGGTTTGTTCCATGTTTTGGTTGGTTTAGTCCTAGTTTAGTCTAGATTTATGAGATCTCTGGGAATCTTCTTGTTCTGACACACCCATGGAAATGACTAATGAGTGACACTTTAAAGAGCTGACAGTCATGTACAACTGCTCCGTGTTTTCAGTAAATATCCGACACATTCGAGGCCTCGGGTTTGGCCTGCAGCACAACGCACTGTGGTTTATGATGAAAGAGGAACCTGTCTATCATCCGGATTTATATGTTATTGATGTGTGAAGATTTATCACCGCTACATGCTTTTATCAGATGTAAAAATCTCGCAGTTTTCCTTTTGAATAGTGACAACCCTCAAGAACCACACCGCGAGGTTTCAGCTGTTCTCATGTCCATGGACAAATATATTCAGGCAACATCTCTTTGGGATTTTGTGCCTTTTTATGCATTCTGCTTCTTATGTTTATATTTACTATGCTGCACCTTTTTAAGCAAATTACTTTTGTAAAGTTTTGAAAGTTTAGTGGCAATGCCAATACAACAATTAGTCACATTCTGCCTTATAACTTTATGGTTTAAAAGATTTCACACATTACCTCATCTATATAAGTTATTGTTTTCCGATTAGTGAATTTAAAAGTGATTTTAAATTCACTAATAGGAATTTTATAATTGATTTTAAGCTGCCTTAATAAATAAATAAACAAGCAAACAAACAAACAAACATACAAATAAATAAATAACATTCTAGAAGTTGATGCTGTCCTAATTTTCCCTATTTATAACATTGAAAAGATGTTGTAGGTGCAGTGCAGCGACTTGCAGTATATGGAAGACAAATATAACAATATTTAACACAGAGAATGGGTATTCATGTTTTGATACTTCATGCAGTCAGCTATATTTCCTGTTTTAAAGGGAACTGTTAGAGCGGGACTCCGCAGTGCTTCCATCACAATCAGATATTTTTAAAATCCTTATAATCCACGTGTCAAACACAAGGCCCGAGGGCTGGATGTGGCCCTCCACCACATCGTTTATGCAGCCCTTCAGAGCTTAGAAGGTTTACTTTAATTTTATATTAGTGCAAGGAGTAATCAAGTCCTAACCTAATTGAAATGATTTATCAGAAACTAAAAGAGTAAGTCATTTTCAGACTAATGTGGAGTGTATATTCAGCAGCTGTCACTTCAGTAAATGCACACAAATCAATACAGAAACTAGTATGTCTAAGATTAGCAAGGTTAATTTTAGTTACAACCGGAGCCTTCCAGGACAACCACAATGTCAATGTGGTTCTTTGTCCAAATCAGTTCGACATCCAACCTGAATAATATTACTGACTCATTGATTTTGGTCAAAACAATCATTTGTCTGCCCTCCAACTGTTTGTAATACTGTATTATTTGCCCTGTAGAATGTTGTGATATCACATGAACTGTTTATTCAGTTTGATTGTTCAAACTTTTTGTTTTTCTTTATCACTGTCTGTCAAAAGGCTCAAGTTTACCACACTATATTTAGCATACATACTGTATGACTGCAATGACTGGAGGAGAAACTGTTGTTTTAGGCAAAACTTCACCAACAATAATCTGGTGTGAGTGTTAAGGTTGGTGTTGATCAGACAGGCTGATGATGCAAAAATGGCAGCCTCGCTTCTGTCAGTCTGCCCCAGGACAGTTGCGGCAACAATAGTAGTTTACCATACTGAGTGTAGTTTCATTGAGTAATGCAAAATGTGAATCGTCTTGGGTCTATTGAAAAGAACTATTTCAATCCAATGCATTATTAATATTACATATTTTTTTCCCAATGTTGAACCACATTCATAAAAATATTGTAATCATAAAAAATGTTCGGTTTTATCCATACTGTGTCTAAATTGCTTTACAAGACTCAGGAAACCACGCTTATTGGATTCTGACTTTGGGCCATTGTTGAATTCAAATATGAGCGTTGTGCCAAAAGCTTGAGCTCTTCTCCAAACACAGCTCCGGCGTGCGAGCCATATGGACCATCATCATTAGGCTCTCGCATGTCTTTCCCAGCCGGAGAACCAAGGAATGCACTGTTTCTGTTTTCAAAGTGTCATTTAGCCACATCAAGACCAATCTTTAGCCTCTCCATGTGTCGCTCTGCTGGGGGTAAAAACGCTTCCATTTGCAAGTGAAATGAGTTGTCAAGTTTTTTTTTTTTTTTTTTTGGAAACATTTTGAGGAGTAATTTGTTTCCCTGTTGTGATGCGTCTGTGAAAGTGTCGAATGTTTGGAGTTTTGACCATTAAGATTTCACTCTAACGTGGCGGCAATGACACGGTTTTTCTTACAGACTCACAAGTGAAGATTAACGTTCATTTGATCAGATAGAGGCTGGAATGACTTGGTGCAGTATTGCTACTTTGGTGCCTAATTGGTTAATACCGAAGGCCAGATTCAAACCTGGACAAGTGGTGAAGGGCCGAACAAAAATGATGACTATTGCAAGCAGATTTTTGTAAATATTGTTAATTTAATCAACTTTTTTTGACCATTTATTTGTGATAATTTTAGGACAACAAGAAATGCTCTGTCGTCAAGTTAATCAAACAAAAGAAATAGAATGAGTAACACTTATATATACAAAATGTGCCAGGGGCTACATTGAAATAATCCAAGGGCCGCAGTTTGCCCAGGTTCGCTCGAATAAAAAGGGAATAAAAGATTGTCAGAGATGTGGACTTGCAATTTACTTGGACTTGAGTCACTATTGATGATGATTTGAGGCTTACTCGATAAATGGACTAAGCCTTGGGATTCAATATGGATTTAGAGGTTTGTGACTGAGAAGTCTTGATGCTTGATCTTAAAATAGTCTAATTTTACATGGTCAAATTGGACATGTCCTTCTCAGAACAAGAAGTTTATAAAATCAATTAACTATGTATACAGTAATTTGATATAAAGACTTGATAAAACTCAGAGGACATGAACTTATCTTCTTTGACTTAGACTTGAGACTAAAGGTGACTTGGTCCCATTTCTAATTGTTGTGCAAATCAAGAACCTTTTTTGCAAACAAAGGTTTGAAATCATGTGATCATGACAAACTTGGAAGATTAATATATTTTCGATTTTCTTCCAAGAAACACATTTTTATGCAACGCAGTCAATATACAACAAAATGTCAAAAACGTACAAGAAGCACGTTTTGGCGCCTTTTTTTTGTTTTTTATGTCAATATGTTGCGAAAAGCCAAAACGTAAAATAACCACAAACTTTGGTTGAAACCATGTGGCGACATTTTCTTTGGGTAGGTTAGGGTAGGGTTAGGGTTATTTTATAAGTTTTGGCTTTTTGAAACAATACTGACGTAAAAAAAAAAGATGTGAAAACATTCTTATCATACATTTTTGACATTTCGTTGCATAACTACAATTTCTTTGGAGTCTGGGCTAATTTTATGACAATGTAAACCTAAATCTAACTAATTAAGTTTGAACTGGCTATGGCTCAGTGTACAACATAGCTTCTATAGGTAACTTCGTGGCGTGATTTATAATCAGGAAGAAGGATTTAGGCTAAATCCTAAAACAGCTATAATGAAATGAAAAGTGGGGGCTTGATAGCATAATTGCTGGAGCTCTGGATTCTCAATAGGGAAATTGTGGGTTAGACTCCCAGGTCGAGCTAAGTCAGCATCTCACGATCTCTCTGAGTGGAATTTGCATGTTCTCCCCGTGTTACCATTCTGTCCAGATACGCTGACTTCCTCCCACCTCCAAAAACATGCATGTTTAGTCTAAATGGTTGTCTGTCTCTAAAGGCGTATTTATAGTTCTCTGTGGGATCAGTCACATGATCAGATCCTCGCAAAGGCTGCCATTGCTTCTGTCTAGAGCGAACATCTAGTCGGTTTCACCAATCACAACCAGATCACAGATCAACTGTTGCTGCAAGCTTCAATAGCAGTCTTTGTGCAGACATAAAATGACGCAGAACTATAAATTGACCTCAAGCCTGCAACAAGTTTGCCGCTGCCCAGTGTTTTCCCCGACCCAAAGTCACTGGGATAGGCTCCAGTCACCCTCAACCACTAACGGGAACAAGCGTTAGAAAAGGAAAGAATGAAAAGTGTAGAAAAACCTTTAATATCATAATCAAGAAGTTAGCGTATTAGTAAAATGAACTGTTTGAATCTGTCATTTAAACCCAAATTTATTGAGGCCTCAGCAGACAAATACCTGGAGTGGTTTTGATGAGTAGGTAATGTTAGAACATGATTTAAAACAGTCATAAAGTAAATTTAGCATAATATGTTTGAATTACATAACAAGAATCGCCGCCACCTTTTAAAGAAAACTCAAATGACGCGACCGCTGTACTTCTAACATATTTGCGTCTGGTCCCGTCCCGCTCCCCGTAGAACTCCCTCTCCAGTCACTCTCTCTCTCCGAGCGCTGAACCAGAACCAAGTGGAGCGCGCCCGACGGTCCACAAGCGCCGCATTGTTCTTCGCATTAATCAAACCGGGGAGGGCCAGGTAACGTTTCTCCCCGCCGCCCACCCCTCGCGCTCGCCTGCCAACCCGCCATGAATGGAGTGCTTTTTTAGCTGGCATCCATTGGCCACCGGAGCCTGAGAGGATGTGTGGTCTGTTTAATTAGTGTGATGAGCTCAGCGGAGTTAGTGTGCAGTGTCAGACAGCAGTATTAACCCTGCAGTTTGACCCTGTGAGGGGGGCGGACCACCTCAATCCTGACATCTCCCTCTCCTTTCCTTCGACTTCATTAGAGAGACGGATTATACGGAAGGACAAGAAGGTGGGACAGTGAGAGGATGGAGTTTTGGAGTGGAAAGATGATGCATAAAAAGGATCGCGCTCAGTTTAAAGGAGACGGATTTTTTTTCCATCAGTAATTTACGTTTTCATTGCAGAACTCAAATGTGAGCTAAAAAGAATGGAATTACGAACAGATCTATTCACTTTCTGTTCAAAACTGCAAAATCTAGGGGTCGCAAGATGATTTCAAGATGTAATTTTACGAATATAACTTGTTTTTATAGCTTTAGCATCAGATTTGACTGGACTGGTCATATAAAGCAATAACTACAAAAACAAAAGCATTTTAGCCCAATTTAAATAGTTTTCCAACTTCAAATTTTTAAAGACATCCATTGTATTTTGCTGTGGGGGGCACGAGTTGGTTACATTGTTCTTTTATGGGTCCTGGTCTGAAAAGTTTGGGAACCACTGTTCTAACACACTGAAAAAAAGGTAGCATATATACTGTACATATTTTTAAAATCAAATTCAATCATTTATATTGTTATTAAAATCCACACATATATTTAGACACATAATGACACCAACCGTCACAGAGTACACAGAGTTGGCGTGTGACTTGGTCTTTACAGTGAAATAATTCTAATGAATCTGATTATCATTTGATAAATAAGTAATTGTTAGAAATGATAAATTTTCTCTGTGATTACCATTTGTTAACGCCTCTCGTAAATAGACTGCGAGGCGAGTTCGGCCATGACGTGTCCCAGTTTCTTGTGATGTGTCTTGCAGCAGTCCACTGCGGTCAGTTATTGCCCAAAGTCACGCGGATTCACGTAGATTACCGTGAGATTTCTCTGCACGCACACTCACGAGACTCTCGGACGTGCACTCACACTGCATCGAGGTCTGTATACAAGGAAGCATTGGTTTTAAGCACTTTCTAAGTCTTGCGAGAGTCGGGGCGAGTTCCGCCTCGCACCGAACTCTGACCCAGTGTACGGTAGGGGTCACTTACTCACAGAGCAGCGATACACATCAGCACAGCAGGTCTATATTAGTCTTACCCTGTTTACTCAAGTAAAGTACAAATACTCACGTTGTGTTTGTTGTTCAGAATCACATCCACAGCATTAGATTTCTTATGAAACATCTGTAGACTTTCTCTCTTTTAATCTATTTACAATGATAAAGTCCAAACATTCGAACTTTTTAGCGTTTTGTTCTGTCCAAACTTCACCAAACATCCATCTTTTTGACCTCCCGTTGCTACGACAACAGGGTTGTTGTACTTCCGGGTCACGGACTTTTTAACCATAGTTTGACAATCTTTAACGTTTTAATCGTAGAAAAAAAAATAAAACGCAAAGTCATTTTTAATTCATTTAAAAACGGTTTAGGGATTAAAAACTCAGACATACATATTTGCACGGCATAGAAGTACAGGAGGTCGTCTGAGTTTGGCGAATTACCACAAGGTACAATTCGAGAGAAACTTTACAGACATTTTCACAGTTATAGACGATTCGCACGGGAGTACAAACTCAACGTCTGTAATTATTACAATTTACATGAGGTCCCTTTGTAAATATTATGCCGTGGGAATAGGACTTAACTATGGAAATGGTTGGCTCCTGTCCAGAGTGTTCCCCACCCAAGGCCCAAAAGTCACTGGGATAAGCCTCGATCACCATGAATAAAATACAATTATAGCTTAAAAATTTAATATAAAAACATTTAGAAGTTATACATAGTGATACATTATATAAAGTGATACATTTTTCGATTGTCTGATCTGATAAACGCAGCTCAAAAACAACTTTTTCCTTGACAGAGATTATAGAAATAAAAGTTTTTGGGCCCACCGCCTACAATCTGCATCACCACAAAAAGAACCAAAACTGAACATACAACATATGCTCTGAAGTTTCATTTACAAATATTTTACTAGTAAAAAAAAAAAATCATACATGATATTTTTAACTACTGTTCATTTCTTGGCTTCACACCCTTTGTCTCACTGTTTATTTCCAATCCAAGCTTCCCTCATAATTGTCTCACCTCCATGTCCACATCTTTCTTTTGGCTCTTTTTCCCCTTCATTAGTCTGAGACACATTACAGTGAGAAACAAACAGGGAAGGGTGGTGTCACCAGTGGTCTTTCTCTTCTCACTCAGCCTGTTCAAACCAGAATAATACCGCTCTAATGACGGCCACATTAGGATGCAGACTCACGCGCCGGCCCCGGCTCGAGTTTGGACCCTTTGTTCGACATTTTCACAAGTATTTTTACCGCAGATGCGCACACATGTTACGCATTTGTCTGTTCTTTAAAGTTGGAAGTAGCAGCAGGGACCCGAGTCATGTTCGAGATTATAGTTTTCGGATCAGGTTATAGCGAGGGAGAAGTGAGAAGAGGAGTTAAGAAGGAGTTTGCAATTCACCACTTTAAATGTAGAGTTGAACTGAAAATGAAAGAGACGTGTTTCGGTTTGGGATCACAAAGGTCACAGAGATCGAGGTGGAAGAGGTGAGGGCCATGAACAGGGTCAAGGGGGCATGCAGCTTGTCACACACCTGCAGGGACATTTTTATACTGTAGGGGGAGATAAAGATTTGACCAGAGGTTGGTAAGTATTTTTACTCAAGTACTGTACTTCTTGCGTATCTATACTTGAGTAATAAAAATTTGGTGATTTTTTACTTATTACATTTTTCAAGAAGTATTTATACTTTCTACACTCTACTTTTTAAAACAGGTTACTTATTTTATGAGCCATAAACAGTTTATTTTTTCTTTTAAAGCACTTCAGACCGTCTGTGCTGTTGTGTATCAGAGCTTTGTGAACAAATTAACAACTGAAAATTGCCATGATGTGATAAAAGTCAATACAAGTCATTTTCCTGGTTAAGATGGTTTTACTTGATTATTTGACTTGCTTCCGTGTGTTTTCTGACTTGTTTTAATACATTTGTTCTTTTTTCCAGCCAAATTATTTGCTAATGACATTTTATCACCACAGTGGCAAATTTGATTCAAACTCAAATCTCTTAAGAACATCAGAAATGTCTTGAAACAATAAAATAAACTTTTGGCAGTGTGATACTTAACTGTTTTTTTTAGTAAATTCCCACATGTTTACTTTTATATTTTTACTTTAGTAAAAGGAGTGTCAGAGTTGTTTTTTTTAAAGTAGCTGTAGTTAACTATACTTTACTTGAGTAGTGAACTTCAGTACTTTTGCCATTCTGGATCTGACACAACTTAAATAGCTCTGATGTAACTTACTAAATATATTCTATTAGGGAAGGGACAAGATCTTGCGAGCTCAAATTGTCACGACACTGTGCACACGTAAAGAACGGGAATGTATGTTGCTAATGTTCATAAATGGTTCAGTTGTGTGGCTCCAACATGAGCAGCTGTAGTAAAAAGTCTCCACATATAGACTTGTAGAGCACAAAATCTGACAGAAAACAGTCTAAAGGTTTTTATTTTGTATTAATTAGACAAATACTGACAGAATCCTAAACATTGTAAAAATTAGCGTAAAAAAAAAAAAAAAAATACCACCGCAGGTTGAGGACATCGCGGGAACGTGATGTACGCAGATGTTTTTCACACTTAAAGTGACATCCCTTCCAAGGGTCGTCCCACTTTTTCTTGAAAAATTCCTGTTTGTTCAATATCTGATGAAAACAAACTGAAGCACCTGGAAATGTTACAGATAAAATCACACTGTGTCTCTCTTATTTAGAGTCAAATCAACCTCTGTGATGAATCAGACTCATTTTCTACTGTAAACTGACAATAAAAAAAAATCTATAAATAAACAATAAAAATCTGCATCTATGCTCTTGGCGGCTTTGCATGGCCACAAGTTTTTCGTTTTGCTTTATTATATATACGAATATATCAAATCAAATCAATTTATTTTTGTATAGCCCAAAATCACAACAACAGTCGTCTCTGAGGACTTCCAAGAATATTCATTTAGCAAACACGAATAGTAGGAAATAAAAATAAAACAATACACATTCAATGACACAATGAACCTTCAGAAGCAGTAATTAATCAAGCATATCAAAACAGATTATATATATACACGTACTGATTCCCATTCAGAAAATCACAATTTTAACTGTCTATTTCTACTAAAGCGTGTTGACTCCAGTTACACAATACGCCTTTAAGTAATTCTATTTACCTACATTTTTAAAACAGTAAAGATCAAGTCAACCCCATTATCTCAAAATCACGAAACAAACAAACCACAAGAGACACAAAATTAATCGAAAGCATCCACAAAGTTACAGTAAACCCTCTTCTACCCACAAATCCTGACGCTCGGGCCCTTGTACGGCACTAGCGCGCTAACACGACCCAGGGGCACCTCTCTCTAATTCATTTAACCACACCAGTGTTTCCCCCCGAACAGCTTCTCTACACAATTAAAAAAAAAAAAGCATGAAAAGATACGAAAAACCCTATTCCCCCTTTTTACCGCTCCTGCCTAATGCCGAACATTATAATTTGCTTTGTATGTGTCTAAAGAAAGTGCCCTTAATATAATTGTGAATAATACTCATATCATTCTATATATCCGGGCTGTCTATCGAATTAGGGATGGTGCATTCTCTTTCACACAAAAAGGTTGAAAATCAATACAAAACTAGAGTCGCATAGCGAAGCTACCTATGTGCACTTAAACCTTACAATCATAGAATTCATGTTCTCCTAAAGTAATTAAGATGACTATAACCAGCTGAGGGAGAAAAATTTTATGCTCAAAAGGATTAAACGTTTTACTTCTCACTACTTTTGTTGGGCTATCTTATTTTTTACTCTCAGAGATTCCCACGCGAACCGTACGGTCCAACAGTCTTTGTTTACGAAGTGAAGTTTTAAGAACCCTGTAAATGGACATACGTGATATCATATTGTCACACAAGTTAAGGGCGACTGCTAACCGTTACCAATAGCTATGTGCTACCAGACTCCCACTCGAATAGCTGGAGCGTTACTAGTTATATCATATGCGCCAGATATCCAATCTGTTGGTCTAGACAGACCGAGTGATGGAGGCAGCGTAGCTCCGTAACAGTTAAGTACTTCCCCAATGATTTGATAAAGACATGGGAGACCTAGCATTGGCAGTACAAACTGTCCGCTCTTGATTTAGCTTTTGCCTTCAAAAACGCACATTGATAAAGGGACTCGGTACTCCGATTTTTTTGACAACAAGATAACGTTAAAAGGCGTATGTCCCCTAGCAGTCTGGTGCTTGATTAAATGTACTATTGCAGGGTGTCAGCGACATTAGCTCCCCAGTCTGTCTTGTACTATCAATAAAAATCCCCCAACGCCTTCTGTGTGCACTTTCTCCCCTGTTTCTTTGCTCTCTTTTATGATCGTGCAAGCCTCACTGTTGTTAGCCTAGTCCACGCGCCTACAACAACACGCCCGTTAAAAGCTTGTGAAAACAACTTAATATATGATGAACAATTTGAGCTTCAGACTGCATTAGCCGTAGTGAGGATCATCGTACCTGAAGGACAAAGGATTATAATAATTGTTTCTGTTTGTATACATTTTCCTAGGATGCAAAAATCATGGTACAAGTCCCTTAAGTAGTGCAAGAAGAGGTAACAACACAACACGGCAATTAAAATGTGCGTTCTAAGCCACACATGCAGGCTGGTAGGAAAGCACTTTTTTTCGCTGTTGCCTGAGAGTAGTTACTTTGAAACACTGAAGACATCTCTTTCCATCAGCAGATCTTCATGAGCTAACTAGAAGTGTCCAGCCTTGAGTTCAGACTGGAGATAGCCCCTCAACAACAAGCTTCTGTCCGCAAAGCTTAGCACAAGTATGCTGAAGTAATATACTGTTGATCTACACTTTGTGGCCAATTTTGTTAAATCCACTGGTCTATACAGTAAGCTATTGCACAGTGTTTATTATGTAACATTTCTCATTAAGTGGATTAGTGCATTATCACCAAATTTAGCAAATTTTTGTCGAGTGTGTGTGAGGCTTTGTCCCAGTTGCTTGAATCTAATTTGCACTGAGCAAGCTTAATACTGTGCAATTTCTACCTTTTCTTGGCACTATCCACTAATAAGGCTGCCCTTATAGTGCACAGAAGATAGGGTAAAAGTGCAAGATATAAATATCCTATTCTTTTTATATCACAGACAATGGAAATTACGAAGTTGCCCGTTCTGCAGCAACAGACGAGACGACTGAGACCTGGCCTGCTGCTTGCTAGTGGTTCAGGTATGATATCCATTATTTCTGAGAGGAAACTGTCTAGACTAAGAAAAACGTGTTTAATTCAGAGATTTGTCTGAATGAGAGGTTTTTCAATTAATAATAGTAACTTCTTTATTATTTGGTAACCTCCTTACTTACTTC
>CM076407.1:1405386-1490245 GCA_038363315.1 Mugilogobius chulae
GTTTTGACTTAAAATAAATTACAATGAGTATTTATGCAGCTCTACTTTTTACAATACACAGTTGTTTATTTACTCAAGTAACTATACTTTTACTTGAGTAGTGATCTTTCTGTACTTTTACCATCCTCTAGTCATCTACATGCTGCCTTAATGTTTTACCCTCTAGATTTCTAAAGTCTGTGCCTGAGTAGTTGTCAGCACCAGTCACTCAAATAGTGAGTTGGTCTTAATATTGAATATCATAAAGTGCCTTTAAAAACTGCAGTCATTAAGGCCTCTTCTTGAAGAAGAGCATTGATGCCACAGTACTGAACAATTACCGACCATCTCAAATTTGCCATTTTTAGGAAAAGTTCTTGGAAAAAGTCGTTTACCAACAACTTACTGGACTTGCTCCATAAACAACACGTTTGATGTTTCCCAGTCAGTTTCAGACCCCACCATACCACAGAACTGCTTTATCAAGGTAACTAATGATATCCGCCTGAACACAGACGCTGGCAAAAATCTCTGTCCTATCCTGCTGGATCTGAGTCGCTTTTGACACTGTCGATCATGACATCCTTTTACACAGACTAGAGGACTGGGTGGCATCTCTGTTCTGCCCTGAAGTGGTTAAAGTCCTTTCTAGAAGACCTTGACCTGTGGTGTGCCTCAGGGTCAATCTTGGGACCCTTCTTTCAATCTTTACAGGCTGCCATAGGTCAGTTAATACGCAATATAATGTGTGCTATCACAACTATGCAGACGACACTCAGATCTATGTGTCATAACAGCAGGTGAGTATGGGCCAGTGGATTCACTCTGTCACTGCATCCAACAGATCAGTGTGGATGCAAAACAACTTTCTCCAGCTAAACTCAGAACAAGACTGAAGTTATCATCTTTGGCCCACAGAAACAAAGAGAAAGTGTCAGCAGTCACCTTCAGTCTCTTCTCTGAAACCTTCAAGTCAAGTTAAATTCTTGGGGTAATAATGGACTCAGACTTGAACTTTAACAGCCACATTAAGTCAATAACATCAGCAGCTTTTACCATCTAAAAAACATTGCCAAAATAAAGGTATAGTGTCAAAGCTGACTTGAGAGACTTATCCATGCATTTGTCTCCAGTAGGTTAGACTATTGTAACGCCTGCTCACCGGCCTATCCAAACGAGCTGCAAAACAGCTGCAGTACATCCAGAACGCTGCTGCTCCAGTCCTGACCAGATCCAGGAAGTCCCATCACATTAGTCCTGTGCTTAGGTCTTTGCACTGGCTTCCAGTGGCTCAGAGAATAGACTTTAAAACAGCTCTGCTTGTGTTCAAAGTCTCTCCATGGCTAGCACCAAAGTACATCTCTGACATGTTAGTGCCTTATGAACCAACTCACTCTGAGGATTTCAGGGCCGGCCTCCTGTGCCAGAGTCAGGACTAAACATGGACCAGAGTCAGACTAACATGACCAGAGTCAGGTCTAAACATGAACCAGAGTCAGGACTAAACATGGGGAATCAGCGTTTTATGTAGCAAAGATCTGGAACAGTCTTCCCGAAGGTCCACAGCCTCCACTGTGACAGTGTTTAAAATTAGGCTCAAAACATTTCTCTTTATCTGTGCATATGATTAAATGCTTTGTCTGCATTCTTTATTTTTTTAAAGTACATTTTATGCTGATCATTATATTTTTATTAATGTTTTTGTTGTATTTTTTAATTTATGTATCTTTTACTCCCTGTAAATCACTTTAAATTGCTTTGTGTATGAATTGTCTATACAAATAAATTTGCCTTGTCTTGCCTAAGCCTTCGAATAAAACACATCTTTAGTCAGAATGAGTTGCTAATGCAGTGTAAAGGAACTGGATCCTTCATAAGAAGTAAGATTTACAGCTCTTTTTGCAGCTTTGCACAACTTTGTTGTTTTTACATCTCAGAACAAACTGCTGGTTCTTTTGAAGAGAAAGAAAAACTCATGAGACTGACATCCTTTTAATCCTTTTATATTGTGTGTGTTTTTCAGATCCTACTGCTGACCCTCCGCCTCAGACCAAAGTACATGGTATCTGATGAATCAACTCTCAGTGACAATATAAAAAAGACTCTTCACAATTCTGTGGGCCTCACCTGTTGTCTTTAAACATATTCATACATACATTTTTATTTGCATGTTTTGTAATGTTGAAGAAAAAATTGCTGGTTCAAGTTGTCCTATTATTGTGGCCAGTCTAAGGCACACCTGTACATTAATCATGATGTCTAATCTGGATCTTTGTGAGTAGGATGGATTATCTCGCAAAGGAAGTGCTCACTATCACAGATTTAGACACATTGGGGAACAATATTTGTACGTAGAAACTGTTTTAGATCCGAGTTAATCCATCAAACATGGGAGCAGTTGGTTTATATTGTTCAGTAAAATCATGATGAGTTATAGTTTAGAGAATGCTGTTTTCATTTCTAGATCTGTGTTAATTAATAATGCCTTTAGATGTGATGTCAAGTGAACCTATTCCATTGTCGAACACATAGTTCAAACAACTGCAGGAAAATGGAGGCATCCAACATCCACAGAGTTTAGCAAAAGAAAAATTGAAGGTGGAGTAGCTATTTCACACTGCAAACATGTTTAGGTTTAAATTCTGACAACTTCCTCTCACATAAATCCTTCGTACACGCAAAGTGAAAGAGGACCACTCAAGCTCACCAATCAGAGCGCTGCATTCGGCTCTGAAAACTTAAAATCTTTTATTATCAATTCAACATGCTAAGTGCCTCATTTTCACAAAGTGCTGCATTTACCATATACTTTTTAGTGGAAAACACAAATTACTATTTAATTACTAATAAACTAAAAAAGTTAGTTACCCCAACTTTAAACACGTACGCCATGAATAGACCTCAGCAGTAAACCAATCCAACAAGTGTTCTCTCCTCTCATGATGTGAACTCCATGTACCTATCGTCCACGGAGCCCCCGGTGCAGAGTGGGCCTGTCCTCCTGCGTCCTCTCCGGGCCGTGAACCTGAAGGCATTCTGGAACCTTCTGTCCATCGTTAGGAGATGTTCAAGAGACGACAGCAAAACGCCGCTCCTCTGCTGGAATTCCTGACAGAGCAGTGCCTCACCATGAACAGTGATTTAAGTCTCTGTGCAAACCTGGAAATCTTATATTACCACCAGTTATAGCTTTGCCATTCACCCATTTGTATTTCTAAAAACATTCCTTTATGCAGCACCAGCCTTATTTTAATTATTCCTGCGGTCATGAGTTTAGTCTGCCAGCAAATTGTCGATTCAAAACAATATTACCAAAGACAAAAAAACTTTCCACTTTAATGCACAATCTATTCAAAAATGCTATATTCAAGTATTACCCCCATTTATGTTAAGACACCTGAAAATGAATATCTCTAATTCAAAGCTGTATGAAGTTTTAAATAACATGACCTTTGTCCATTTAAAAACAAAGATATTTGTTTGTGAATCACAGCTGGTGGGACAGGAACCGTGCTACATCGGCTCTCACAGCATCGAGTTCACACTGCGCAGCAATGTGACCAGTCAGAGCTGGCACCACGCACTGGCCAGCATGTTGGACGAGATGGTGGTGCTGTATGAGACTCGCTGTGCGGATCCTACCATGAGCCTGCAGTTTCCTTGTGTCTGCTGCCAGTTTGTTTAGTAAAGTCGAAAGTTCCAGCAAAGGAATACACAAAAGAAACGATGAAGAGCAATCTTACCTAAGCTAAGCTGCACATATCAGAGACATCCAAACCAGTGTATTCTGAGGCTCAGGGGAGGAATAAATTTACAGACAAAATTTCAGCTGGTTTGTATGAATATTCAGTAGCTCTGTTTTAATTAGCAATGTCTGAGGCAATCCTTAACCATAAAATATTTGCAAAAACTGTCACTGGTTAAATGAATAGCCAAAATGTTTATACACTATTTGCTTTAAGCCTAAAAGTTTGATTTGGGTAAAATTCACTAGTTATGCCAGTCTCAAAAAAATATTAAAAACACTATCTCAGCCAATTATCCTACGATGAGCTCTAAATCAAGCCATGCGCGCAGAGCGGACGGCTCTCGCCTCTACAAGAATACTGTGTCGATTGCTGGTCTCCCCATGTCAGAGGGGCTTCCTCCGGCACTTCATTTCCCCACCAACCAATAACAACACAGTTAAGAACAGTCTGTTGATCAGATTGACAGTGCCAGATGTTTGGGTGACTCACGTTTGCTGACCCCCAAGGCTGCAGTGATGAACACCGAGTGAGGAAGTTTACTGTGTGAAGTGCTTTGGAACATCGTCTGTGTAAATGTGCTTTAATAAAATCATTAATTGATGATTCACATAATTTCAAACCACCACATGTAGTTCAACCTAGTTGACTATCACTTGATCAAACACTGAATTACTGAATCACCAATATGACCGTATGTGATGATAATAGGGTTTCTAAGTGTTTGAAAATTCCAATAAAAATTAAATAAAAATTTTTAATATCTGAATTTTATCTGTTTGTCTGCAAGCTCAACATGAAGATGGCCCTGTTCCGGAACACTTCGTATTTATAAAGCTGAAAAAACGTTTTTTTTAACAAAAATTAAAGCTATGCTCCTGTCACTATATAGTGCCTTACCCCGTGACGTTCCAAATTTAATATAATTCTTATCTTAATCCCCTATGGCAATTTAACATGGTCCGATTTTGGAACACGAAGTGGGCGGTCACTGTTGAGCTCCATTGAGGCTCATAAAAATCCACCAAATGTTGGTTTTTTTTTTAGCTTTTCTTAAAAAAAAAAAAAAAACCTAAAAAAAACATCATCGTATGATCCCTTCACACTTGAAAGAGTCTTAACACGTACAGTTATTATCGGCAAAAGTAAAATATAAAAAAAGCCTTATTTATCCTTACAAACCATACTTTAAAAAAAGTCTCTATAACTATTCAACCATAATTTAAAAAACCGACTTTTAATAGAATATCTATGTAAATTCTCAGTACGTATTTTCCTGTCATTTAAATAAGATAATGATTTAGTTTTTCAGCGATGAAGCTACTCACTAAATCTGCTTAAAAATATAAGATGAACTGTCAACCCGAATCTTGGACAATCTCCAATTCAAACCTCCCTATTTTTCAACGGAATGCTAACCATGGAATATACTGTAACACACAAGTACCCACCTCTTCAACACTCCCACAAATTAAGCGACGCTTCCACACGGAACTCAGACATTGTGCAATTATGAATTGGTCCCACAGGAATCCCTGCGCAAAAACTGTTATAGAACTGTCGTATGGAGAGTATTGTACCCTAACATTCATTTTAAGCTAAAATGCAGACAAAGGTTCAAGAAGTGAAGTTCCCGTGACAACAGTAGAGTAGGAGGAACACCGACAACAAGCCAAACTACATTTAAACAGCGCTCGTACCTACCAACCACTAGAGTAGACTCCTCTCCTCCCCGCCGGAAACGATCATTCATTCAACTGGACGCCAAGGGATCGACGACGTCACCACTCGCTGGTGCCGAGTCCCCACCGAACCCAACCTCCACCCTTCCACCAGCTCCACCCTGGGAAGCTCAAACTTCCTCAGATAACTTCCACCTTTGTACATGCACTTTCCTCCAGCATCATCTAAAGAAAGTGACATGTTTCCACCGAGCCGTACCAACATTCCCCTCCTCCAGTCACGGCCACTCAACACGCTCTCCTTTGGACGCACGGCGATCTCCTGTTGGGACCCACGCAAACCTCCTCCATCACATTTGCCACCACATGCTTCCTGAGAATCTCCCGCTGCTGGAACAGCCGTCGCTTTAATTCCTCTGTGGTTGTGAAGTGCTCTTGACCAGCAGAAGGTGGCGCTCTTCTTGTCGGTGTTACAGTAGGTAATTCCCTCCAGTGGGTAAGCCACTTCCCAGTTGAAATAACAAGATTCCAGGGCAGGTTTGAAACCTTGGAACAACTTGTCCAAGGACTTCCGGTGTTGACCACGCTTCACAATCTCTATTACTTTTAAATGCCAGAGTTTCAGCTGAGTAGCCATTTCCATACGCCTGAAAAACAACATAAATCATATTATTCAATTATTTTTAATAAATGAACAAAGGAAACAAACGTACATGGTAAAGAACTTTTTCAACAACGAGAGTATTCTATTAAAAGTCCTGGCTTATCTTAAAATTCTGGGTTAAAACTAGTTTTCACATAAATGTTGATTGATTACATAGGAGAAAATATAGGCCTTTGTTTTTTATATATTATTTTACTTTTGCAGAATAAAAAAAACATGTATGCAGTGTCTACAGACACTTTCCAGTGCGTGAAGGGATCATACAGATGATGGTTTTTTAGGCTTTTTTTTTTTTTTTCAGAAAAAGCTAAAAAAAAACAACATGTTGGTGGATTTTATGAGCCTCAATTCAACAGGACAAAAATCAGTTAAATATAATTAGATATTATATTAAAAGTTTTCTCAATATGTTTTACATTTTTGTTTTAAAAAAAAACATCTTGTTTCTTCCATGTTGAGCTTGCAGACAAACAGATACAGATAATACCTAAAACATTTTTATTTAATTTATTTAAATTTTCAAAAGGAATTAGACATAATTGTTGTCAACATACACAATTCACGGTCAAACTATTGTGATTCAGTAATTCTCAGTGTTTGATCAGTGATATCACACTAAGGTTTGAACTACATGTGGTGTTTGAAATTATGTGGAATCATACAATTAATGATTTATTAATAGCACATTTACACAGACAGATGTCTTCCAAAGCACTTCACACAGTAACCTTCCTCTCACTCCGGTGTTCGTCAGCACTGCAGCCTTGGGGCAGCTCAGCAAAAGTGAGTCACCCAACATCTGGCACCTCAACCTCTGATCAACAGAAACTGGTTCCTTAACCTGTAGTATGTTATTGGTTGGTGGGGAAACTGAAGTGCCCGGAGGAAGCCCCTCTGACATGGGGAGACACATGCAAACTCGACACAGTAACCTTCTTGTTATGAGGCGAGAGCACTGTCCGCTCTGCCGCCGCAATGGCTGATTTAGAGCTCATCGTAGAGATAATTGGCCTGAGATAGTGTTTTTCAATAATTTTGAGACATGGCATCACTTAGTGAAAATTTACCAAATCACAACTTTTAGGCTTAAAAGCGAATAGTGTATCAAAAACATTTCTGGCTATATCATTTTAACAACAGTGACAGTTTTGCAAATATTTATGGTTACAAAGATTGCCTCAGACATTGCTAAATTAAAACAAAGAGCATACTGAATATTCATCACAAACACAGCTGAAATTTTGTCTGTAAATTATCTTCATTCCCCTGAGCCTCAGAATACACTGTTCTGGATGTCTCTGATATGTGCCAGCCTTAGCATATCAGGTAAGATTGCTCTCATCGTTTCTTTTGTGTAATTCCCTTTGCTAGAACTTGACTTTACTACACAAACTGACAGCAGACACAAGGCACAAACCTGCAGGGGCTCATGGTAGGATCCAGCACAGCGAGTCTCCACAGCACCACCATCTCGTCACACATGCTGCACAGGCGTGAGCTGCCACCTCTGACTGACCATTGCTGCGACCAGTGTGACCACTCGCACTGCTGTGAGAGGCCGATGTACGCACGCTGTACCACCAGCTGATGATCTGCACAAACAAACAATCATCTTTTGTTTTTAAATGGACAAAGAGCTCATTTATTTTAAAACTTCATTAACAGCTTTGAATTAGAGATATTCATTATTCCAGGTGTCTTAATACATAAAATGGGGGTAATAACTATGACATATTAGCCATTCTTTGAATAGATTGTGCAATTAAAACGTGGAAAGTTTTTATTTGCCCTTTGATAATAATTGTTTTGAATGACAATTATGCCTGGCAGCACTAAACTCAATGACACAGCAGGAATAATTAAAATAAGGCTGTGCTGACATAAAAAGGATGTTTTTTAGAAATACCAAATGGGTGAATGGCAAAAGCTATAACATGGTGGTATATAAAGATTTCCAGGTTTGCACAGAGACTTAAAATCACACCTGTTCATAGGTGAGGCACTGCTCTGTCAGGATCTCCAGCAGAGGAGCGGCGTTGCTGTCTCGTCTCTTGAACATCTCCCTAACGATGGACAGAAGGTTCCAGATGCCTTCAGGTTCACGGCCCCGGAGAGGACGCAGGAGACAGGCCCACTCTGCAGCAGCCGGGGGCTCCGTGGACGATAGGTACATGGAGTTCACATCACTGAGGAGGAGAACACACTTGTTGGATTGGTTTACTGCTGAGGTCTATTCAGTGGCGTACGTGTTTAAAGTTGGGGTAACTAACTTTTTTAGTTCTAAATTAGTAATTAAATAGTAACCTTTGTGTTTTCCACTAAAAAGTATATGGTAAATGCAGCACTTTGTGAAAAAATGAGGCCACTTAGCACTGTCTGAATTGAATAATAAAAGATTTTAGTTCTTATCAGGAGCCGAATGCAGCGCTCTGATTGGCTGAGCTTGAGTGGTCCTCTTTCACTTTGCGTGTCGAAGGATTTATGAAAGGAGAGAAGTTGTCAGATTTAAACCTAAACCATGTTTGCAGTGTGAAAATCAGCTACTCCACCTTCAATTTTATCTTTTGCTAAACTCTGTGGATGCTTGGATGCCTCCATTTTCCTGCAGTTGTTGAACTATGTGTTACGACAATGGAATAGGTTCACTTGACATCACATCTAAAGGCCATTATTAATTAACACAGATCTAGAAATGAAAACAGCATTCTCTAACTATCAACTCATCATGATTTATACTGAACAAAATATAAACACAATACTTGCTCCCATGTTTGATGAGATTAACTCGGATCTAAAACAGTTTCTACGTACAAAAAATATTGTTCCCAAATGTGTCTAAATCTGTGATAGTGAGCACTTCTCCTTTGCCGAGATAATCCATCCCACCTCACAAGATCCAGATTAGACATCATGATTATTGTACAGGTGTGCCTTAGACTGGCCACAATAAAAGGACAACTTGAACCCAGCAATGTTTATTTGTGCAACATTTTAACATACGAAACATGCAAATAAAAATGTATGTATGAATATTGTTACCTAAAGACGACAGGTGAAGGCCCACAGAACTTGTGAAGAGTCTTTTTTATATTGTCACTGGAGAGTTGATTCATCCAGATACCATGTACTTTGGTCTGAGGCGGAGGGTCCAGCAGTAGGATCTGAAAAACACACACAATATAAAAAGGATTAAAAGGATGTCAGTCTCAATGAGTTTTTCTTTCTCTTCAAAAGAACCAAGCAGTTTGTTCTGAGATGTAAAAACAACAAAAGCCTTGCAAAGACTGCACAACAAGAGCTGTAAATCTTACTTCTTATGAAGGATCCAGTTCCTTTACACTGCATTAGCAACTCATTCTGACTAAAGATGTGTTTTATTCGAAGGCTTAGGCAAGACAAGGCAAATTTATTTGTATAGCACAATTCATACACAAAGCAATTTAAAGTGATTTACAGGGAGTAAAAGATACATCAAAATTACAAAAATAAACAAAACAAAACAACATTAATAAAAAATATAAATGATCAGCATAAAATGTACTTTAAAAAAAATAAAGAATGCAGACAAAGCATTTTAATCATATGCACAGATAAAAAGAAATGTTTTGAGCCTAATTTTAAACACTGTCACAGTGGAGGCCTGTGGACACCTTCGGGAAGACTGTTCCAGATCTTTGCTACATAAAACGCTGATTCCCCATGTTTAGTCCTGACTCTGGTTCATGTTTAGACCTGACTCTGGTCCATGTTTAGTCCTGACTCTGGTCCATGTTTAGTCCTGACTCTGGGGCACCAGCAGGAGGCCGGCCCTGAAATCCTCAGAGCCTGAGTTGGTTCATAAGGCACTAACATGTCAGAGATGTACTTTGGTGCTAGGCCATGAGAGATTTGAACACAAGCAGAGCTGTTTTAAAGTCTATTCTCTGAGCACTGGAAGCCAGTGCAAAGACCTAAGCACAGGACTAATGTGATGGGACTTCCTGGATCTGGTCAGGACTGGAGCAGCAGCGTTGTGGATGTACTGCAGCTGTTTTGCAGCTCGTTTGGATAGGCCGGTGAGCAGGCCGTTACAATAGTTAACCTACTGGAGACAAATGCATGGATAAGTCTCTTCAAGTCAGGCTTTGACACTATACTTTAATTTTGGCAATGTTTTTTAGATGGTAAAAGCTGCTGATGTTATTGACTTAATGTGGCTGTTAAAGTTCAAGTCTGAGTCCATTATTACCCCAAGAATTCTAACTTGACCTGAAGGTTTCAGAGAGAGAGACTGAAGGTGACTGCTGACACTTTCTCTTTGTTTCTGTGGACCAAAGATGATAACTTCACTCTTTTCTGAGTTTAGCTGGAGAAAGTTGTTTTGCATCCACACACTGATCTGTTGGATGCAGTGACAGAGTGAATCCACTGGCCCATACTCACCTGCTGTTAATGACACATAGATCTGAGTGTCGTCTGCATAGTTGTGATAGCACACATTACTATTGCGTATTAACTGACCTAATGGCAGCCTGTAAAGATTGAATAGAAGGGGTCCCAAGATTGACCCTGAGGCACACCACAGGTCAAGGTCTTCTAGAAAGGACTTTAACCACTTCAGGCAGAACCAGAGATGCCCACCCAGTCCTCTAGTCTGTGTAAAAGGATGTCATGATCGACAGTGTCAAAAGCAGCACTCAGATCCAGCAGGATTAGGACAGAGATTTTGCCAGCGTCAGTGTTCAGGCGGTTATCATTAGTTACCTTGATAAGAGCAGTTTCTGTGGTATGATGGGGTCTGAAACCTGACTGGAAAACATCAAACGTGTTGTTT
Source organism: Mugilogobius chulae (assembly GCA_038363315.1). Taxonomy (NCBI): domain Eukaryota; kingdom Metazoa; phylum Chordata; class Actinopteri; order Gobiiformes; family Gobiidae; genus Mugilogobius; species Mugilogobius chulae. The sequence goes on from CM076407.1 coordinate 1,416,271, forward strand.
ATTAGGAGCAAGTCAGTAAGTTGTTGTAAACGACTTTTTCCAAGAACTTTTCCTAAAAATGGAAAATTTGAGATGGGTCGGTAATTGTTCAGTACTGTGGCATCAACTGCTCTTCTTCAAGAGAGGCTTAATGACTGCAGTTTTTAAGGCACTTTAGAATATTCGATATTAAACCAACATGTTCATTATTTGAGTGACTGGTGCTGACAAACTACTCGGCACAGACTTTAGAAATCTAGAGGGTAAAACATTAAGGCAGCATGTAGACTCCAGAGATGGTAAAAGTACAGAAGATCACTACTCAAGTAAAAGTATAGTTACTTGAGTAAAAAACAACTCGGGTAAATGTAAAAGTAGAGCTGCAAAATACCTCATTGTAAATTTATTTAAGTACAAAAAGTAAAAAGTACAATCACAATGTCGATGTGTAGTGTCTTGAAAGGTGCATTGCGCAACGTTTGGTCAAAATAAACATAAAAAACGCAAATTTTTGTTATTTAGATGCCTTTGTTACACTAAATAATTAATAAAAAAATGCGTTTTTACTTTGAGTGGGCTTGCATGGCCACAAAAAAGTCTATTATTTGGCTTGGAGGAGCCCGAACATGTTTGTTTCTGCAGAATTGGCAGATTTTTTTCACATTATGGCATAAAATGTATTCAACCCCATTCAGAAAGTCCCAAAGTATAGTTTTAACTTTATTATATTGCTACTGAATTGTGCCGATGATTTTTCACCTCCAGAAAGTTACACAATGCACCTGAGCTTTTTAGTGAATGCAATAATTATAATTATTCTTTTCTTTATTCTTGTTTTCTTTTATCCTGTGATAAATTCATAAATGTTTGAAATTATACAGGAAATTTTGACTTACTGACTTCTTCCCCAAGTGCTGATATACAGCAACACAGCAGCATTGCACTGATTTTATGAGAAAAAAAACTGTCTGTGGATCTAAAAAGTAAATAACCTGAATTTCAAAATGTAGGGAGTAGAAAGTACGTAGGAAGTAAAAGTAAAAGGTGGTTAGATTTTTGCATATCGCTACTCAAGTAAAGTACAGACACACAAAAAACAACTTAGGTACAATACTTAGGTAAAAATACTTAGTTACTTACCACCTTTGATGAACTCAGACTGGTGATGATTTCTTGGACAATTGTGTCAGTTACAGGAGCAAAGTGAGTCAATTGTAAGTGACTAAGTGGCAATACAAAGATAATATCTCTACATAAACCATGTACATAGGGAAGGATAAGGAATATTCCATTGCATGTTCTGTGTTTCTGTGTCCAACCCATTGTCACTTGTCTTGTTGTCATGTGCTTTTGCGGTCAGGAGACTGCACTAACTCTAGTAAAACGCATCAATACCACGTTTTCATTGTACATGACCTCTTTAAGACCTCCTGTGACACTTCCTCAGCCGCTACAGCTGACAGAGACGGTTAATAGGCGAGAGAAATGGATTTTCCTCAAGACTCAACAACACAACACAACACAACATCAGTCCGTTTTGAAACAGTAGTGACAATGTAGGAAAAGAAATATAACTGCATTTCATAAAACATACCAGGAGCTCCACACACGGTATTAATGGCCGTCGACTGGGATGACAGCAGTTCGTCAAGTAGCCGTTGAGCTGTAGGAAGGATCTTTGGAGACAAAATGAAGTAGTCACAAGACGCTCTTAGATTTTGTTGTTGTTGTTTTTTTCACAAACTGGCGTTGGTTTACCTGCTGTGGCAGCTCACTGATGAGGTACTGGGCAAATTTCTGGAGCTGATCCCTCTGCAGTCTGGACAACGATTCTGAAACCGGGGCTCTCAGGCACACAGCAGAAGCCTAAACAAATGACAGATACTAGCATTAAGGGCTAAATTTAAATGTTGGCAAGTTAAAAAATACCTCTCACAGCTAAGAATTGGCGTTTATGTGCAATGGAGGGACTAGCTAGGAGAATTTATCTATTCTAATGAGCTGCATGAATATATGGACAAGATACTGTTTATTCCCCTAAAGCTGACTCATAAAAACTACAACCCACAACCCACTGTCTACTTAAACCGCACCTAGGCTTGTGGTTTTAATAAATATTGCCACAGCGGAAAGAATATGTCAAGTATAGGTTTGTGAAAAACAGAATTCTACTAATTTGAAGTTTGCACTACACAAGTAGTTTTTTTTTGCAGATTCTAACAATGACGAGATCATTTGTCAGAGCTACACTGGCAGATAAAACAATTCACCAATGAAGGTTTTAGTCAAACTTCTGTAGAACCATGGCAACATCTATGGCCTAATTATAATCCAATGAAGTCACTGACAGTCCCAACAGTGACCCAGGAAGACTAAATGTGGTTGTCAGTGTAATTTTTGTTGGTACAAGGAATGGAAAATTATTCAAAAATGTGAAAATTGTTCAAAATATGCAGTTGTTGAATCGAAAGGCCAGCCCCTGACTTACACACACTGTAGTTGCATAAATACACACAATAATAGCCAGGATGTTTGAAGAAACAAAGCGTAAACTTGTGCAAGACCTGACGGAATATGCATTATTATGTTGTGTTAACACTAAATATGACTGTTTACTGCTCAAATGTTCATAAAAAAAAGCAAGTTCAGAGCATAAACAACACATTTATTATATGAAATAGATTACTTATCTATTATTATTGAACTTATCATCACAAGTGCAAACACATGGACAAGTCACTCAAATAAAATAAATATACATGGCAAAAAATGGAAGTCTAGATTTACTAAAAGGTCTTCAGATCTGGATTTTTATTTTTTGATGGTTTTAGTTGATGGACTTAACTTGCTTCAATATGTTTCTGTCTTGTTTAAATAGATGTGCATACTGATTCAAGCTAAAATATCTGGGAAACAGTCAGAAATGTCTTCAAACAAGTGAAATATGCTACAAAATATTAGCAATTTTATTCAAATCTGGCACACAAAAAACTAAAATTAAGATGAATATTCTGAATTCTAGTAGTTTTAACCTAGATAATGATATAGGCTAGATAATAGGACTTTGCAATGCTGGGGCCCTGATTAAAACAAGTGGAGAGCCGCATCTGGCCCCCGGACCGCAGTTTGCTCAGGTCTGGGTTAAGTGTCCCATACTTGGTAATGAGGCTTCCAGCTGAATTATCCAAAATAAACAAGATTAGAATACCTACCATAACCATCTGTCATTTTGGTGTATCACAGGTCATTTCGTTTAAAGCTTGAAATTGTGATGCTAAAAGCGAGGCAAAGAAAGAAGCTTACATTGTGAATCCTGAAGAGACACAGAGCCACCACATGGGCACACCATTTGGCCCCGGCACCACAGGTACAGCTGCAGGAAGTGATGCGGCAGCGATCAAACATAACCGCCACATTATACGCTCCTTTAGACTGTCCGGTCTGACTGGAAACTACCGTTGCACTCAAATGGAAACCTGCCATAGACACAAACACAAATAAATTACAAATAAAAAGATGTAATTGTAAAGATACAAAGATCTACAGCTTACATCTACTAAGATACATAAGAACCTTCAACAGCAACAGTTTTAATAGTAAGTCTACGAGAATCTATAGTTTTGCTGCATTGTTGTATAAGCCGCAGAGTTCAAAGCTTGTGCAAAAAGTAGCGGCTTATATTTCAGAAATTACGGTACTAAGTTTGTTACAAAGTCAAAATCCTCACCTATCTGCAGAGGGTCTTTTACGGCTCTGATTCGGTAAAGCTGTTCTCCACGCTGGAATTCATCTGGACTTCCATTAGCCAGGCAGGAGTACAATCTAATATGAAAACACATATCTAAAGTTAAACCATTTACCAAGAGTTGATGAGAAAATTCAAATAAATCTTTCTGGAATTGCAAATGAATGAACAACAAGTTTATTGGCTGGACTGTTTGTGTATTTATGTATGTATGTACAGTATGTATTTGTTTTTCTGAAGTAAGTAGATAAGACTTGTAACACACTACAACATTTATAGCCAAGGCTAATTTGCAATGTTTGTCACTAGAGGGGAATTCCAAATAAAGTTGGAAAAGGAGCATTTGAGAAACACCATAAAATAACATCAAGAATGGTTCATTGGTTCATTTTTTTGATCAAACGTATTAAGCTAACAAAGTTTCAACATACAAATTTTGTGAAATATTAAATTACCATCATACCCACAATACCTCCTCATTATCTACTTAAAGCAAAAATGTGCAAATAAATGCCATCCTAAGAGAAAACCTAAATTATCTCTTGAAAGATTAGATTAGTTTATTTCAAACCATATAACCACAGATGCATGGTTGGGGATGGATGAACCAATGCTTTTAAAGTTCCAATCGCCCTCCCACCCATTATTATGCCAAAAAATAAAACAATAAAACACAGACAGTACCATAACAGACAGACAAAACAGTCCATTCACACACGCAAACAGACATGACACTGGACAGGCCCAAACACTAGCCCTACACCCCTCTTTTTCTGACTCTGTGTTGAGGGCATCACTCTCTCTCCTCCTGGTACTTCCTGATTACATCCTTTTAGAAACTGTTTTAAAACTGTATCAAGTTAGTACAGGATTTTAATTAGTACACATAGATTTTATTGTAGTTCTAATTTTAGGTTGATATCATTTTTTATCTCCTCTGAAAGCAGAATAAGGAGAATTTAAATTAGCAATCAAATAACCCACCGTTTGAGAACCACTGGGGTCGAAGAGAGAAGCTGTGTAGCGATAAAAATGTGTAATACACACTAGTGGCTTTCATAGAGGTATAAAATTTCTGCACCTGGTCTGAAAACAATGTCATGTAGAAGCGTATTACAGTCTGTGTCAATAGACAACCTTTTTTCTTATACTTTAATTCAAGAAGCTGGGGCCGAAATAATCAAAGTCAGAGTTGGTTGAGGGTCACATTATAAAACACAGGACTCACGATGTTATAATCTATTCATATAGGTATATTAGGCTATGTAAAGCTAATATACTTATATTAGGCAAGTATTTTGCTGTATTCTAGTGTATTTTTAAGTTTTATAGTCACATTGTAGCGATATATTTGATTGGTGGGCTACTATCAATAATTATCAAAAAACACCCTGGGGGCCACAAGAAGTCATTTGGAGGGTCACATTTAGCCCCTGGGCCGCCAGTTTGAGACCCCTGACATGTGTCATCAAAAAGCACCAACTGACACAGTTTCCTGGGAGTTTAAACAATCATTTAACACAATTCAAGTGTCAAATCATAACATCTGTGTCATTTATGTGGGTTTCGGACACAATTAAAATGTGGTTGCTAGGTAACAGTTGTGGGTTCACTTCTATGTCAAATTTGAGGGATAAAATACAACCACAAACTTAATTAAAAAATAGCCAATCATGTTCACTGTGTTTTACTGAAAATGTCCCAAATCACAGGTTTGGGGCCCAAAATCGTGCCGCCTGCCATCTGCTACCAAGCCCTTGAGGATGTTTTAAAATGTATTCTATTTTTATAGTCTACTTCCTTATTCTTTACTATGACAATGTAGCACCACTTAACCCTATTAACAACAAATTATGTCTATATTAGAGCTAAAAATATATACAATAATTGGTTGTATGAATTTTACGTTGTTATTATTGTTGCTACCCAACCTCGACCGGTCCCTGGAAGCGAAAATAGTGACTGCACCGGTCCTTACAAGAAAAAGGGTTGAGGGTCGTTGCTCTAATTATTTTTTTCAGTGAGAGCTATAAGTGTCCCACCTGATGTCCTCTTCGTTTTCAGGGAAGCTCCAGTAAGCGATGCGTAGCTGGAGCTGCTCAGGCACTGGAGGGTAGACCTTCTCCACAACTTCAAAAGGAATGTGGAAGGCTACTTGTTTGGCTGACAGCTCTACCAGTGGGATCACCAAACCATCTGACACAAGAACACAACATTAAATTAAAAACAGTGAAGTACATGTTCTTGATCACTGACACCATAAAACAATGAACAGTGAAATCCTTTATCAAAAAACTTGACTTCTATTAAGCTTTTCAAAATGTGACTTTCTGGAAGATAAATTCAAGTTGGGATAACTAACATTTTTAGTTATAAATTAGTAACTTCTGTGTTTTCTTTCCACTAAAAAGTATGATAAATCCAGCACTTTTTGAATATAGAAGAATGTCAATCTAATCAGGAGACAAATGAAGCTCTCTGATTGGCTGGGCTTGAGTGTTCCTCTCTACTTTCACTTTGCGGTTTGTAAGAAGTGCTTTTTAAGCCGATATTGCTACCAAAAATGAATACAAACATGTCAATATAAAGTATGTGTCGAAGGATTTATGAGACGAAGTTGGCAGATTTGAAACTAAATCATGCTTGCAGTAAATCAACTACTCTGCCTTTAAAAGGTGCACTGCGCAACTTTTTAGCCAAAAACAAACTTGAATAAATGCATATTTTTGTCATTTAGATTTCTTTCTTACACTAAATAATTAATAAAAATCAGCTTTTTTACTTTAAACGAGCTTGCATGGCCACAAAATAGTCTATATTTGGCTTGGTGGAGGGCCCGAACACGTCTTTAGCTGATTTTTTTCATATTATGGCATAAAATGTATTGATCTCCATTCAGAAAGACCAAAAGCATTGTTTTAACTTTCTAATTCTACACAATTGTGTAGATGACTTTTCACCTCCAGAAAGTTACACAGTGCTCCTTTAAAGTCCATATTTTTTCTAATTGTGGTAATTATTCATCATAGTTTGACGGAAGTTAAGTTGAAAATTATGAATAAACTGACCAATAAAAGTGGAATATTACAGGAAGTATTTGAGTTACATGTCAGGGGCTCAAACTCAAATGGAGCTGGGGCTGAAATAATCAGAGTCAGAGTTGGTTAATGGTCGCATTGTAAAATACAGGACTCACTATAGAGCACTATAGAGTGTCAAACTCATTTTGACAAAGGGCCACATTGTGGTTGTCCTCGAAGGCCTGATTGTAACCAAAGTTAACTTTACACTGCAAAAAATGAATTTCAAGACAAGTTAAGGTTGCTTGATTTTAGGATTTGAACCTAATTTCAAGCATTTTGACTAATTTAACGTTGATTTAGTGCAGAGACATAAAAGTGTTTCAAACAGATTTCAAAACATTGCTTCTTATTTCAAGTCAAATTTTTTGCCAGTGGGTTAAGAAAATTGTTGTTACTCCTTTGGCGAGTTTTAGTTCTTATTTTAAGCCAAATTCCCCTAAAACCAGCTAAAAATGTCTTAAAACCAGTGAAATATTCTACATTACATAAGCAATTAAATCTTATCAGTTAAAACTGCTCAAATCTGGATTAAACTTCTGATTCCAAGTCATTTTAAGCAAGTCCAGATTTATAGTTTTTGCAGTGAGTGTACTAATCTTTGACATATTATAAATAAAAGTTTCTGTATTTGATTTTTGGGTGTTTATTGAAGAGACATTATTAGACATTGATTACTTACTAACTAAATTACTGACTAAGTTTTAGACACACTTTTTCACTCCTGGCACTAATAAGAGATTTAAGTAAACCTTATAAGACCTTGAGGGCCACATGCGCTATAGAGGGATTTTCGGTCGACGTCACTTTCCACTCTACTGCGCATGTGTTATGCAGAAAGAGCCGCTGTCCATCTGGTTAGCCGGGTTAAACTTCTTTGAATAAAACAACAAAACGGGATGAGAACAGCTGTCTGACAGTGTTTTTCTCACCATTTTTCACCTGAAAGTAACTTTTAAGGGTCGTAGGGTCAAATTTCATTCACAAGTGTTGAAATTTTAATTGTCAAATTTAACTTTTGTTTTTGCACAGTTATAAACTCCTGACAACGGTGCTTTTTTGACTTGTTTCCACTGTTTGTGTCAAGGAGCAATGGCTCTTTCTGCGGGCACGCGCATCACCCATAATAATCAACAAAAAATCCTTCAATAATCTATATAAATAAGTATATTAGGCTATGTAAAGCTTAATATAGCATATATTCTAATATGTCCACATCTATTGTTGGACACAAGTGATAAAGTAAATAAAGTGGGGAAACAGGGTCCAGCTGTTCTGCCCCGGAAAATTTGGGACAATTTGAAAGTATTTTATTGTATTCTAGTTTTATAGGTCACATCGTAACAATATATTTGATTGGTGGGCTACTCTCAATAATAAACAGAAATCATCCTGGGGGCCACATGAGGTCATTTGGAGGGCCACAGTTAGCCCCTGGGCAGGCAGTTTGAGACCCCTGACACAGTTTCCTGGAAGTTTAAACAACCATTTAACACAATTTAAGTGTTACAAAATATTATCATTAGTCAGATCATAACATCTGTGTCATTTATGTGGGTTTTGGCCACATTTACAATTACGGTTGCTAGGTAACAGTTGTGTGTTCACCTCTATGTCAAATTTGCTGGACAAAACTACAACTACAAACTTCATAAAAATAGCCAATCTTCATGAAAACAAGCAAAGTGTTGATGGAATCTTAAATATAATCATGTTCACTGTCATATGAACTTTAATTGACACACTTTTTAAAATATTTTTAGTTATATTGTGAACCATTTTAAGTATGATAGAGCACAACAGTTCAACAAGAGTGAATGTTAGACCCAAACCTTTGATTTTGACAGTGGGGGAGTTTGGACCCGCAGACTGCTTCCTCCAGCCTCTCCAGTTCTGACACAGGCTCTCTGCTTCGGAAATAAAGGAGCACAGCGAGTCCTCCTCAAACCGGTCCGAGTCCTCGAAGGAGAACCGCTCTCCATCCTCCCACTCGGCGAACATCAGCTCCATCACATGCGCCGCTCAGAGCCCCACTGCGAGCGGCCGTGTTCAGGCTAAAAGTGAAGAAAAGTCACCACCAACTCCAGGGCAGATTGAGGCTGGGGAGGGGCCGCGCGACAACACAAGCCAAACACAGCTGAGACCTTAGCTGGGCCACAACTACATGTTAAACCCTGATCGCACTCTCACGCACATACATGTACACTTCTGGATCAAACTCGAGCTGACAGCCAGACGAGCAGAAACTTCACTCCGTGCGTCGTCCTTGCGCCACAAAGCGAACTGTGACGGGCCTGAGTTTGACTGTGTCCAAACAGCTCTCGCCTTATCTGCGCCCCCTGAGAGCAGACAAGTCCAAATAAACTCTGTAGCAGTGACAGTGCCACATACTACTAGGCCCTCTTCATCTCTCCATACTGCTCACAACACGGCTAACACGAAATAAACGCTGTTATGCCGTTTTCTCTACTGATTTTAGTCAATCAACTAGCAATCTAGCCTGAAAGCTAACAGATAACGGACCGACTTAGCCAAATAAAAACACGTTAAAACCTACTGTCATGCATCGTGAACTAAACATGTGAGGTATAAAGTGGTCGACAAGCAGATAAATGTTAAATTAGGTTGTGTTATAGCTGGTCCGTTTGGTCGTGATGTCTCCTCCGCGATGATAAAGACTAGCACCAAAGCTAACTCCACGGGGGCTGAAACTAGCTCGAGACAGCCGTTTTGTTTACATCAGAAACCTTTCCACGGAGATCCGAGACAGTTTTACGCGCACAGTTCTTCGTCAAAACTGCAACAGCTACAGTCCTGCACAGGCAGCATTCAATCATACTGAGATAATAATCATCCAAACTATGTTTTCCGATCTTTAAATTGGTGTCAGGTTCTGGTGCTGTTCGCAGAGACACATCCGCGCCTCCGCCTGTCTCGTCTTCGTAGTGTCACTTCGTGTCCACGTCCTCAAAGCTCCTCACACCACGAGCAGACCCCGAGAGCCTTTCTGCTGTCTTTGTACTGTGTGTCGGCTCGGTCGGGTCAGTCTGCCGGGGAAAGATGGCTTACCGTCCCCGTCGCTCCTCAGCTGATCATGACTTCCGGTCGCAGCCACGAGCGCGCTCCTGCGGATGTGCGCGTGTGGAGATGCCAACAGCTCGCATGGAAACAAGAGGCGCGATCTCTTATTGGTCAAATGACAAGCATGCCAAAAAAGGCTACAACTGACTATTTGCAATAATTACGAACCAAAAGAACTGTTTTCATTTCATCAGAAAGGCTTGGCATCTTTTGTGTTTATTCTACAGATGTAACAATGTAGATGTAGAATAATTAAAGAGGGATACATTAAAACCCTTTAAAGAGGACCTATTATGTAAAATCTACTTTTCTGAATATGTTATAGCAGTGTTCTCTCGTCATTAGTTTACCCAAAATTGTATTTGAATTGATTCATGCATGCTTGAGTAATCTTGTGTTGTCCTGCAGCTGATGCTCCAGTGCTCGGAAAATCTCTGTCTTCACCTACCACCTATCCCCACCCACTTGTCTGTATTAACTTGTGATTACTCAAAAATTCAGATTCTAAGTGAACATGTAGTTAAATGGTCATGTAACCACTTTCCAACAACAAACAATAGTAATTGTGGCTTTTTAAAATTACATTTTACAATGAAGAGACGGGGCTTATCATTGAACCTGTTTATATTTCTAAGCTGTTTTTGGTCATGTTTGTGTTTTACAATGAACAAAATGTGAATTCTTCTCTGCATAAACTCTTGTTTCTTCCTAAATATACAGAAAAATCACAATAGGTCTCCTTTATATGACCCAATAAGCTTATAGAGGTGGCTCTGCCACAATGAATTTAAATTCATTCATCAACAGTAAGACTTTATTAAATAAAAGTAAATTAATATTACAAAAATCGACAATGCTTATTTTAAATGAGGCAATTAAGGTCAAGTGCAATCAAATACAGACATAAGATTGTTATGCTTTTATGCCAGAACCAGCAGGTCAGTTTTGGTAGACTAATTCTAAAAGTTGAGCATCAATATACAATATAAAAATTCAGAATATGCCTGAAATTCATTTCAGTGGCATCATAATACCAAGACTCTTTAAGTTAAGTCCATTATTCATGTATTTCCAGTCTTACTCTGGTGATGATGAGGTTCTTCTGACAATGACTTCTCTTCTTTATACATATTGTCTCCTCAAATCCCACTGAAATCATTCAAAACGGCAAGATGAGTAAAGTCTAGTCAGTGAATCAAACCACCAAAGGAAGTGGGCGTTCTGACATTTTATGATCCAGTAAACAGTCTTCAAACCAGAATTTATGGCTTATTGACTATCTTGTCAATCCATCGCAAGAACTTATTCACTCGGGTATAAACCCCAGGAAAGGCAGGATTCCCACAGCCATGGCCCCAGGAGATAACCCCAGTGAGAACCCATCGGCCCCGATCGTCCTGACAAACCAGGGGTCCTCCGCTGTCCCCCTGACAACTATCCACACGCTGCTGCTCAGACAAGCTGCCGGCACACATCATCCGGCTGGTGAAGCGGCTTCCATAACGCGTCTTGCATTTCCAGGAGGGAAGCAGAGGAACCCAGGCCTGCTTCAGAGTCCGAGAGTACTCCGAGTCTGCGAAGAACACAAGACAGAGGGTCAGTTTGAAATGTTTTTTAAGTGTTATGGGTTTCATATCTTTCACAAGCGAAGGAATTAATAATTTTTCTACTACTTCTCATGAAAACAGTCACTACAGTATTTATTAAAAATGATTTATTATCATATCCAAATCTAATATCAATAAAATATCTGAAAATATTTTGAAACTGCTGTCCATTCACTTTTCTTCTTGTAGGGAAAACATCTGAAAAACCATCAACTAATCTGGTCACTACTATTTTGTACTTAGTAATTATAACAATTTGAAAGCATGTATATATATAACAAATGTATGAAAATGTCCTCGGGCTGTTCAGCTATTTACAAAACCGACATTTTTATTTAAAACTTGTTTCTGCAGCTTTATAAACTACGAATATATTAAAATGTTTTAGTGAATTTTATGTTATGAATGTGCTTTTTTCTTCATTTACTATCCCAATTTAGTAGTATTGGTAATGTTTGACCCCAATTTAACTAACTTATTACTGATGCTTTTTACTACTGCTGTTTTTGTAGTGTAGTCTCTTTTTTTGATTCCAGCAGATGGTGCTAAATTCAGTAAAACACAGTCGAGATAAGCTTTACCTGTGAATCCCCAGCCTGTAATAACACAGGACACAGATCTCTTGTCCTGCTTCCGGCTGGATTCTGGCAAACAGACGGCACTAGTGTGAGGGTTGAATGACACACAGTTTCCGTCAGAGCCTTCAGTCGCACCAGAGCGATGTCATAGTCCCAGGCCTGGTTGTGGTACTTCTTGTGGATGATGATGCGTTCAGGGCTCAGGGTGCGTTCAAAGTCATCTTGCTCCTGAGTGTGATAGTCACCAAGGCGTAGCAAATACCGGCTGGGATCAGAGCCAAACCTGCCACCAAAACAAACTGTATGTATTAGAATTATAATGTTACATCCATTTTCATCTTAATCCACGTGTTGTGTCTGATAAAAAGCTAAAAAAAGGAATGCACCGATCCGATACCGAGATCCAGGAAATTTTGCTGGATCGAGTATCGGCTCCATGATATCGATTCAGCAGATACCATTGTTGTGCCTTTAACTGGAAATAGTAAGACTAATTTACTGTCTGGTGTTCCAAATCTCATAATGTTTACCATTTAATCCAGATTAAGCTGTTATGTTGTCACTTGCACTAGAAATAATAGTCACACACCAGTATGTGGCCAAATTTCTTATGTTTTGATAAGGAGAAAAAAGCCATTTTTCAGTTCTTATTGGTTCATATCGGGTATTGGCAGATGCTTAAAGCCAAAGTATCGGAATTGAAAAAGCTGGATCGATGCATCACTAGCTAAAAACATATGCTAATGTTTTATTTGTTTGTTAGTTTTTTGCCAAGCAAACATGGGTTAGGGCCACTTTGACAATCTCAGAGTAAACAAGATAGCAGAGGTGGGTGCTGACTTGACTAAACTTATATTATTCTTTTGGTAGTGCTAAAAATGTATGACTTGCAATGACTTGATACCAATATACGACTTGACTTACTTGACTCTGATGACCTGCTGATTTTGACTTACTTGTGTCTTGAATGTTATGACTTGAGACGTACTTGTGGCTTGCTAATAGATGACTTACTCCCACCTCTGTAAGCTAGCACTGTTCACTTAAGACAACTACACTTCTGGCTCATTACAGAAAGTGTCTCATCACAATGCTTCCCAGTTACTTATATGCAGTTGTGTGCAGATGCATGTGCTGTACCTCTTGAAGCAGTGGGCAGCAGAAAGAGCCCAGCAGGAGTTGATTAAGGAGGCTCCACACAAAGGATGGCTCCCTTTGGACTGGGACCTGAGCCACACGGAGACCTGCCATGGCCACTCGCCTCTGCACAAGAAAAAAATATTGCAAAATTGGGTGTAGCATCTTGAAAGTCAGGCCAACATATTTATTTCCAGACAAAGCTGTTTAAATATACACTGCCTAGAACCTCTTTTAGCTTTGATTGCGGCATACATTTTCTGTGACTTTGTTTCGATAAGCTTCTGCAATGTCACAAGATTTACTTCCATCCAGTGTTGCATTCATTTTGGACCAAGATCTTGCACTGATGATGTCTGACCACTGCACAAAGCCTTCTTCAATACATCCCAAAGATTTTCACTGAGGTTACGGTCTGGACTGGAAAATAATGTCTCATTCTTCCTTAACCACTCTTTCATTATTAGAGACTGATGAATCCTGGCACATTGGAAGAATTGCTGAACCTAAAACTGACCAACTTCAGCAACCCCAGATCCTTTGCTTTAATAAAACCAGTTGGTGATTTTTTTTTTTTTTTGGCCAGGCAGTGTATATTTTAATAGCCTAAGATCACATTGTAACAAAAGAGTGTTAATCTCAAAGTTTATTTCATCTTCTGTCTGTTCATGACTGTCTCCTGACACTCATGTTTTCATTGTGTTCTTCTTTCCTTTTCCTTCTGAACTTTGGAACGACTTAATAGGTACATTTGATCAACAAACTGTTCTGTCGATGTTGTAAAAAGAGGCGAATCATAAATAAATCCAATACAATGAAGAATACAATGAGCTAAAGGTGTAAGTTGCTGTATAGTAATATGCCACTAGATGGAGGTAGTGTCTGTTGATCAATGAGGAAAATGCTTTGTAATGATACAAGGACACTATCAAATTTGTCCTGCCCAAAATAAGTCTTCATCATAAACATATGTTTACTATGTGCTCCTACTGTGCACTTTCTCTCTCTTTGATATATTTAACCTAAACATCAAATAATGATAATAATAATAATGATAATAATGTCATATTATTCGGAATTTGAGGCTTTGTAATCTTAATCTAGACCTGCTGATGCACTGAACCTAATTGTGGCACCTGATTCTACATGTAGGGTTCAAAATGTTGTTAACAAATTTTCCAAAAATGAAAACATCTACTTCTTGCCCACTACGAGAAAGGCTTATCAGTTCTACTATTTTGGACAGGAAATCAGTGGACCTGTTTCTATTTCTAAAACGTTTTGGATCATGTTTGTGCTACTCAAAGAACAAATTGTGAATTATTAATCTGCATATTCCGTAGTTTCTTCCTAAATAAATGAAAAACATTACATTAGGTCTCCTTTAAATTTGCAGCTTTGAACACAAAGTCAATGCAGAACTTGTTTCAATTTATAGGTCAGTACTGTGGTTCATAATGAACAAGATAAAACCTCACACTCTACTACAGTGGTTCCCAATCCTATTTGTCTCAAGTCAAGTACCCCCTAAATTTTGTCCCACACACCCAGTACCCCCTAACTAATGCTTTTAGGTAAACAAATGGTTTTTTAGTATAATATTGCCAATTGTCGCTTATGTATTTTCTTGTTTTCATTAAAATGCTGCCTTAAAATACCTTAAAAGTAATAAAAAATCATCACAAATAACATTTTTAAATTCATTCAAATTCCATTTCACCTTTCCAAGTACCCTCTGGTGAGGGCTTGCGTACCTCCAAGGGTCCACGTACCCCTGGTTGGGAAACACGGTGCTCTACTACGTATGTTAAAGGTATATTATTAAGTAACAGGCTTCTCCACTTAGTAAGTAGTTGGTCTTACCTAAGGGACTTTGCTCCCCCAATAATCCGTCGAAGGCGGCGTTTCTTGCTCAGGCTCAGACCACACATGTGAAGTGACATGCTGCTGTCCTGCAGTGGCTCCAGGGTGTATTGACAAATGACCCCAGCATCCTCACTGTGGCGACAGTTGTGCCCCCCTTGGTCCTCAGACTGACACTGGCCCAGTGACGTCTCCAGCCCTGAACATCGAACGTTGTCCAAGTGAATGGGGCCTTTGCCTGGTCCAAAGTAAGCCATCGACCGAGCCTTAGCAGTGCCCCTGGAAGAGAAAGTCATTCATACATATGACACACTTTGCTTCTAAAGAGCTAAATAAGAAGAAAATCAAATGAATAAGAAAACATTTGACGAGTGTGGTTGGGAGGGAACTCATTATGCTAAGCTAGTAAAGAACATAAGTTGCACAATATTTGATATATTTATTTCTAAAACCCTTCACTGCAAAACAATGAATTTCAAGACAAGTTAAAGTTGCGTGATTCTAGAATTTACTGTATACCTAATTTTATGCATTTTGACCAATTTAACCTCGATTTATTGTAGAGACAGATTATTTTCCTTATTTCAAAGTGTTTCGAATGGATTTCAAGACAAATTTTTGCCAATGTGTTAAGAAAACTATACCCCATTGGCAAATTTTTATTTTTTGCCAAATTGTCTTATATCCAGTTAAAATGTCTTGAAACCAGTGAAATATTCTACATTACATAAGCAATTAAATCTTATCCAGTTAAAAAAGCTCAAATCGGAATTAAAATTCTTAAGTTATTTTAAGCAAGTCTGGATAAATAGTTTTTGCAATGTTGCTACTTCTTGACTGACCTAAACAAATGTATTTTAGTAGCTTTTAGATTTCTCCTTCATACTCACTTAAATCCCAGTTGCCTGCACACGACAGCAGCACTGATGTCGTCCCATCCATCATCACACACTGTGCCCCACTGGCCATTCATGAACACCTCCACTCTGCCCTCCTTTGTGCTCTCTCCAGCCACAAGTCGCACCGCAGGAGCTGCAAGAACGTGGCAGAAAGTCAATACAAACTAAATATTTGACTATCAAACGGCGTGTGTGCGTGTCTTGGGTACATACTAGCTGGAAGAGGCTTCAGAGTGGTCGAGGGACTCCTGTTGGTGCCAATTGGCCTTTGACAGCGCACTGCTACATCTTCACTGTGGGTGCAGTCATGCTGGCCCAGAGGAGAGTGAGAACAAGCCAACAGACTGTGCTCTGTGCCTTTACACTGCACCTCGTCCAACAGAATCAGCCCACGACCTTCTTCATACGACCCCTCCGGTGCTCCATCCACTTTGCCACTAGTAAAAGAACAGCTGGTAACATTCTAAAGAACTTGTTACAGTATAAAGCTGCATATTTAATTTAGAGAAAAGTAAAATCAAACAGAAACAAACAGAATCAGTTAAAAAAACGCTAGGAATGTCACGATTATTAGGTTAATCGATAATCGTGATTATTCAAGTCACAATATAATCTTAAGAACTAAATATAATAATTAGAAGCCTTAGTATTTTCGTTCTATTGCCCTATTTTGTCCCGCCTACTTTTCTAGGACATGCACTTTCTGTTTAGCCTGTAGATTTCAGTCGATGGGTTTATTCTGACTGTCATAATATTTAATTAAAATTGCCCCACAAGACAGACAAACAAACACGTTAGCTACCTTAACAGAGTTAAACAGGAAGTGCATTTCCAAGCCAAGTGGGCGGGACAAAATAGGGTCAATAGAAACTAAGTATGAGCAAAATATTAGCTCCAGTTTAGGGCAAGTTTATTAAAAAAAAAAAGCTGATATTTGCTGCACATATTTAATTTTACAGATCAATTAGTTTTTAGTTTTTACTAAATTGACAAGCCAATTAGTGTTATTGTGAGACTTGTTATGGATTTAAATATTCAAAGATCGATACTGACCCTTTTAGAAGCAAAATTAGGTATGTTAGTACAAAATTTAAGCTTTTTCGTTGTATTTCCCAAAACGCGTCACAAACTAGGGATGTCATTATTATTAGGTTAATCGATAAGTGTGATTATTCAATTCACAATATAATCGTAAGAACAATAAAATAATAATCGTGCCAAAAATAGAAGCATTATTAAGTATTTTTATTCTATTGACCCTATTTTGTCCCGCCCACTTGCTTGGAAATGCACTTCCTGTTTAGCTCTGTTAAGGTAGCTAACGTGTTTGTTTGTCTGTCTTGTGGGCAATTTTAATTAAATATAATGACAGTTAAAATAAACCCATCGACTGAAATCTACAGGCTAAATGCAGCTAAACAGGAAGTGCATGTCTTAGAATAGTAGGCGGGACAAAATAGGGTCAATAGAAGCTAAAGATGAGCAAAATATTAGCTCCAGTTTAGGACAAGTTTATGAAGATATATATTGCACATATTTTGTTATACAGATGAATTGTTTTTAGTTTTTACTAAAGTGACAAGCAAGTTTGTGTTTTTGTGAGATTTGTTATAGATTTAATACACTACAATATTTATTAAAATGTGCATCTAAAAATGTTTTTGCTGCAGTAATATTTTTCCGAAGTTTGCATGTTCTCCCCGTGTCACCGTGGGTTTTCTCCGGGCACTCCGGTTTCCTCCCACCTCCAAAAACATGCATGTTTAGGTTAATTGGGCATCACTGTACATTTCCCTTAGTGAGTGAATGAGAGAGTGAATGTTTGTCTGTCTAACCCTGCGACGAGTTGGCCACTGTCCAGGGTGTTCCCCCGCCTAAGGCCCAAAGTTACTGGGATAGGCTCCAGTCATCCGCAACCCCTAACGGGATTAAGCGGTAGAAAATGAATGAATGATTGAATAAATTGAAAGAAAATGACAGAATGCTCTTTGATTGATGGTTGTCATGGTAATCGTGAATAATAATGTTTTGTCTCGCAATAACCGTAACAATAAAATCTGACACCGTGACATCCCTGTATCATGCACAATTTGAGTGTGGACTGACCTGAAGCCCAGCTGTCTGCACACCACCTGGGCATTCACCTCTGACCAGTTATCGTCACAAACTGTTCCCCAGTTTCCCCCAGAGTAGATCTCCACGCGGCCCTCCCACGGTCCCTCGGCTCCCACCAAACGAACAGCACCATCTGCATGAATAAAAATGTTTAATTAGGCAGTTAATAACAATACTACATGCAACAACAGACAGACATCAATCACATTTGCAGGTTTTCTCAATCGCTTTAACACACTTGTGCATTTTATCAAGACTCAGGGAAAATTAAGTTTCATATTCCAAACTGTTAAATGATCTTGTCAAAAGCAAGTTTTACCAACAAAACTCTCAAACAATCTTCAGGTGTTCTTATGTGTTTTATCCTTCATTTGACTTTACAGCTCAGAAGCTTTAGTCCTGATTCAGAGACAAAGTAATCAAAGGTTCAGTTCAGTCTGTTGTTGGGAATTACACTTCACACAAATGATTTTGTATATACAGTATATATTTTTTTTATTTGTATTTTTTTTTAATCTAAAATCTTCCATATTTAAAAAAAAAAAACAAGAATATATTTAGGCTTATTTTCTGATTTGTCAGCTGTATTTAATTTATCCAAATATTTACAGTTTACTAGAGATAGTTGAGCGATGTCATCTACATCAGTGGTTCCCCAACTTTTTGGACCGGGACCCACAAAATAATGATGTAACCAACTCGCGACCCCCACAGCAGAATAAAATAATGTTTTTAAAAATTTCAAGTTGAAAAATTGGGCTAAAATGCATTTACTGTGGGAGAATTATTGCTTTATAAAACCAATTTCCAGTCAAACCTGATGCTAAAGTTAAAAAAACAGATTAAAAACCGAGTCATAATAGTAAAATTACATTTTGAAATCATCTCGCGACCCCCAGATTTTGCTTCGCGACCCTCCCGAGGGGTCCCGACCCCACTTTGGGAACCGCTGATCAACATCAATACTTTGTTATGCATCTGTGACTGACAAACCATTTCCTGCAACATCACACTGGAAATATATTTAGTCTATATTTATACATTCCTGCAGTCTCTGTTTTTCATTCAGATCATTGTCCTGCTTGATTCAAATGTTCATTTGTTGTTGAAACTAACACTGTTTCGGCAAAAGTCCTTCACCGTGTGTGAACAAACAAAAAAAACAACTTAATTCAATGAATAAGTTTGTGAATGAGAGCTGTGTGAGCTGTTCTGAGAAAGTCTGAAAACTGTGTGAATTAATTAAAATTGTTGCAATGGTTCTGACCACCTCAGCCTTTGTTCAGATAAATTTGAATCAAGTGATCAAAATAAACCAGGTTTCAAAAAGTGTGTCAAAGCCATTGAGAAACATATTGAAACATACATAGATTTATTTATATAGATTGTGTTGTATTTTATTATTTTTAGCTTTGTCCAGGTGCCAAAGTTGTAAAGAGACCTACCGCACGCATTTATGTTTGTACCTGTGTAGGGGTTACAGGACACTGCAGCTTGTGTTTGCCCACAGTTGTATGGCTCCCACCTGCTCTGAGGACACTGCTCCAAAGCCAGCTCATTCCCAGTGCAGTGAACACCAAAAAGATAAGCTGGACCAGGGATTAGGGCAGAACGTGCCACTGTCCAGGCTTTTGCCACACCCCTTGCCCCAGGATAGACAGAAAAGTTGCCATAATCAAAGTCACTGATGCATTATATACAGTTTATCAGTCGA
Organism: Mugilogobius chulae; assembly: GCA_038363315.1. Taxonomy (NCBI): domain Eukaryota; kingdom Metazoa; phylum Chordata; class Actinopteri; order Gobiiformes; family Gobiidae; genus Mugilogobius; species Mugilogobius chulae. The sequence continues at coordinate 1,436,069 of CM076407.1, forward strand.
CTCTTACCCAATACCCAGCTGTCTGCACACTACTTCAGCATCGGTGTCATCCCAATCATCACCACAGACTGTGCCCCAAAGCCCGTCACGATACACCTCCACACGGCCATGGAAATGCTCCAGTCCACCCACGAGTCTCACAGGGAGGCTCTCTGAGAGACACACCAGAAGAACAGCAGCACACCATAGCATGCAGTAGCTTAGTTTTAGTTTGGTTTATCAACTTTCTCCGTGTACATACAGAGAGTCATTTTCTTAGCGCAGAAGAAGATTTAGACAGGACAGTTGCCTTGGTTTGTATCAGCAGCAAGTTCACTCGCAAACAACAAACATGTTTATAGACGTGATCACCTTCAGGCTCGGTACAAGTCATCCTTGCGTAGCTGCCGTGGCCGCAGTCGCCCGAGACAAACTTCTGACTCCGACAGTCCAGCAGGGACCTCTCGTTACCGTGGCAACCCAGACGCTCATAGTGAATGACGGAGCTTCGGCCGGGAAAAGAGTGGGACAGTGCCTTCCCAAACTCACTAGAAAAAAAAAAGAAGTTGGGTTACTCAAGAACTTTTGGGGATTTTTTGTTTTTATTTAATAATTTGCTACGCTAGCTTTGAATTGTGTTAATTTGTTAGTGCGAAGAAGACATGCATCGCCCACTCACTTGTTCCTACACAACTCATAAACATCACACACTGCTGTCATTCATACATGGACCATTTGGCAATAAACCACCCAACCAACCCCACGCCCCCCGCCAGGATACTAAGAATTCTTATTGTGCATTGTATGTTTTTATGTTTCTCACCCGAGCTTCAGCTGTCTGCAGACCACACTGGCATCCCGATCAGTCCAGTGAGTGTCACAGACTGCGCCCCACTGGCCACTGATGTAAACCTCAAGTCGTCCGCTGTTATTAGAGGGACCTCCTACAAGCCGGGCAGCTCCTAACACAAGAGGGAGAAACCGGTGGCTGATTATTTAACATGTGATATGATAGATTTAGCTTGAGTTCAGTAAGTTCACCATAACGGCAGTCGCAGTAAGCCCAGCTGATGGCGCCAGACTTCTGACGGTAAAAGCACCAGGGTCGCTGCTCTCGGTCTGGATTTCTGCAGTGTGTGTGCTCTCCCAGGCCACCACCTGGATACTGCTGCATGTAATCATGAAAGTCTGTCCACTGCAGGCAGGGCAGGCCAGCCTCTGTCACTGACATGGACCCAGTGTAGTAGCCCTGAGGACTGATGCTGTCTGAGCATGACTGCTTATCTGCAAACACCACACAACAGGCTTAAAGTACATAAGGCAGGTTAGACTGCATTTTAATACAACATAGTAAACATGATTATGACTAAGATTTTACTAAATATATAGTGGGATTATTTATTTATCAGCACGAGCCATATGCCCGCACACCTGACCTGCAGAAAGAGCTGCCAGTGATTGATCAAGCTGGAGCAACAATTAGAGCCAGGGCTGTTGTCAGCTAACTACAAGAGTTAATCACTGTGAGAAAACAAAATTTATGCTGCTTTATGTTTTATGCAACATTTTTGAATTAAATTCAACCCAATGACTTTTAAAAGTTACATTCAGGTGAGTGAAAAAGCAGCAAGAAAAACAGTCTCAAGCTTAAACATACAGACTTCTGACCAGTTCAGACCTGATTGAAACAGCTGCTCTTGTCGCGTTTTGTTGTTTTAATCATGAAGTTTCCCCAGCAAACCAGACTGACAGTGTATCTTTCTGCTTGAAGCATGCACAGTAGAGCGGGAAGTGACATTGACCGATAATCCATATGGCTTGTTTTTACACAATTTGGTTGTTTTGGTGTAATTCATTATTGTCTTTTGTCCAGTTAATATGACACGTGGAGGGGAATCCACAAATGTTACCTAGCAACCACATTGTAAATCTGGACCAAAATAAACATAAATAACAATGTGACAAATTAATATAACTTATAACACTTTAACTGTGCTAAATGATTGTTTGAAATCCAGTAAACTGTTAACCTGGCTCTCGCCAGATGGATCTGTGCTGAACTCCTATCTGAGTTCTCTCCATCTGGGACTTCACTCGCTGAAAGCGTTCGAGAAAAGGTGGGGGGTTTAGTGAAATACTTCCAGCTGATTGGCGTAGGGCCGACCTTATTTGAGCTTAGCCAATCACAGCAACAACTTGTAATGGTGTATTCAATGTCCGCGTGAGATAGTACGAAGTACGTGTCACACATACTACTCTTTTAAGATGTTCTGTTCACTGTATCACATTTTTTTTATAAACGTGCCATGATTACAAGCATTCACTTCTTTGACGCTTACATATTCGTACCTGGCCACACTGTGTTCTGGTGAATAATGTTCTCCCCCTGAGAAGAAAATACAAACATGTTACCAAAAATATTACCTCAATATTTTTGGTCTTATCTCACAAACGTTATCCCACAGAAATCTGCTAAAACATGTATTTGAACATATTAGAGTTTGTAAATAACCTCCTGTATGATATATATATTTTTTGCATACCTTCAAAGCAACTTGTTACTTTGGTAATTTGATTAATGTTAAATAAGTGCTGACAGCAGTGCTTTAGTTTTGCATAACTTAATGCTGCAAAAAGAGATGATTAAAAAAAGGTTTGAGTGGCGGCGCGCAAAAGGTGCAGCGGCCTGGAGACTCACCCCAATTGTAATTTAGTTGTACGCTGTGACAATAACAATAAATCTTTCTGTTCTGTAGCTGGTTTGCTTGCGACATGTCTCTATTTTAACATTAGATTTTGTTGTTCTTATCAAGAATCAAACTTCCAGAACGACGGCAAACTTTGAAATGGGTGGAACCGTTTAGCTCCATTTCTGCAAATTTGTTTGTTCAGCTGTCGGTCTCATATCTAAAATATCAAGATATACTTTTTGCCAATATTGCCCACTCCTCGTAGTAGAAATCAGTTCAGTCTAAATATTATCCTACATACAGTGGACAAAAATGACAAATGGAACTGATTCGGACAAGTTTCTTCCAAATCAAATAAGAGTGGGTTTTTATCAATAGACCTAAGAGTCACGCAATTAAGTGTCAACTATGTTCTTGAGATAAGGTCGGCTCAGGCTAAAACGTGGCTAAAGTCCAAACAAACATACAGAGCATGACTAAACAAGTGATAGAACAGCTGAGCACTGGGCAAGGCAGCGAAGGATGAATAAGATTTATGATTTGTATGCCTAGAGCAGGGCAATATATCGAAATGTAGATAATATATCGAGTATGTTATATTTAAGATATGCAAAAAACAAAAATGGCTAACAAGATTTTCATGTAAAAAAAAATCTGAATAAATTTGCAATGTCTTTTCTAACCAACAAATATTTTGGTCAAGCAGTGAGTTAGCCAGGCTGAGCCACCTACTGCCTCCACTCGATTTCATTTCACTCCAGCTCTAGGTCAGGTACATGGATTTATTATATTATCAGGTATCACAGGACTTCAGACGGTTCCCAAAAAGCAGGAAGTACAGTTGTCCAATCAGGAAACAGGAGTGGAGGCCAGAACCAACATGAGTAGAAATAGCAGAGCTGGGTTCTCCTCTTTTCACCTTGTGTTAACAGTCAAATACTAACATAGAATATAATAATGTCCTTTTTAATTTACAAGTTCACCAAATGGAAACGGCAACAATCACTGACACACGTTTATGCTCTACTTTCTGGACGATAAAAAAAGCAGTGATTTGTTAAATCAGATTGCCCTGGTTCCGGAAGTAAATAAAATAACCCCATTGTAATGGTAATGTAATATTTATTAAGGTAAAGTAATGTTTATTAATAACAATGTACAATTACATTAAGCACAATGGCAGACATGCTTGTACCAGATTCTAGCTTACAGCTAATTTCCATCTGTAGTCCTGGGAAGGGGAGAGGCATGTCCCAAAACAGTCAAATATTTTAAATACCAAGTTTAACGTCCTAAAAAAGATGGTATACAGGTGGGGTAGCTAATTTTTACACTGCAAACACAATTTGGGTTTTAAATCTGACAATTTCCTCTCATTAATGGTTCGTCACATGATTACTATCAACATGTATTCATTTTGGTTGCAATTATCGCTTGAAAACCACTTCTTACGAACAGCAAAGTGAAACTGGAGAGATCACCCAAGTACAGCGGCTGATGAGAACTAAAATTATTTATTATTCAATTACAAAATAAAATATTGTGTGAATTCAGAAAAATGATTCTCAAGAAGCGACTAATCATTGAAAATAAACAGATACTGTGAATAAAAAAGCATAAAATGTCCATTAACTTTCAAATCTCAAAGAGCCGCATGAGGCTCTCAAGCAGCAGGCTGCAGACCCCTGAAATAGGAATATTAGAATAGTTTTATTATGAACTAAAATGTATAGATTTTTTTTTTTAAATAATGTTTTGTCATTTCTATAATCTTTATTTGCACTTTTACGCAAACATAGGCTATATCACACTTTTTCTTTATATAAATTATTTGGGCATAAATATAAATAACTACATCAGAAGTAAATTATATTTATTTATTTTTAGTTGAAGAAATAAACTGTGAAAATGCACAGGTATGAGTAAAAATAGGCCTAAATGAATACACATTTCACTTAAATTATCTGAGTAATTCTGACTTAACATCATGTGCTTCTCTACTACACCTGTTGACTCTTCACTTATTCTGTGTTCACTCACTATCATTTTTCCATTAAAAAACAGTCAATCATGTTGTAGCCTACTGCTTCACCTTTGCCTCTGTTCAGAGAGAAAGTGCCACTGTGCAGGAGAATATCTTTCCTTTGACTTATCAGTGTAGTAGTCTACTGAAATACGCGTCAGAGTAAATAGAAAACATGTTTGCCTTGTTATTTTAGCGGAGGCACATTCGGGTAGAAGTACCCTTCAGAACTCAGCCAAGACGAGTCTAAATCTGGAGCAGCGGCACATGACAAACCACCAGCACTTGTCAGGACTATATGAATAGTTGTAAAGTGTTTCTTACCTCGGCGCGCGCAGTCACGAGCAGCAGCAGCAGACAGCACCAGCCTGGCGCACAGATCCACATAAACACAGTCCCGCTCCGCTCCATAGCACCGCGGGGACCATCTCATCCGAGTCCCAGCGGCCGAGCACCAGCCATGTCCCCGCAAAGCCTCTGACTCTGTCACAGACACAGACACGGCAGAGCACACGCGTCCGCCAAGGAGCGAAAATAAAAATGACGCGCCGCTGGCGAGAATCCCTCCCGCCCTCCGCGCCCTGCGCCTTTCCATTGGCGGAACTCTGCTCCACATTAACAAACTTCACCTTCTTGTGTCTGGGGAGGAACGGACTTGGACAGAGTCGTTTAACCCCTTATCAACTTTTCTTCACTTCATTTTTTGGTCCACCATCTCATAAAGTTAAACTACAAGCTCATGGAAACCTTAAAAATAAAGAAAAAATGAAACTCTCTTTTTAAGAGTCAAAACGTCCTGGGTTGAATCAGACCAAGATTTGACTCTAAAGCTTCAAATAATAGAACAGACCTACCGCAAAATGTCCCAAATATAACAAGACTCTAAGGTCTCTTAAACACATTTTAGTTAAATTATCTTCACCTTTTGAAGAGGAATTGTCAAAACCCCAAATCAGCCCAAACTATTCAGCTTCTGTCATTCAGGTCTGCAACACCAGCTTTACTGCTCTGCATATTTACCAAAGAACACTCCAGCAGAATGTGTTTCTTCTTCAGAGCTTGTTCTCACGTGTGAAAAAAAAAAAAAAAAAAATCATAAAAGATCATCATCATAATCTGCAATAATGAACAGTGGTTAGGATCCTTCAGTTGATTTCATTATAACACTTTATGCAGTAGGCATTTACACTGTGAGTTTGCTTAGGGCTGCAACAAATGATTATTTTGGATAATTGTTAATTACTGTTGTTTAGAACACACAAGTGATTTAAATACAAGATTTGAGCTGAGTTAACGTCGCATGAGAACGTCCCGGAGTTGTAGATATTAGGTTTGTCAAAAGTATCTGAAAGTTTGAATCAACACTAAAACTGGTATCTAAACTAGATACTCATTTGAACAAGTATTAATAAAAAATAAATACTTTTAGCATGAGAAAGATATTTTTTGATAAGTTTTAGAATAATAGTTTTATCAGAACTAGCTTAAAACCAAAATAGTAAAAATGTATTTTCTATTGAAATCTATTCTAAAGAAATCTGAAGTGAAGAGAGCATTTTTAATGATCATTGTGGCATCATAATTAGGCAACATCACAAACTATTTATTTTGTTTGAAACTTAGTATCATAAAAACACCAGGCTTTTCATGTAGTTTCTATAAATTCTGATGCTTTTCCACAGCTCATAGATGTTGGAACTTGTATAAAGACCAGTAAACAATTATTTAAAGAGGACCTATTATGTCAAATTCACTTTTCTAAGTTTTTAACCTGTTATAACAACCTCCCTCACGATTAGTTTACTCAAATTATATTTGAATTGATTCATGCATGTTGGAGTAATCTTGTATTGTTCTTCAGCTGCAGCTCAGTGCTCAGAAAATCAATGTTCTCACCTACCACCTATCCCCTCCCACTTGTCTGTATTTACTTGTTATAACTCAAAAGATTAATACTAAAAGTGGAACGTATATGATTCAAAACTGTCCCATAACTACTTTCCAACAATAAAAATCATTTATTTAAAATCTGTTGCTTTTTACAGTTACATTTTAAAACAAAGAGGCGGGGCTTATCAGATCTGCAGTTTTGAACAGGAAGTCAATAGAGCTGTTTCTATTTTTAAGTTGTTTTAGGTCAACTTTGTGTTTACAATGAACTAAGGTAAATTACTGATCTGCACATGTTCTAGTTTCATACGAAATAGTAGGAAAAAACACAACACGTCTCCTTTAAAGATGGGGTAAATAACTTTTTTAGTTAAAATAGTAGCCTTTGTGTTTTCCACTGAACAGTACATGGTAACATTGTGAAAAAATGAGACCACTGTGTCTGTCTGAACTAAAAATTTTAGTATAATCATGAGCCGAATGCTGCGCTCTGATTGGCTGTGCTGTGGGGTGGTCACTCCAGTTTTTAAGCCATAATTGCTACCATAATGAATACATGTCTATAGTAACCATGTGTCGAAGGATTTATACAATGAAAGTAGTCAGATTTAAAACCGAAATCGTGTTTGCAGTGTGAAAATCAGCTACATTTTTACATATTTAGCAACATTTGTTTACCAGTTCAGTGTAATTCATGGACAAATTAAGCAAAATCGTTCAGAACAAATCCAGAAGTCACCGACAGCTGTGATCTGTGATGCAGGGTGCACTGGGCTGGGCTGCTCTGGACGCTGGGGAGGAAGTGAGTCCAGGGAAATGTTTGTGTTAGTGATGGACGCACAAACAGTAGCTCAGTGCAAACACTAACTACTTCCTGTGGCGCAGACAAAACATGAAAGCACCTCTGCACGGAAATGTCATTATGATCATGTCAACACATCAGAGAGGCAAAAAGTAAACATGGCTTCGTTTAGCTTTATCACGGAACGGAACCGAAGAGAGAGAAGTTTGAGCTAGGAAACTGAACATTTATTTGGCAAGACAATTAAATGATCAGCTTCACTTCAGATTTGTCAAAAAAAAAAAAAAAGAAAACGCTACTGTCCTCTCGTTTTGCAAAAAATAAATGCATTTTTTTAATATGTAATTCTTCATAGACATTTAACATTAACGATGCAAACAGACATTAATCGTTTCCAAGTCCATGTGTGATGTAGATCTTAATAAAACACAATAAAGTCCAGCAGGTAAAGGTCAGATTTCAGTTCGGAGGTTTGGAAATCTCTTAAGCAGCGTTGTGGCTTGTTTAGGCGGCAGATGTCCCGTGTCCTGGCCAACCGCAGTTGTTTTTGTTTTCAAAGCAGCCTAGAACGACACAAAGATAATTAATACTGATGATTATTGATGACTCATGTGGGTTTCAAATCATAAAAAAAGTAATATCAAGATGTCTGTTAATGTATATGTTAGTTTAAAGCAGAACTAAGTATTATTTTGATATTGTAAATGTCTTTAACTGCATCAGCTTTCTCTACCCCTGATAGAAAACCAGCTCTCGCAATTTTGATGCTTCGACCCATTGACAACTCTCAGAAGAAATGCAGGCTTTTTCTTTTTGTCAGTGAAAACTGTGTTTGGATGTGTTTTTTAGAGCTGTAGTGAACCAAAGAAATTCTCCGTCGACCAAAAACATGTCTCATTGACCGATTAATCGACTAAAAAGGAGGCGTGGCAAAGGCTCTGAAGCTAAAAAGTAGAGTTGTCAAAAATCAAAGCTAAAACTGGTGGGTTAGATACTCATTTGAACAAATACAGATAATATTAACAGGACAAATGTTTGAACAAAATCTGATATTTCTACAAAAAAACTGAAAAAATATATTTTCTGAAAAGTTTTAAAAGAATCTTGAGTTTGATCAAAACTGGTTTGAAACTAAAATGTTTGATCATAAACTTGGGTTTTGTGTTAAAAATGTGAGTTAATTTTCTAAAAACGTGACATTCTAATTCTCGTTGTGGGATTGAGAATCAAGTTTATTCCTTTGTATCAAAATCGAGTTTGAAATGTGAGTATTGTGACAACTCTTGCTCAAAAAGACAAATAATATATGTACAGTAGTTCAAGCGAAAACTATAGTTTAAACATAAAATGAAGAGGAAACAGTGTGTTTATATAAAAATGCAGTTCAGACCAATGATTCTGTTACTGTTGATTACAAATTCCTTATAATCTAAATAAAGGAATTAGTCGACTAATACAATTTTGGTCGACCGAGACTCCATCGACGGATTAATCGACTAAACAACTAAAGAACTACAGCCCTAGTGTTTTTGCTGCCTTAGTTCAATACAAACTAGCAAAATTAAAGATGGGATACCAGATTTCATACTGCAAACAACATTTGGTTTTTAAATCTGACTTCTCCTAGATCCTTTAACGCACAGATTATATTGACATGTATTCATTTTGGTTGAAATTATGGCTTTAACGCTGCATTCGGCTAAGATTAGAACTAAAATTCTTATTAGTCAATTCAGACAGGAGACCGAGCTTTCTCTGTGGCGGCTCCCAAGTTGTGGAAAGTTTGCTACTAAACATAAGAATGGCTCCATCTTTGGATGTTTTTCAGCCTTTATTAAAGACTATTTTTGCACTGTTTTTAATGAGTAGGAGTTGAGCTGCTTTTTTGCAACAAATGTATTGTATTTAGAATTGGGTTTTATTCTTTATTTTGTGTAACTCACTTTGGGCGCATGCGATTGTTGTAAATGTGTTATATAAAGAAAGTTGACCTTGACCTACTCTACAGTCAAATGTGCTACATTTATCATATGCTAATAGTGGAAAGCACATTTAATTTACAACAACAAAAAATCAGGTAACCAACCCAAAATATATATTATTTTAGATTTTTTTAACACCAGAAAGGATAGCACTACCATAGAAGTTGCTTGGTTTGCTGTAATGTTTTCATGATAATGTGTTTTTCAAATATGACATAATTTTGTAGGATATTACGGTGGTAAGTTCATACTCAAGAAGAACGACATGTTGATGACAGGTAGAAGTATTTCATTTAAACAAAGCAGAGCTACAAACAGAATGTGTTGTAGCTCTGTGTTTACTTAAAACAAGGAAGGTGAACCAACATCTGCCATAGTTTGTTTCTGGTTTGACTGAAGTGCTCAAAGAAAGAGTAGCGCACACCAATGTTCTACCAATGGCAGACGTCCAAACTTTTTATTTTAAAACAACGTTTCGGCAATCAGCCTCCTCTTGAACCACAATTTCTGAAGGACAAACATGATATTTGTTCACCATGGTTGTTTTAAGTAAATAAAGCAGCTGACCAGAATGCCACAGTAACATTAAGTGCACTTTTGATCATAAGCTTGATCATAAGATTGCCAGAAAAACAACTGAGCTTAGTCAAATACCAAAAAATCTAATAAACTTATGTGCAATATTTTTCTAGACATTAAATGTAATTAACTAACTCATAACTACACAGTTGCAATGCAACATTTATAGATTATTACATGTACAGCAGTTTCTGCTGCCCGGGTCTAGAAGAGTGACATTAGGCAATTTTGCACATGAAAGTACCAAAGTACTAGAACCAAATAACTAGTCCCTCCAGTCCCTGTTTAGTCAGAAGAACTCCCCTGTCCCCAGGTTTGTGTTCACACAGAAACACTTTCTGAAAGAGGAACCGACTGCTTCTTTAGAGCAACTTTGGCCTTCTTTTTTGGAAAGTCGATTGTGAATTTTGACAGTCTGGGTTGTGGTTTTTTCGGGGTTTGTTTCTAAGAGGCACTTTAACGTCATAAACAAGGTAATTTTTCGACATTTTTCAAATTATACTCACTAATGAAAGAAAAATTGACTTTAGCATATTTTCATTCTTTATAGTCTTTACTGATAATCAAATACTTTTAAAATATGTCAAAATGCGCTTTGAGTGCCTTGTAAGGTGGAAAACGCTATATAAATAGAGACAATTTACCAACTCTCCTACTGTGACACATAATGGGCTGATAATAACAATAAAGGGCTAAGATCGCTTGTTTTTTTTTTTTTTCAAGGATACGTCGCTTGTTGCTCTCTGAAAACCTGGCAACCCTGGATGTGGTGTAAAGAGTGAAGGCTCTCACCTGGGCTGCCTTCACACAGGAGAAAAAGCTCTGCACCTCGCTGGAGCATAAATCATCCACAAAGTTGTTCTGTTTCCAGCAGGCCATCATCAGCGACATCTCTGTGACACACGTGGCCTCTGCAGAAAGTAAAGTTAGGTAATTTATTTTGATGAGAAAAAAGTAATCATCTTGAAGCTACTAGTGCAGTGGGATGTCTATATAGGTCGTGGCTGTTAAATAAGACCATTTTAAACCAGTTCTTGTTGTAATTAAAACAATGCACAGACAAATATATTCTTAAATGTGTTTTTGTAAATAGTTAATCGTGTTGTTACCTCCTTTGTAAGCTTGCGGTTGGCCACGGAGTCCTTCAGGCTCAGTGGCCTGTTGGGTCGGAGCACGGGTTTGCCGTTGCTTCTGCTTAACAGCCTTCTGACTTTGTCCTGGATCTGCACGGATTGGCTTGCCATTTTATAGATGTAAAAGGAGCAGATACGACACGTCCAGGGGTCCACATACAACTCACATACACCAATATTCAGAGATTCAGAGCTACGAACGCAAAACACTCTCGCCCTTCAGGACAGCGCCATCTTTGTGCCGTAAAGCGTAGCAAACTGCTGCAAAAAAAAACAACAAAAAAAAACAAAAAAAACGGCTTAAACCCTTTAATATTACTTTTTTATTTATTTGTTTTTTTTATTCTTTTCTATTTATTTGTTATTTTTATTCTTATTATTTGTCAAAATAAAATCTAAATTACTATGAAATTAATACAATAATCTACATGCATTTTAGGATGTTAAAGGGGCCCTATCGTGTTTTTTCCAACTCTTTAGTAATAAACTAGAACATACAGTATGTAGATCAGCAATTTACATTTTGTTCACTGTAAAACCCCAAAATGATCGAAAACAGCTTAAAAATAAAAACAGCTCCAGTGACTTCCTGTTTAAAACTGCAGAAGTACTAAGCCCCGCCTCTTCACTTTAAAATGTAACTGTAACAAGCAACAGATTTTAAATGACAAATTTTTATTGTAAAGTGACTATGGAACAGTTTGAACCACACATGCTTTGCTTTGAGTGTTATTTTTTGAATTATAACAAGTACAGATACATTATAACAAGTACACAATACAGACAAGTGGGCGGGGTGAAGAACAGGAAGTGTTTGAACACTCGAGCACGAGCTGTAGAAGAAAACAAGATTACTCAAACATACATGAATCTATTCAAATATAACTTTAAGTAAACTAATGATGAGGGAATGGAGTTATAAAAGGTTCAAAATCATTGAATCATTGATTTTACGTGATTGGCCTCTTTAACTGTCAACGTGACCTCGTTTTTTTAAAAGACGTTTAAGTTACATTTCCAGAGTCAGGTCTTGTAAATTCAACTTTGTAACAAATGTAATAATTTAACACCTGACCAAATAAATTTGTAATATTTGTTGTAAATTTGCACGTCAGAGCTCCATCTGAATTTATTTATTTATTGCAACAAAAAAGTCTATAAAAGTCTCTCCACCACACTAAATCCAACAAAATGCAACTATGTAAGAAACAAAATAATGGCATAAGATTTAGACTGAAAATGTATTCTTAAATTGGATTAGTTTATATCTATATAATTAATCTTATTTGCTTGCCTTTTCCACCACTCGTGATAGGCATAATGTTATCATATCAGTGTTGACCACTCCCACTTTAATGACTCACAACAAACAGAATTTCAAGACTGAATAAGTGGATTCAGACAGATTTCATCTCAGTGTTATGGATTTTTAAAATGCAGATCAGGTTACATGAGCTAAATATGACAAGAGCTTCTCGGATGCACAGTGGCGCATTTTTCCTGTAATTTACCAGTTTTCAATAGTTAGTTTAATTGTGACTGATGGGGCGGGAATAATGATTGTAGCGCTGTCAACCAACACCTTACAAAGATTTCATATAATGCTATTTTTTTTTCACATCTAAAGAGTGTTACTTACATGGAGCCACTTGACAAGTTACAGAAAAGTCAGATAAAATGACCCTTGTGCAAATCATATGTCCAAATCCCTCACTATTTATGCCCTAAATGTAATTTGTATTCAGATTCCGTCAACTATCATCTGACTGACAAAAGTCATGATTTGGAGTTGTTCAGATAAGCTTGACCTTTATTTGTTGTTTATTGCATTAATATAAACCATTACTTCTACTTAATTCTCCTAATACATTTGCCTTCAAAAAATGCTTAAGGTTATGCTTAAAGTCTGGTCAATCTCTCAGGAATCATGGGTTTTAGATGGATATTTCTTAGACACTTGAAATCTAATATGACATTTCTTCTTTTTTTTAATACTTTAGCAGCCTATGTAGTGTAGGTTACAACCTTTCCTAGCTGGAGCCGTGGAAAATTTTGTATTTAACCTGATTAAATTCTGGTGTCTGTGAAAAGATTGAAGTTGGTTAAATAGGTGTTCCTTTTTTGTCAGAAATAGGTACTTTGTGAAGAAAATATCCAGTCAAACAACATATCCAATCACACAACAACTCTCTTAATTGTTGTGACTGTTGTGATTGTGAATTGTTGCGGTCTTTAGAACAAAATGATGATGAATTGGTTTGTCAAATTACAAGACGCTTTTCCTCGTGATTCTATTCACACATGCATAGTCCAGTCTAGACTTCTTGTTTGTTTGACTTTACTCTTGAATTTGCATGGATGTCTAAAAACGAATATGTTCCACCGTGCAAAGGCTGAAATTCCCCTTGTCAGAGAACTGATGTATCTCCTGCTCATCGCTGATGCAGGTGACATTTTGGAGAATGCAGGACATGTCCCAACACTGGTCCGAGACATGTTCGGTGATGTGTCAGCAAAACGTTCCTCAGTTTAATGAGATCATCCAACAGCCCCGAGCTTCCTCCTCACCTCAGTGTCTGCAGCAGCTGAGGCACTGGCACTGCACAGGCTCACGTATTCAGGGACTTTTTGAGTGTTTAGTTCTTAATTTATCTCCATCAAAAACACACCTGAGGTCTAACTGTGAAATACTATTCTCACATCTGAGCCTCATACACCACGATTTTCTAATGTCATAGGTTCATCTCTGAAATTTCCTACAAGATCAGTTTGATTATTTCCCCTTATGTATAGAAATAAATAAAAATAGACCTATTGTGTTTTATTGTGTTTTTTTCTGTGTATCTAGTAATAAACTAGAACATATGCGGATCAGTAATTTACCTTTTGTTCATTGTTAAACACCAAAGTGATCTAAAGCGACTTGGAAAAAGAAACAGGTCCATTTGCTTCCTGATCAAAAACTGCAGAAGCTCCGCCTCTTTATTGCTGAACTTAACTTAAATAGGCAGCCAATATTGAATTACAAATTTTGCAGCAGAGAAATGTGGTTAGATGACAACTTTAAACCCATTTCTTGTACTTGGAATCTGATTATTTTGAGTAGTAAAAGAAGACAAATGGGCGGGGATAGGTGGTAGGTGAAAACACAGAGCACTCAATCATCAGCTGCAGAACAATACAAGATTACTAAACATGCATGAATCAATTTAACCCATAAGGACCCACCGTGACACTGGTGTAACAGCCACTTCAGCTGTTCTGGACGGGTCTACAGTATAAATGACTTTATTCACAGTTTTGACTTTCTACAGTCCCAGAGTTACTCCTGATGAACCCCCTGATGCATCATGGTCCTGGTCATGTGACTTTGTTTTCACACAGTGACATTCCTAAAATGGAAGTTTTTCAACTTCGACATATAATAGCACTGTCATATAAATTCAACTAATTTATCCAAAAAGCCAGATTTGTTGCCCTGTTTGACAGACAGATGGGACCTGGGTGTTTCTGACTCACACTGTGATGTCACTGGGTGAAACCTGAGGCTGAGCTGTAGGAGTTCTGCTAACACAATTATCTGATACATCATTATTTTCAAGATGACCATATTATATATTCAACATCAACAGTAAACTATAATGGACAAAATCTGTCTTTAAAGAGGCTATTCTTACATGTCTTTTATTTTAAACCTGTTTTATGGTTAGATAAAGCAAATCTGCAGAAAAATACCATTGATAACAATCATTAGAAATGCAAACAACATGACACATTTATGATCTACTCGTACTTATGTAAAGAAATAACTTTGTGGCTGGTTTGTTTTCAAATTAACTTTTACTCTTTACAATCCCACTGGAAGCTGCAGAGAGAAAATATATATATATTTTTTGGTGAATGTGGACAGTATTTTTGAAGAATAATTTTTCAATAAAAAATTCAAAATCATTATAATATTTTATTACATTTGACTCCATTAACGCCCAGTGTGACATATACGTAAGTGACATTGCAGATCTCTGGTGAAATTCTAAAAAAAATGTCAGAAATGTCTCATTTGGGCTCCCTTTAGTCTGTGTTGTGCCCACATACTGTAATATTCCTTTAAGGGTTTAGGGGTCCGGGTTCTTAAGGATTAAATCTACTTTGGGCAAACTAATGTTGAGAAAATACTAATATAACATGGTTTAAAAAGTTGGAAAAGTGTATTGTATTTTACATAATATAGGTCCCCATTTTATTTCTTATTTTAAGTTACAGGAAAAGTCAAAGGAAAGCTTCTCAAGACTAAAACAAAGTGAATAATTTACTATAGACATACTGTAGCCTTTGCATGTACACCGTATTTTTTCCCACTTTTCTACCTGGGTTGGGATTTAACCTCAGCTGAACGTGTCTGATGATGGTAATGTCTGTGGATCTGCTGTTATGAGTGGGTCAGGTTAAAACACATTCAGGTATACTTATGATGTTCTCCATGCCAAGTCTGTGGCTGTCTGCGCGTCAGAGACACACGCTCAACATTTTTTCCTCTGCTGACTGCCTGGGTCCGCCGTTTCCTGAAGAGAAAATATTTGTCAAAGGTCAAATGAGGAGAAAAAAAGAAGTAATGTATGGGTAGTGTGGCCATGTTCACATTAACGTGGGACGAGCGCCTCCCACTGGCAACTTTAGTACCTCATTTACCTCAGACTTTGCTATAAAATACATGTACACATCCAGCAAAGCTACATACTGTATTTTATTCAGAAAATTGTAAGCTTCACTTCATAATAGCTTACTGAAGATTACATGTAGGACTAAAATAATCTATGCATATGAGCTGTTCTTGTCAAGATCGGTTTAAAAAATAATTTGCGAATAAAAAGGATCCTACAAGAGACAAATACAGCCCCAAAATATAAAAGCTAAGGTTAAATAAAACTAGTCACAGTCCAATAACAGTGGATTGTCCTCAATTAGAACGGCTATGGCCAATGAAAGCGCAGGCGCAGTCAGTGCGTGCGGGGGCTGGGAGGCAGAGCCGGACCGTGCCGGTGAGCATCGACAGTAGGCGTCGCTACCCCGGACCAGGGTGGGCCTGAGAGCACCAGCAGTGAGCAGAACCTGGCCCTGTAAAAGCCATGACGGACCCCAGCGCAGACACAGGTGCGTGTCCGGAGTATCAGCGTCTCTCTCTCTATAGGCCTTTGGGTGGCATCTGCTCCGGGTTACGCGCAAAGCTGTGCGAGTATTTCACACGTAGCATCTCAATAGAGAGAAGCAGTGCGACAAGAGGCAGCAGGTACCCCCCACACCGGAGCTTGTACCTGCGTTATTGAGCGTCCACCAGGCTCATTTCAATAGACTTACCGCGGATTAGCCGAGCTGATTAGCGCGCTCTTCTGCCTGCCTGATTTAAAACAATCTAAATGACAACACTTGAAGACTAGTGTCATTTATCACAATGTCAACACTCATTTGATTTACAGAGTCTATAATAACATACTAGGGTTGACAATCACACACATGTCCTCACAGATGGCCTTCAGAGATCTGCCTCCAGTCCTAGTTCTGTCATGGACCACTCCTGTATGAATGATCTGTCCAGTCCACAGTTCTGTCATGGACCACTCCTGTATGAATGAGATCTGTCCTCCAGTCCAGAGATCTGTCATGTTCCACTCTGGTATGAATGAGGATGAGGAATTACACACTGAGATCTGCCTCCAGTCCACATGGTCCCACTCCTGTATGATGGAGTTTGCACACTGAGATTTGTGTTTTTCTTGCAGACTCTCTGGGTGAGGCGTTGAAGGCCATCACTGTGAGCACAGAGCTGATTGAAGAGGAACTTCAGCCACATCTGGACACACTTCTGCAGAACCTCCTGACGACAAGAGTAAGAGTTACACTACCATGCAGGCCAGTTGACAGACTGGGGCCCGGGGCCCGGGACCTCACATGGCCCTCCCCGCCGCCACACACACACGCGCGCGCGCCGAGATTCTGCTTATTATTAATTTTTTTAGATGTATACTGTATATATATATATATTTTATTCTAATATTATTATATTTTATAGATATCAATAGTTATTATTAACATAATTGGCTATTTTACATTGTATGCCTATTTTTTGCATGACCTTATAATTCATAATTATAATTAATTTGATTTTATATTTCTAATGTTTTTTTCATAGTTGATATATATATTTTGTTCTTTATTAGTATCATCAGTGTCATATGATGCACCTTATTATCAAATGAAGTTCTTAGTTTGTGAATTTAGTTTGGTTCACTTGCAATGGCAATGAAACCTCTTCTGATTCTGAAGTCAGTCCTCTTTGCTCAGAGTGACATGTCAAACTGCAGGTTGTGAGACTGCTGCCTCCAGCCCTGCCTCTGCTGTCTTTAGCGCTGCCTCTGGCTGTGAACGGCTGCACACAGACGCCTCAAACAACAGGTCACCTTTGTCCAGACTCTTCAAGGACCTTTGCGTGTTGTGTTGTTTTTATGGAATTCAGAATCTTTGTGGATCCGCGGTGCGCGTTTCGCCGCCGTAGTTTTCGCTATGGAATTTAAAACGTATAGTTTGGTCAGCTGTTTTGCTCATAACTTTGCAAATACACAACGGATTTTGATAAAATAAAAATTGGCTAAAAGCTTAGGCTGTGTAGAACATCTTTATGGATCCCAAACTGTTTTATTCCGCGCTATTTGCTGTAACAATGCGACTGGTTAATTCATGCACAGATGGTTAATTCCTAACCAGCTCACTCGTTTTTATCAGTGGTGTCTGTCATTACCTATGGCCAATAATTATGCTATTGTTTAATGCACTCCCTGTGTCTTCGGACATGGCTCATGAACAACAGCTTATTAGACAGAGCGAGAGCGTGTGTGAGAGAGACAGACAGGGAGAGAGAGAGAGAGAGAGAGAGAGGAGCGGAGTGAAGTAGCGTCTGTCTTAAGAGAAGCTTAATAAAGCATTTTACATCACTGCTGTCCACAGAAAAGTGACAATTTAAACGAAAAAATAAGCTGACCAGTTTAGAAATAATTTCACTGTAACAGAGGGTGCGTCAGCAGCACCCAGCGCACCTCCACTTCCCACGGCCTTGAGCGTACGATGCGTGCTAGTAGGATCAAACCATTTTGAAAACAGGAGGGGGACAGTTAAGAAAAAATGCTCGATTTTACAGTTGCAACATATTATTTTTCGGGTTTTGAGTAAATTTTAAGTATAAAATAAGTAAAAAATAAATAATAAATAATAATAATTAAAAAAAATCTTGAAAAATAAAACAATAAAAAAGGAGGAGACGTTGATGGGCCCTCCTAGTCCTGAGGCCCGGGACAAAAAACCCGGTTGTCCCCCCCTGTCGACGGGCTTGCTACCATGCATAAGTATTTTAGACTATCTACTGACAAATGTAACCTTCATGCTGTCCAATTCAGCATATGAGTATAACACATATTCTGAAATGTAATTGAATGAATCTAAATGAACTTTCTAGCCATGTTTGCTTGTCAAGGCTGTTATTGGAAGCTAAACCTGGTGAGATGTACTTATTTGGGAGACCACTGGAAATGCAAGAGCCGCAGTGGATCTTGTGCATATTGTTGTTATGTCAATTGGAAAGACAGGTTACCCAGACTGCCCAGGGCAACTGTGGCCGTAAAATGTGCCATTAAATTCCAACGTATTCCTATTCTTGTTATTAAAACTATAAACCATGTTCAGCAACATTACCAACAAAGGATAAAGAGCACGCAGAGTATGTGTCATCAAGTGAAAAACAATGAAGACGTTTGTGCATTTGTGTGTCCCTCAGAAGAAGGAGCTGCTGTACAGATTTGCAGAAGTGGGATTCTACCCACTCTGGCCCAAACTTTGAGGTCTAAAAGTCCTCTGAGTTGCCAGGTGGCGTTGGTGGTAGCAGAAATGGCCCGTGAAGGTAAGAACTGGTGACTTTGTAGGACAAGCACTGCACATTTACTTCAGTTTTCCTATAGTTTTCTTTTTTTTTTCTATAGCGGCAGTAAGAGAGTCTTGCATCAGGCTGATCTGGTGAAAGAGCTGCTCCCTTATCTCCACAGTGACAACCAAGAAATGTTATTAAACACTGGCCGTGCTATCGGCGCATCTGCTTTGACAATGGTGAGTGTGACCTACAGTGGTCTGCTGTGATTTCAACAGATACATGTGCTGGCTATAGTGTATTGTCAACGTTTGTTATTAAGTTTATTATAGTGATGTTCAAAATCTGCAAAAAACAATAATGAACAATCACACTGATGATAATCTAATATGAGCAATAAAAGGCCAGTATTTAAGTGAAGATAGTGTAGGTCTTTAAAGTACAAGAAGTAAAAGGCATGATTTGACGCTTTGCGCACCATATTCCACATTAAAATTCACCATCAAACAATCAATAAAATTCATGAACCATCTTTTCCACAAGAAGACATTCAAAAACTGGGACAAAACAACAGGGGATTACATGTAAAGGACAAAAACAAAGGTCAAAAAACTGTTTGGCTCCAAACTGGCCTGCTCTTCGGCGTAGCTGAATGGCACGGCTTTAATCAAGAGCCAGGATCCACCAAAATAAAGGAAAATAGTACAAAATAACTTTAACTAACCCAAAATACTAAAAAAAAAAAAGTTATTTATGCGTAGCAAATTAACTTTGACAAATAATCTAATAATCAAGTTAATAATAAGAAGGAACCAAAATAAACATACAAAAATAACAAAAATCTGTGTTCTGGCTCTAACAAATAGACACAAGCCAAAGCGAGAAATGTTCCCTGGAAGTGTATTTCCCTTTAATTCTTATCGGTAATAAACATTGTTCTAAACGCTTGTACTCACTCACTGTGCAGTCTGTCCACTTCGCGGATAGGGGTTAACGGCCTCGCCTGAGGTGGGGCTTTTAACCAATCAGCAACACCGATAGAACAGGACGGGAGCTTTTAATGAGAGTTCAGCTCCAAGGACATAATACAAAGACATTATTCTACTGATTTAGATTTTCTTACGCCTAGTATGAGCAGGGCTAATTCAATCTCGCAGATTGTACGAANTCAATACATCCCAAGATTTTCACTGAGTTACGGTCTGGACTGGAAAATAATGTCTCATTCTTCCTTAACCACTCTTTCATTATTAGAGACTGATGAATCCTGGCACATTGGAATAATTGCTGAACCTAAAACTGACCAACTCCAGCAACCCCAGATCCTTTGCTTTAATAAAACCAGTTGGGATTTTTTTTTTTTTTGGCCAGGCAGGTATATTTTAATAGCTTAAGATCACATTGTAACCAAATGAGTGTTAATCTCAAAGTTTATTTCATCTTCTGTCTGTTCATGACTGTCTCCTGACACTCATGTTTTTATTGTTGTTCTCTTTCCTTTTCCTTCTGAACTTTGGAACGCTACCTAATATGGTACATTTGATCAAAAACTATTCTGTCGATGTTTGTAAAAAGAGGCGAACCATAATAAATCCAATACAGTTGAAGAATACACTTTGAAGCCTAGGTCGCTGGTGTAGTAATATGGCCACTAGATGGAGGTAGTGTTTAATAAGATCAATGAGGGAAAATGCATTGTAATGATACAAGGACACTATCAAATTTGTCCTGCCCAAAACAAGTCTTCATCATAAATGTTTATTATGTGCTCTTGATGTGCACTTTCCCTCTCTTTGATATATTTATTCAAAACATCAAATAAGCATTAATCTCATATTATTCAGAATTTGAATTTGAAGTGTTTAATCTTATCCTAGACCTGCCTATCCGCAACTGAACCTAATTGTGACACCTGATTCTACATGTAGGGTTAAAAAATGTTGTTTTCTAAGATGTTTTGGATCATGTTTGTGCTTCTCAAAGAACAAAATGTGAATTTATTTGATCTGCATAATGCCGTAGTTTCTTCCTAAATAAAAAAAAATTACATTAGGTCTCCTTTAAATTTGCAGCTTTGAACACAAAGTCAATGCACTTGTTTTCATTTGTAGGTCAGTACTGTGGTTCATAATGAACAAGATAAAACCTCATACTCTACTACAGTGGTTCCCAATCCTATTTGTCTCAAGTCAAGTACCCCCTAAATTTTGTCCCACACACCCAGTACCCCCTAACTAATGCTTTTAGGTAAACAAATGTTTTTTAGTATAATATTGCCAATTGCCGCTTATGTATTTTCTTGTTTTCATTAAAATGCTGCCTTAAAATACCTTAAAAGTAATAAAAAATCATCACAAATAACATTTTTAAATTCATTCAAATTCCATTTCACCTTTCCAAGTACCCTCTGGTGAGGGCTTGCGTACCTCCAAGGGTCCACGTACCCCTGGTTGGGAAACACGGTGCTCTACTACGTATGTTAAAGGTATATTATTAAGTAACAGGCTTCTCCACTTAGTAAGTAGTTGGTCTTACCTAAGGGACTTTGCTCCCCCAATAATCCGTCGAAGGCGGCGTTTCTTGCTCAGGCTCAGACCACACATGTGAAGTGACATGCTGCTGTCCTGCAGTGGCTCCAGGGTGTATTGACAAATGACCCCAGCATCCTCACTGTGGCGACAGTTGTGCCCCCCTTGGTCCTCAGACTGACACTGGCCCAGTGACGTCTCCAGCCCTGAACATCGAACGTTGTCCAAGTGAATGGGGCCTTTGCCTGGTCCAAAGTAAGCCATCGACCGAGCCTTAGCAGTGCCCCTGGAAGAGAAAGTCATTCATACATATGACACACTTTGCTTCTAAAGAGCTAAATAAGAAGAAATCAAAAATAATAAGAAAACATTGACGAGTGTGGTTGGAGGAACTCATTATGCTAAGCTAGTAAACATAAGTTGCACAATATTTGATATATTTATTTCTAAAACCCTTCACTGCAAAACAATGAATTTCAAGACAAGTTAAAGTTGCGTGATTCTAGAATTTATACCTAATTTTATGCATTTTGACCAATTTAAACCTCGATTTATTGTAGAGACAGATTATTTTCCTTATTTCAAAGTGTTTCGAATGGATTTCAAGACAAATTTTTGCCAATGTGTTAAGAAAACTACACCCCATTGGCAAATTTTTATTTTTTGCCAAATTGTCTTATATCCAGTTAAAATGTCTTGAAACCAGTGAAATATTCTACATTACATAAGCATTAAATCTTATCCAGTCAAAAAAGCTCAAATCGGAATTAAAATTCTTAAGTTGTTTTAAGCAAGTCTGGATAAATAGTTTTGCAATGTTGCTACTTTGTGACTAACCTAAACAAATGTACTTTAGCAGCTTTACATGTTATCACCTTACTCACTTAAATCCCAGTTGCCTGCACACGACAGCAGCACTGATGTCGTCCCATCCATCATCACACACTGGTGCCCCACTGGCCATTCATGAACACCTCCACTCTGCCCTCCTTTGTGCTCTCTCCAGCCACAAGTCGCACCGCAGGAGCTGCAAGAACGTGGCAGAAAGTCAATACAAACTAAATATTTGACTATCAAACGGTGTGTGCATGTCTTGAGTACATACTAGCTGGAAGAGGCTTCAGAGTGGTCGAGGACTCCTGTTGGTGCCAATTGGCCTTTGACAGCGCACTGCTACATCTTCACTGTGGGTGCAGTCATGCTGGCCCAGAGGAGAGTGGGAACAAGCCAACAGACTGTGCTCTGTGCCTTTACACTGCACCTCGTCCAACAGAATCAGCCCGCGACCTTCTTCATACGACCCTCCGGTGCTCCATCCACTTTGCCACTAGTAAAAGCAGAACAATGTCGGCTGGTAACATTCTAAAGAACTTGTTGAGAAAAACAGAATCAAACAGAAACAAACAAAATCAGTAAAAAAAAACGCTAGGAATGTCAAGATTATTAGGTTTAATCGATAATCGTGATTATTCAAGTCACAATATAATCACCCTATTTTTGTCCGCCTACTTTTCTAGGACATGCACTTTCTGTTAGCCTGTAGATTTCAGTCGATGGGTTTATTCTGACTGTCATAATATTTAATTAAAATTGCCCCACAAGACAGACAAACAAACACGTTAGCTACCTTAACAGAGTTAAACAGGAAGTGCATTTCCAAGCCAAGTGGGCGGGACAAAATAGGGTCAATAGAAACTAAGTATGAGCAAAATATTAGCTCCAGTTTAGGGCAAGTTTATTAAAAAAAAAAAGCTGATATTTGCTGCACATATTTAATTTTACAGATCAATTAGTTTTTAGTTTTTACTAAATTGACAAGCCAATTAGTGTTATTGTGAGACTTGTATGGATTTAAATATTCAAAGATCGATACTGACCCTTTTAGAAGCAAAATTAGGTATGTTAGTACAAAATTTAAGCTTTTTCGTTGTATTCCCAAAACGCGTCACAAACTGGGATGTCATTATTATTAGGTTAATCGATAAGTGTGATTATTCAATTCACAATATAATCGTAAGAACAATAAAATAATAATCGTGCCAAAAATAGAAGCATTATTAAGTATTTTTTATTCTATTGACCCTATTTTGTCCCGCCCACTTGGCTTGGAAATGCACTTCCTGTTTAGCTCTGTTAAGGTAGCTAACGTGTTTGTTTGTCTGTCTTGTGGGGCAATTTTAATTAAATATAATGACAGTTAAAATAAACCCATCGACTGAAATCTACAGGCTAAATGCAGCTAAACAGGAAGTGCATGTCTTAGAATAGTAGGCGGGACAAAATAGGGTCAATAGAAGCTAAAGATGAGCAAAATATTAGCTCCAGTTTAGGACAAGTTTATGAAGATATATATTGCACATATTTTGTTATACAGATGAATTTGTTTTTAGTTTTTACTAAAGTGACAAGCAAGTTTGTGTTTTTGTGAGATTTGTTATAGATTTAATACACTACAATATTTATTAAAATGTGCATCTAAAAATGTTTTTGCTGCAGTAATATTTTTCCGAAGTTTGCATGTTCTCCCCGTGTCACCGTGGGTTTTCTCCGGGTACTCCGTTTCCTCCCACCTCCAAAAACATGCATGTTTAGGTTAATTGGGGCATCACTGTACATTTCCCTTAGTGAGTGAATGAGAGAGTGAATGTTTGTCTGTCTAACCCTGCGACGAGTTGGCCACTGTCCAGGGTGTTCCCCCGCCTAAGGCCCAAAGTTACTGGGATAGGCTCCAGTCATCCGCAACCCCTAACGGGATTAAGCGGTAGAAAATGAATGAATGATTGAATAAATTGAAAGAAAATGACAGAATGCTCTTTGATTGATGGTTGTCATGGTAATCGTGAATAATAATGTTTTGTCTCGCAATAACCGTAACAATAAAATCTGACACCGTGACATCCCTGTATCATGCACAATTTGAGTGTGGACTGACCTGAAGCCCAGCTGTCTGCACACCACCTGGGCATTCACCTCTGACCAGTTATCGTCACAAACTGTTCCCCAGTTTCCCCCAGAGTAGATCTCCACGCGGCCCTCCCACGGTCCCTCGGCTCCCACCAAACGAACAGCACCATCTGCATGAATAAAAATGTTTAATTAGGCAGTTAATAACACTAATACTCAATGGAACAGCAGACACCAATCACACTTGCAGGTTTTCTCAATCGCTTTAACACACTTGTGCATTTTATCAAGACTCAGGGAAAATGTTTCAAATTCCAAAACTGTTAAATGATCTCGTCAAAAGCAGTTTTACCATCAAAACTCTCAGACATTCTTCAGGTGTTCTTATGTGTTTTATCCTTCATTTGACTTTACAGCTCGGAAGCTTTAGTCCTGATTAAAAGACAAAGTAATCAAAGGTTCAGTTCAGTCTGTTGTTGGGAATTACACTTCACACAAATGATTTTGTATATACAGTATATATTTTTTTATTTGTATTTTTTTTATCTAAAATCTTCCATATTTAATAAAAACAAGAATATATTTAGGCTTATTTTCTGATTTGTCAGCTGTATTAATTTATCCAAATATTTACAGTTAGCTAGAGATAGTTGAGCGATGTCATCTACATCAGTGGTTCCCCAACTTTATGCACCGGGACCCAGAAAATATTGCTGTAACCAACTCGCGACCCCCACAGCAGAATAAAATAATGTTTTTAAAAATTTCAAGTTTAAAAATTGGGCTAAATGCATTTACTGTGGGAGCATTATTGCTTTATAAAACCAATTTCCAGTCAAACCTGATGCTAAAGTTAAAAAAACAGATTAAAAACCGAGTCATAATTGTAAAATTACATTTTGAAATCATCTCGCGACCCCCAGATTTTGCTTCGCGACCCTCCCGAGGGGTCCCGACCCCACTTTGGGAACCGCTGATCAACATCAATACTTTGTTATGCATCTGTGACTGACAAACCATTTCCTGCAACATCACACTGGAAATATATTAAGTCTATATTTATACATTCCTGCAGTCTCTGTTTTTCATTCAGATCATTGTCCTGCTTGGTTCAAATGTTCATTTGTTGTTGAAACTAACACTGTTTCGGCAAAAATCCTTCACCGTGTGTGAACAAAACCAACTAAACTCAATGAATAAGTTTGTGAATGAGAGCTGTGTGAGCTGTTCTGAGAAAGAGTCTGAAAACTGTGTGAATGAATTAAAATTGTTGCAGATATTCTGACCACTTCTGCCTTTGTTCAGATAAGTTTGAATCAGGTGATCAAATAAAAGTTTCAAAAAGTGTGTCAAAGCAATCATGAACAATTTTGAAACATACATAGATTTATTTTATACAGATTGTGTTGTATTTTATTATTTCTAGCTCGGTCTAGGTGCTAAAACTGTAATATGCATGTACCTGTGTAGGGGTTACAGGACACTGCAGCTTGTGTTTGCCCACAGTTGTATGGCTCCCACCTGCTCTGAGGACACTGCTCCAAGCCAGCTCATTCCCAGTGCAGTGAACACCAAAAGATAAACTGGACCAGGGATTAGGCAGAACGTGCCACTGTCCAGGCTTTTGCCACACCCCTTGCCCAGGAAAGACAGAAAAGTTGCCATAATCAAAGTCACTGATGCATTATATACAGTTTGTCAGTCGACTCTTACCCAATACCCAGCTGTCTGCACACTACTTCAGCATCGGTGTCATCCCAATCATCACCACAGACTGTGCCCCAAAGCCCGTCACGATACACCTCCACACGGCCATGGAAATGCTCCAGTCCACCCACGAGTCTCACAGGGAGGCTTTCTGAGAGACACACCAGAAGAACAGCAGCACACCATAGCATGCAGTAGCTTAGTTTTAGTTTGGTTTATCAACTTTCTCCGTGTACATACAGAGAAAGTCATTTTCTTAGCGCAGAAGAAGATTTCGACAGGACAGTTGCCTTGGTTTGTATCAGCAGCAAGTTCACTCGCAAACAACAAACATGTTAAAAGACGCAGTCACCTTCAGGCTCGGTACAAGTCATCCTTGCGTAGCTGCCGTGGCCGCAGTCGCCCGAGACAAACTTCTGACTCCGACAGTCCAGCAGGGACCTCTCGTTACCGTGGCAACCCAGACGCTCATAGTGAATGACGGAGCTTCGGCCGGGAAAAGAGTGAGACAGTGCCTTCCCAAACTCACTATATAAAGATAGAATGAAGAAGTTGGGTTGCTCAAGAACTTTTGGGGATTTTTTGTTTTTATTTATATTTTGCTAAACTAGATTCGAATTGTGTTTATTTGTTAGTGCGAAGAAGACATGCATCGCCCACTCACTTGTTCCTACACGACTCATAAACATCACACACTGCTGTCATTCATACATGGACCATTTGGCAATAAACCACCCAACTAACCCCACGCACCCCGACAGGATACTAAGAATTCTTATTGTGCATTGTATGTTTTTATGCTTCTCACCCGAGCTTCAGCTGTCTGCAGACCACACTGGCATCCCGATCAGTCCAGTGAGTGTCACAGACTGCGCCCCACTGGCCACTGATGTAAACCTCGAGTCGTCCGCTGTTATTAGAGGGACCTCCTACAAGCCGGGCAGCTCCTAACAGAAGAGGAAGAAACCAGTGGCTGATTATTTAATATGTGATATGATAGATTTAGCTTGAGTTCAGTAAGTTCACCATAACGGCAGTCGCAGTAAGCCCAGCTGATGGCGCCAGACTTCTGACGGTAAAAGCACCAGGGTCGCTGCTCCCGGTCTGGATTTCTGCAGTGTGTGTGCTCTCCCAGGCCACCACCTGGATACTGCTGCATGTAATCATGAAAGTCTGTCCACTGCAGGCAGGGCAGGCCAGCCTCTGTCACTGACATGGACCCAGTGTAGTAGCCCTGAGGACTGATGCTGTCTGAGCATGACTGCTTATCTGCAAAACACCACACAACAGGCTTAAAGTGCATAAGACAGGTTAGACTGCATTTTAATACAACAAAGTAAACATGATTATGATTAAGTATGTACTAAATATATAGTGGGATTATTTATTTATCAGCACGAGCCATATGCCCGCACACCTGACCTGCAGAAAGAGCTGCCAGTGATTGATCAAGCTGGAGCAACAATTCGAGCCAGGGCTGTTGTCAGCTAACTACAAGAGTTAATCACTGTGAGAAAACAAAATTTATGCTGCTTTATGTTTTATGCAACATTTGTGAATTAAATTCAACCCAATGACAAAAAGTTGATTAAAAGTTGATTAAAAGTTACATTCAGGTGAGTGAAAAAGCAGCAAGAAAAACAGTCTCAAGCTTAAATATACAGACTTCTGACCAGTTCAGACCTGATTGAAACAGCTGCTCTTGTCGCGTTTTGTTGTTTTAATCATGAAGTTTCCCCAGCAAACCAGACAGACAGCGTATCTTTCTGCTTGAAGCATGCACAGTAGAGCGGGAAGTGACATTGACCGATAATCCATATGGCTTGTTTTTACACAATTTGGTTGTTTTGGTGTAATTCATTATTGTCTTTTGTCCAGTTAATATGACACGTGGAGGGGAATCCACAAATGTTACCTAGCAACCACATTGTAAATCTGGACCAAAATAAACATAAATAACAATGTGACAAATTAATATAACTTATAACACTTTAACTGTGCTAAATGATTGTTTGAAATCCAGTAAACTGTTAACCTGGCTCTCGCCAGATGGATATGTGTTGAACTCCTCTCTGAGTTCTCTCCATCTGGGACTTCACTCGCTGAAAGCGTTCGAGAAAAGGTGGGGGGTTTAGTGAAATACTTCCAGCTGATTGGGCATAGGGCCTACCTCATTTGAGCTTAGCCAATCACAGCAACAACTCGTAATGGTGTATTCAATGTCCGCGTGGAATAGAACAGTACGTGTCACACATACTACTCTTCTTTCAAAAAGAAAATACTCCAAAATTCTGCTAAAGGCAGCAAACAACACGTACATCCACGGGAGCAGCCATCTTTGTTTAGCTTGAATTAGACTTGGCGGTGGCACCGGGGAGCTAACGGCCCGTGTTAGCCCGCACTGCTACAATGTGATTGGGCCTCAAAACCACGCTGCTGCGACGTGAGTGAGCCGAAACACCGCCGTTTCGGACTCTCAAACCAATCGGGCGGCTGGAAGGCCAGATGGTTTATGGTGTCAGTTGTGTGTAAATTGCCTTTGCATTTTGGCGCTTTTTGACGACACATGTGGAGGAATTCTGTTTTAGAACTTCAATTAATTCCTGTAATTTTCAACTTTTAGTTGTCAATTTCTTCATAAATTGCAACTTAACTGCTGTAAAACTATGATAAATATTTGCCACAAAGACTAACACACCAAACAAAGTCAAAATAGAAAAATAATATGGCCTTTTAAGATGTTCTGTTCACTGTATCACATTTTTATTATAAACGTGCCATGATTACAAGCATTCACTTCTTTGACGCTTACATATTCGTACCTGGCCACACTGTGTTCTGGTGAATAATGTTCTCCCCCTGAGAAGAAAATACAAACATGTTACCAAAAAATATTACCTCAATATTTTTGGTCTTATCTCACAAACTTTATCCCATAGAAATTTGCTAAAACATGTATTTGTACATATTAGAGTTTGTAAATAACCTCCTGTATGATATATATATTTTTGCATATCTTCAAAGCAACTTCCTACTTTGGTAATTTGATTAATGTTAAATAAGTGGTGACAGCAGTGCTTTAGTTTTGCATAACTTAATGCTGCAAAAAGAGTTGATTAAAAAAAGGTTTGAGTGGCGGCGCGCAAAAGATGCAGGCGCCTGGAGACTTCCCCCAATTGTAATTTAGTTCTACGCTGTGACAATAAGAATAAATCTTTCTGTCCTGTAGCTGGTTTGCTTGCGACATGTCTCTATCTTAACAATAGATTTTGTTGTTCTTATCAAGAATCAAACTTCCAGAACGACGGCAAACTTTGAAATGGGTGGAACCGTTAAGCTCTATTTCTGCAAATTTGTTTGTTCAGCTGTCGTTATCGCATAATGGAAAAATATTAAGATATACCTTTTTTGCCAATATTGCCCACTCCTCGTAGTAGAAATCAGTTCAGTCTAAATATTATCCTGCGTACAGTGGACAAAAATGACAAATGGAACTGATTCTGACAAGTTTCTTCCAAATCAAATAAGAGTGGGTTTTTATCAATAGACCTAAGAGTCACGCAATTAAGTGTCAATTATGTTCTTGAGATAAGGTCGACTCAGGCTAAAACGTGGTTAAAGTCCAAACAAACATACAGAGCATGACTAAACAAGTAATAGAACAGCTGGGCACTGGGCAAGGCAGCAAAGGATGAATAAGATTTATGATGTGTATGCCTAGAGCAGGGCAATATATCGAAATGTAGATATATCGGGTATGTTAGATTTAAGATATGCAAAAAACAAAAATGGCTAAACAAGATTTTCATGTTGTAAAAGAAATTCTGAATAAATTTGCAATGTCTTTTCTAACAAATAAATATTTTGGTCAAGCAGTGAGTTAGCCAGGCTGACGCCACCTACTGCCCCCACTCGATTTCATTTCACTCCAGCTCTAGGTCAGGTACATGGATCTATTATATTATCAGGTATCGCAGGACTTCAGACGGTTCCCAAAAAGCAGGAAGTACAGTTGTCCAATCAGGAAACAGGAGTGTTGGCCAGAACCAACATGAGTAGAAATAGCAGACCTGGGCTCTCCTCTTTTCACCTTGTGTTAACAGTCAAATACTAACATAGAATATAATAATGTCCCTACAAGTTTACCAAATGGAAATGGCAACAATCACTGACACACATGTTTATGCTCTACTTTCTGGACGATAAAAAAGCAGTGATTTGTTAAATCAGATTGCCCTGGTTCCGGAAGTAAATAAAATAACCCCATTGTAATGGTAATGTAATGTTTATTAAGGTAATGTAATGTTTATTAAGGTAAAGTAACATTTATTAAGAACAATGTACAATTACATTAAGCACAATGGCAGAGATGCTTGTACCAGATTCTAGCTTACAGCTAATTTCCATCTGTAGTCCTGGGGAGGGGAGAGGCATGTGCCAAAAAAGTCAAATATTTTAAATACCAAGTTTAACGTCCTAAACAAGATGGGTAGCTGGTGGGGTAGCTGATTTTTACACTGCAAACACAATTTGGGTTTTAAATCTGACAATTTCCTCTCATTAATGGTTCGACACATGATTACTATCAACATGTATTCATTTTTGGTTACAATTATTGCTTGAAAACCACTTCTTACGAACAGCAAAGTGAAACTGGAGAGGACCACCCAGGTACGGCTGATGAGAACTAAAATTATTTATTATTCAATTACAAAATAAAATATTGTGTGAATTCAGAAAAATTATTCTCAAGAAGCGACTAATCATTGAAAATAAACAGATACTGTGAATAAAAAAGCATCAAATGTCCATTAACTTTCAAATCTCAAAGAGCCGCATGAGGCTCTCAAGCAGCAGGCTGCAGACCCCTGAAATAGGTATACTATAATAGTTTAATTATAAACTAATATTAATAGATTTTTTTTAAATAATGGAGGTTTTGTCATTTCTATAATCTTTATTTGCACTTTTACGCAATCATAGGCTATATCACACTTTTTTCTTTATATAAATTATTTGGGCATAAATATAAATAACTACATCAGAAGTAAATTATATTTATTTATTTTTAGTTCTTGTTAGTTGAAGAAATAAACTGTGAAAATGCACAGGTACGAGTAAAAATAGGCCTAAATTAATACACAAATCACATAAATTATCTGAGTAATTCTGACTTAACATCATGTGGCTTCTTTACTACACCTGTTGACTCTTCACTTATTCTGTGGTCACTCAGTGTCATTTTTCTCAATCATGTAGTAGTATATAATAGCCTACTGCTTCACCTTTGCCTCTGTTCTGATAGAAAGTGCCACTGTGCAGGAGAAATATCTTTCCCTCTGACTTATCAGTGTAGTAACCTATGAAAAGCGCGTCAGAGTAAATAGAAAACATGTTTGCCTTGTTATTTTAGCGGAGGCACATTCGGGTAGAAGTACCCTTCAGAACTCAGCCAAGACGAGTCTAAATCTGGAGCAGCGGCACATGACAAACCACCAGCACTTGTCAGGACTATATGTATAGTTGTAAAGTGTTTCTTACCTCGGCGCGCGCAGTCACGAGCAGCAGCAGAAAGCACCAGCCTGGCGCACAGATCCACATAAACACAGTCCCGCTCCGCTCCATAGCACCGCGGGGACCATCTCATCCGAGTCCCAGCGGCCGAGCACCAGCCATGTCCCCGCAAAGCCTCTGACTCTGTCACAGACACAGACACGGCAGAGCACACGCGTCCGCCAAGGAGCGAAAATAAAAATGACGCGCCGCTGGCGAGAATCCCTCCCGCCCTCCGCCCTCTGCGCCTTTCCATTGGCGGAACTCTGCTCCACATTAACAAACTTCACCTTCTTGTGTCTGGGGAGGAACGGACTTGGACAGAGTCGTTTAACCCCTTATCAACTTTTCTTCACTTCATTTTTTTTGGTCCACCATCTCATAAAGTTAAACTACCAAGCTCATGAAAACCTTAAAAATATAAAGCAAAAAATGCAACTCTCTTTTCAAGAGTCAAAACATCCAGGGTTGAATCAGATCAAGATTTGACTCTAAAGCTTCAAATAATAGAATAGACCACAAAATGTCCCAAAATAACAAGACTCTGAATTTTCTAAGGTATCAAAAGTCTCTTAAACACATTTTAGTTAAATTATCTTCACCTTTTGAAGAGGAATTGTCAAAACCCCAAATCAGCCCAAACTATTCAGCTTCTGTCATTCAGGTCTGCAAACACCAGCTTTACTGCTCTGCATATTTACCAAAGAACACTCCAGCAGAGTGTGTTTCTTCTTCAGAGCTTGTTCTCACGTGTGAAAAAAAAAATCATTAAAAAATCATCATCGTAATCTGCAATAATGAACAGTGGATCCATCAGTTGATTCCATTATAACATTTTCTGCAGTAGGCATTTACACTGTAGTTAAGTGAGTTTGCTTAGGGCTGCAACTAATGATTATTTTGGATAATTGTTAATTACTGTTGTTTAGAACACACAAGTGATTTAAATACAAGATATGTGCAGAGTTAACGTCCTGGAGATGTAGATATTAGGTTTGTCAAAAGTATCTGAAAGTCTGATACTAATCAACACGAAAACTGGTATCTAAACTAAATACTCATTTGAACAAGTATTAATAAAAATAAATACTTTTAGCATGAGAAAGATATTTTTTGATAAGTTTTAGAATTTTATCAGAACTAGCTTAAAACCAAAATGCTTAATTAAAATAGTAAAAATGTATTTTCTAAAGAAATCTGAAGTGAAGAGAGCATTTTTAATGATCATTGTGGCATCATAATTAGGCTACATCACAAACTATTTCTTTTGTTTGAAACTTAGTATCATAAAAACACCAGGCTTTTCATGTAGTTTCTATGAATTCTGACGCTTTTCCACAGCTCATAGATGTTTGGAACTTGTATAAAGACCAGTAAACAATTATTTAAAGGTGGGGTAGCTAACTTTTTTAGTTAAAATAGTAGCCTTTGTGTTTTCCACTAAACAGTACATGGTAAATGCAGAACCTTGTGAAAAATGAGACCACTGTGTACTGTCTGAACTAAAAATTGTAGTTCTAATCATGAGCCGAATGCTGCGCTCTGATTGGCTGTGCTGTGGGGTGGTCACTCCAGTTTCAGTTTTATGAGTTTTTAAGCCATAATTGCTACCATAATGAATACATGTCTATAGTAACCATGTGTCGAAAGATTTATACAAAGAAAGAAGT
This sequence comes from Mugilogobius chulae, assembly GCA_038363315.1. Taxonomy (NCBI): domain Eukaryota; kingdom Metazoa; phylum Chordata; class Actinopteri; order Gobiiformes; family Gobiidae; genus Mugilogobius; species Mugilogobius chulae. The sequence continues at coordinate 1,469,418 of CM076407.1, forward strand.
CAGATTTAAAACCTAAATCGTGTTTGCAGTGTGAAAATCAGCTACATTTTTACATATTTAGCAACATTTGTTTTATCAGTTCAGTGTAATTCATCCACAAATTAAGCAAAGTCACTAAGAACGAACCCAGAAGTCACGACAGCTGTGATCTGTGATGCAGGGTGCACTGGGCTGGGCAGCTCTGGACGCTGGGGAGGAAGTGAGTCCAGGGAAATGTTTGTGTTAGTGATGGACGCACAAACAGTAGCTCAGTGCAAACACTAACTACTTCCTGTGGCGCAGACAAAACATGAAAGCACCTCTGCACGGAAATGTCATTATGATCATGTCAACACATCAGAGAGGCAGAAAGTAAACATGGCTTCATTTAGCTTTATCACGGAACCGAAGAGAGAGAAGTTTGAGCTAGGAAACTGAACATTTATTTGGCTAGACAATTAAATGATCAGCTTCACTTCAGATTTGACCAAAAAAAAAAAAAGAAAACCCTACTGTCCTCTCGTTTTACAAAAAATAAATGCGAACATATGCATTTTAAATATGTAATTCTTCATAGACATTTAACATTAACGATGCAAACAGACATTAATCGTTTCCAAGTCCATGTCGTGATGTAGATCTTAATAAAACACAATAAAGTCCAGCAGGTAAAGGTCAGATTTCAGTTCGGAGGTTTGGAAATCTCTTAAGCAGCGTTGTGGCTTGTTTAGGCGGCAGATGTCCCGTGTCCTGGCCAACCGCAGTTGTTTTTGTTTTCAAAGCAGCCTGGAACGACACAAAGATAATTAATACTGATGATTATTGATGACTTATGTGGGTTTCAAATTATAAAAAGTAATCTCAAGATGTCTGTTAATGTATATGTTAGTTTAAAGCAGAACTAAGTATTATTTTGATCTTGTTAAATGTCTTTAACTGCATCAGCTGCCTTTCTCTACTACCCCCTGATAGAAAACCAGCTCTCGCAATTTCGGTGCTTTGACCCATCGAATGCTCTCTGAAGAAATGCAGGCTTTTTCTTTTTGTCAGTGAAAACTGTGTTTGGATGTGTTTTTTAGAGCTGTAGTGAACCAGAGAAATTCTCTCGACTAAAAACATGTCCCATCGACCGATTAATCGACTAAAAAGGAGGCGTGGCAAAGGCTCTGAAGATAAAAAGTAGAGTTGTCAAAAATCAAAGCTAAAACTGGTGTTAAAATTAGATACTCACTTGAACAAAGACAGATAATATTAACAGGACAAATGTTTGAACAAAATCTGATATTTTCTACAAAAAAACTGAAAAAATATATTTTCTGAAAAGTTTTAAAAGAATCTTGAGTTTGATCAAAACTGGTTTAAAACTAAAATGTTTGATCATAAACTTGGGTTTTGTGTTAAAAATGTGAGTTAATTTTATAAAAATGTGACATTCTAATTCTCGTTGTGGGATTGAGAATCAAGTTTATTCCTTTGTATCAAAATCGAGTTTGAAATGTGAGTATTGTGACAACTCTTGCTCAAAAAGACAAATAATATTTTTTAATTTATTTTTAATTTAATTGACCTTTATTTAACCAGGGAAGTCCCACTGAGATTAAGAATCTCTTTTGCAGGGGAGCCCTGGGGGAAGGGTCAGGGGAGGCATATTATGTAGTTCATGCAAAAACTATAGTTTAAACATAAAATGAAGAGGAAACAGTGTGTTTATATAAAAGGGCAGTTCAGACCAATGATTCTGTAATTGTTGAATATAAATTCCTTCGACTAATACAATTTTGGTCGACCAAGACTCCATCAACCAATTAATCGACTAAACAACTAAAGAACTACAGCCCTAGTGTTTTTGCTGCCTTAGTTCAATACAAACTAGCAAAATTAAAGATGGGATACCAGATTTTCATACTGCAAAAAACATTTGGGTTTTAAATCTGACTTCTCCTAGATCCTTTAACGCACAGATTGACATGTATTCATTTTTGGTTGAAATTATGGCTTTAACGCTGCATTCGGCTAAGATGAAAATTAAAATTCTTTATTAGTCAATTCAGACAGTACGGCGATCGAGCTTTCTCTGTGGCGGCTCCCAAGTTGTGGAACAGTTTCCCACTAAACATAAGAATGGCTCCCGATCTTTGGATGTTTTTCAGCCTTTATTAAAGACTCATTATTTTGTTTTTTAATGAGTAGGAGTTGAGCTGCTTTTTTGCAACAAATGTATTGTATTTAGAATTGGGTTTTTATTCTTTATTTTGTGTAACTCACTTTGGGCGCATGCGATTGTTGTAAATGTGTTATATAAAGAAAGTTGACCTTGACTATGACCTTGACCTACTCTACAGTCAAATGTGCTACATTTATCATATGCTAATAGTGGAAAGCACATTTAATTTACAACAACAAAAAATCAGGTAACCAACCCAAAATATATATTATTTTAGATTTTTTAACACCAGAAAGGATAGCACTACCATAGATGTTGCTTGGTTTTGCTGTAATGTTTTCATGATTATGTATTTTTCCATTATTAGATCATTTTGTATATTACGGTGGTAAGTTCATACTCAAGAAGAACGACATGTTGATGGCTGGTAGAAGTATTTCATTTAAACAAAGCAGAATTAGAAGCAGAATGTGTTTCTGTGTTTACTTAAAACAGTGAAGGTGACGGTAACATCTGTCATAGTTTTGTCTGTGGTTTGACTGAAGTGCTCAAAGAAAGAGTAACGCAAACCAATGTTCTTGTAAAGGTGCATATGCAAGGTTCAATGTGGAAAAAATTCACTGCTGACATTATATTTGTTCACCATGGTTGTTTTAACTACTGTAATTTCTGCCCTATTGAGCGCACCTGAATATAAGCCGCACCCACTGGATTTAAGTAAGAAAAATGATAAAGTACATATATAGGCCGCACTTATTAATAGTAAGTCTATGAGAATCTATAATTTTTCTGCATTGCCTTATAAGCCGCAGAGTTCAAAGCTCATGAGAAAAGTAGCGGCTTATAATCCAGAAATTACGGTATATAAAGCAGCTGATCAGAAATGCCACAGTAACACTTTTAAGAGACACTTTTGAAAAAGGATGCACTGTCCAACCAAAAACAGAAGATTGTTTATAAGATTGTCAGAAAAACAACTGAGCCTAATCAGAATACAAACATAAAAATCTGATAAACTTATGTGCAATATTTTTTCTAGACATTAACTCCTAACGTTACAGATGCAATGTAACACTTATAGATTATTTATTACATGTACTTAGTTTCTGCTGCTCAGGTCTATCTAGAATAGTGACATTAGGCAATTTTGCACATGAAATTACCAAGAACTAGTCCCAACATTCCTCCAGCTCCTGTTTAGTCAGAAGAACTACCTTGTCCCCATGTTTGTGTTCACAGTTTCTGAAAGTGGATCTAACTGCTTCTGTAGAGCAACTTTGGGCTTTTTTTTGGAACGTTGCTTGTAAATTTTGACAGTCTGGGGTTGCGTATTTTACAGGGATTTCTCTTGAGAGGCACTTTAACGTCATAAACAAAGTGATTTTGCCATTTTACAAGTTATACTCACTAATGAAAGAAATATGGACTTTTAGTATATTTTCATTCTTTAAAGCAGGGCTATTTGACTAATTCTTCCCGAGTGCCAGATTTTTCATTGGGTCATGGTCACTGGGCCGGGTAGTTCCACAGCATGCGACCAATGTTACCAAAATTTAGGGTTGTGCAAAATATTTATCTGTTTCAGCAATGTTAGTCACTAGTGATGCAGCGTCTGTTTGATTTAAATTGCTCTGCAAATTGTCCAGACCGGCACTGAACCAGAAATAAACAAAGACTACTAGACCAGTACTAGCTAGTCTGAACCATGAGTAACTGGCATTAGACTGCTAGTCAGGTCTACACCAAAACTGATAAGGGACCAACTCAGACGTAAGATACATCAGAATTAATAATGCAAACAACAGATATACGCATATTTTACGCATATCTTTGGAAGATAGGTTGAGGGCCAGACCGGATCTTTGGATCTAAGTTGAATAAGCCTGCTTTAAAGTCTTTACTAACGACAAATACTATTTAAAATATGTCAAAATCAGTCACTCAAGTTCTACTGTGACGCATAATGTTAATTACTTTTTTATTTAAGGGCTGAGTTCGCTTGTTTTAGGCTATTTTTCAAAGGCTTGGTCGCTTGTTGCTCTCTGAAAACCTGGCAACCCTGGATGTGGTGTAAAGAGTGAAGGCTCTCACCTGGGCTGCCTTCACACAGGAGAAAAAGCTCTGCACCTCGCTGGAGCATAAATCATCCACAAAGTTGTTCTGTTTCCAGCAGGCCATCATCAGCGACATCTCTGTGACACACGTGGCCTCTGCAGAAAGTAAAGTTAGGTAATTTTATTTTGATGAGAAAAAAGTAATCATCTTGAAGCTACTAGTGCAGAAGGATGTCTATATAGGTCGTGGCTGTTAAATAAGACCATTTTAAACCAGTTCTTGTTGTAATTAAAACAATGCACAGACAAATATATTCTTAAATGTGTTTTGTAAATAGTTAATCGTGTTGTTACCTCCTTTGTTAAGCTTGCGGTTGGCCACGGAGTCCTTCAGGCTCAGTGGCCTGTTGGGTCGGAGCACGGGTTTGCCGTTGCTTCTGCTTAACAGCCTTCTGACTTTGTCCTGGATCTGCACGGATTGGCTTGCCATTTTATAGATGTAAAAGGAGCAGATACGACACGTCCAGGGGTCCACATACAACTCACATACACCAATATTCAGAGATTCAGAGCTACGAACGCAAAACACTCTCGCCCTTCAGGACAGCGCCATCTTTGTGCCGTAAAGCGTAGCAAACTGCTGCAAAAAAAAACAAAAAAAAAAACAAAAAAAAACGGCTAAACCCCCTTTAATATTACTTTTTATTTATTTGTTTTTTTATTCTTTTCTATTTATTTGTTATTTTTATTCTTATTATTTGTCAAAATAAAATCTAAATTACTATGAAATTAATACAATAATCTACATGCATTTTAGGATGTTAAAGGGGCCCTATCGTGTTTTTTCCAACTCTTTAGTAATAAACTAGAACATACAGTATGTAGATCAGCAATTTACATTTTGTTCACTGTAAAACCCCAAAATGATCGAAAACAGCTTAAAAATAAAAACAGCTCCAGTGACTTCCTGTTTAAAACTGCAGAAGTACTAAGCCCCGCCTCTTCACTTTAAAATGTAACTGTAACAAGCAACAGATTTTAAATGACAAATTTTTATTGTAAAGTGACTATGGAACAGTTTGAACCACACATGCTTTGCTTTGAGTGTTATTTTTTGAATTATAACAAGTACAGATACATTATAACAAGTACACAATACAGACAAGTGGGCGGGGTGAAGAACAGGAAGTGTTTGAACACTCGAGCACGAGCTGTAGAAGAAAACAAGATTACTCAAACATACATGAATCTATTCAAATATAACTTTAAGTAAACTAATGATGAGGGAATGGAGTTATAAAAGGTTCAAATCATTGAATCATTGATTTTACGTGATTGGCCCTCTTTAACTGTCAACGTGACCTCGTTTTTTTAAAAGACGTTTAAGTTACATTTCCAGAGTCAGGTCTTGTAAATTCAAACTTTTGTAACAAATGTAATAATTTAACACCTGACCAAATAAATTTGTAATATTTGTTGTAAATTTGCACGTCAGAGCTCCATCTGAATTTATTTATTTATTGCAACAAAAAAGTCTATAAAAGTCTCTCCACCACACTAAATCCAACAAATGCAACTATGTAAGAAACAAAATAATGGCATAAGATTAGACTGAAAATGTATTCTTAAATTGGATTAGTTTATATCTATATAATTAATCTTATTTGCTTGCCTTTTCCACCACTCGTGATAGGCATAATGTTATCATATCAGTGTTGACCACTCCCACTTTAATGACTCACAACAAACAGAATTTCAAGACTGAATAAGTGGATTCAGACAGATTTCATCTCAGTGTTATGGATTTTTAAAATGCAGATCAGGTTACATGAGCTAAATATGACAAGAGCTTCTCGGATGCACAGTGGCGCATTTTCCTGTAATTTACCAGTTTTCAATAGTTAGTTAATTGTGACTGATGGGGCGGGAATAATGATTGTAGCGCTGTCAACCAACACCTTACAAAGATTTCATATAATGCTATTTTTTTTTCAACATCTAAAGAGTGTTACTTACATGGAGCCACTTGACAAGTTACAGAAAGTCAGATAAAATGACCCTTGTGCAAATCATATGTCCAAATCCCTCACTATTTATGCCCTAAATGTAATTTGTATTCAGATTCCGTCAACTATCATCTGACTGACAAAAGTCATGATTTGGAGTTGTTCAGATAAGCTTGACCTTTATTTGTTGTTTATTGCATTAATATAAACCATTACTTCTACTTAATTCTCCTAATACATTTGCCTTCAAAAAATGCTTAAGGTTATGCTTAAAGTCTGGTCAATCTCTCAGGAATCATGGGTTTTAGATGGATAATTTCTTAGACACTTGAAATCTAATATGACATTTCTTCTTTTTTTTAATACTTTAGCAGCCTATGTAGTGTAGGTTACAACCTTTCCTAGCTGGAGCCGTGGAAAATTTTGTATTTAACCTGATTAAATTCTGGTGTCTGTGAAAGATTGAAGTTGGTTAAATAGGTGTTCCTTTTTTGTCAGAAATAGGTACTTTGTGAAGAAAATATCCAGTCAAACAACATATCCAATCACACAACAACTCTCTTAATTGTTGTGACTGTTGTGATTGTGAATTGTTGCGGTCTTTAGAACAAAATGATGATGAATTGGTTTGTCAAATTACAAGACGCTTTTCCTCGTGATTCTATTCACACATGCATAGTCCAGTCTAGACTTCTTGTTTGTTTGTTGACTTTACTCTTGAATTTGCATGGATGTCTAAAAACGAATATGTTCCACCGTGCAAAGGCTGAAATTCCCCTTGTCAGAGAACTGATGTATCTCCTGCTCATCGCTGATGCAGGTGACATTTTGGAGAATGCAGGACATGTCCCAACACTGGTCCGAGACATGTTCGGTGATGTGTCAGCAAAACGTTCCTCAGTTTAATGAGATCATCCAACAGCCCCGAGCTTCCTCCTCACCTCAGTGTCTGCAGCAGCTGAGGCACTGGCACTGCACAGGCTCACGTATTCAGGGACTTTTTGAGTGTTTAGTTCTTAATTTATCTCCATCAAAAACACACCTGGAGGTCTAACTGTGAAATACTATTCTCACATCTGAGCCTCATACACCACGATTTTCTAATGTCATAGGTTCATCTCTGAAATTTCCTACAAGATCAGTTTGATTATTTCCCCTTATGTGTAGAAATAAATAAAAGAGACCTATTGTGTTTTTTTCTGTGTATCTAGTAATAAACTAGAACATATGCGGATCAGTAATTTACCTTTTGTTCATTGTTAAACACCAAAGTGATCTAAAGCGACTTGGAAAAAGAAACAGGTCCATTTGCTTCCTGATCAAAAACTGCAGAAGCTCCGCCTCTTTATTGCTGAACTTAACTTAAATAGGCAGCCAATATTGAATTACAAATTTTGCAGCAGAGAAATGTGGTTAGATGACAACTTTAAACCCATTTCTTGTACTTGGAATCTGATTATTTTGAGTAGTAAAAGAAGACAAATGGGCGGGGATAGGTGGTAGGTGAAAACACAGAGCACTCAATCATCAGCTGCAGAACAATACAAGATTACTAAACATGCATGAATCAATTTAACCCATAAGGACCCACCGTGACACTGGTGTAACAGCCACTTCAGCTGTTCTGGACGGGTCTACAGTATAAATGACTTTATTCACAGTTTTGACTTTCTACAGTCCCAGAGTTACTCCTGATGAACCCCCTGATGCATCATGGTCCTGGTCATGTGACTTTGTTTTCACACAGTGACATTCCTAAAATGGAAGTTTTTCAACTTCGACATATAATAGCACTGTCATATAAATTCAACTAATTTATCCAAAAAGCCAGATTTGTTGCCCTGTTTGACAGACAGATGGGACCTGGGTGTTTCTGACTCACACTGTGATGTCACTGGGTGAAACCTGAGGCTGAGCTGTAGGAGTTCTGCTAACACAATTATCTGATACATCATTATTTTCAAGATGACCATATTATATATTCAACATCAACAGTAAACTATAATGGACAAAATCTGTCTTTAAAGAGGCTATTCTTACATGTCTTTTATTTTAAACCTGTTTTATGGTTAGATAAAGCAAATCTGCAGAAAAATACCATTGATAACAATCATTAGAAATGCAAACAACATGACACATTTATGATCTACTCGTACTTATGTAAAGAAATAACTTTGTGGCTGGTTTGTTTTCAAATTAACTTTTACTCTTTACAATCCCACTGGAAGCTGCAGAGAGAAAATATATATATATTTTTTGGTGAATGTGGACAGTATTTTTGAAGAATAATTTTTCAATAAAAAATTCAAAATCATTATAATATTTTATTACATTTGACTCCATTAACGCCCAGTGTGACATATACGTAAGTGACATTGCAGATCTCTGGTGAAATTCTAAAAAAAATGTCAGAAATGTCTCATTTGGGCTCCCTTTAGTCTGTGTTGTGCCCACATACTGTAATATTCCTTTAAGGGTTTAGGGGTCCGGGTTCTTAAGGATTAAATCTACTTTGGGCAAACTAATGTTGAGAAAATACTAATATAACATGGTTTAAAAAGTTGGAAAAGTGTATTGTATTTTACATAATATAGGTCCCCATTTTATTTCTTATTTTAAGTTACAGGAAAAGTCAAAGGAAAGCTTCTCAAGACTAAAACAAAGTGAATAATTTACTATAGACATACTGTAGCCTTTGCATGTACACCGTATTTTTTCCCACTTTTCTACCTGGGTTGGGATTTAACCTCAGCTGAACGTGTCTGATGATGGTAATGTCTGTGGATCTGCTGTTATGAGTGGGTCAGGTTAAAACACATTCAGGTATACTTATGATGTTCTCCATGCCAAGTCTGTGGCTGTCTGCGCGTCAGAGACACACGCTCAACATTTTTTCCTCTGCTGACTGCCTGGGTCCGCCGTTTCCTGAAGAGAAAATATTTGTCAAAGGTCAAATGAGGAGAAAAAAAGAAGTAATGTATGGGTAGTGTGGCCATGTTCACATTAACGTGGGACGAGCGCCTCCCACTGGCAACTATTAGTACCTCATTTACCTCAGACTTTGCTATAAAATACATGTACACATCCAGCAAAGCTACATACTGTATTTTATTCAGAAAATTGTAAGCTTCACTTCATAATAGCTTACTGAAGATTACATGTAGGACTAAAATAATCTATGCATATGAGCTGTTCTTGTCAAGATCGGTTTAAAAAATAATTTGCGAATAAAAAGGATCCTACAAGAGACAAATACAGCCCCAAAATATAAAAGCTAAGGTTAAATAAAACTAGTCACAGTCCAATAACAGTGGATTGTCCTCAATTAGAACGGCTATGGCCAATGAAAGCGCAGGCGCAGTCAGTGCGTGCGGGGGCTGGGATAAGGCAGAGCCGGACCGTGCCGGTGAGCATCGACAGTAGGCGTCGCTACCCCGGACCAGGGTGGGCCTGAGAGCACCAGCAGTGAGCAGAACCTGGCCCTGTAAAAGCCATGACGGACCCCAGCGCAGACACAGGTGCGTGTCCGGAGTATCAGCGTCTCTCTCTCTCTATAGGCCTTTGGGTGGCATCTGCTCCGGGTTACGCGCAAAGCTGTGCGAGTATTTCACACGTAGCATCTCAATAGGGGAGAGGGGTGGAAGCAGTGCGACAAGAGGCAGCAGGTACCCCCCACACCGGAGCTTGTACCTGCGTTATTGAGCGTCCACCAGGCTCATTTCAATAGACTTACCGCGGATTAGCCGAGCTGATTAGCGCGCTCTTCTGCCCTGCCTGATTTAAAACAATCTAAATGACAACACTTGAAGACTAGTGTCATTTTATCACAATATCAGCACTCAATTGATTTACAGAGGTCTGTAGTAAGTTTCAAATAACTAGGGTTGACAATCAAAGAGCATGCACACACCCCTCACGTGTCCTCACAGACCTGGCCTTCAGATCTGCCTCCAGTCCATAGTTCTGTCATGGACCACTCCTGTATGAATGAGATCTGCCTCCAGTCCACAGTTCTGTCATGGACCACTCCTGTATGAATGAGATCTGCCTCCAGTCCAGAGATCTGTCATGTTCCACTCTGGTATGAATGAGGATGAGGAATTACACACTGAGATCTGCCTCCAGTCCACAGTTCTGTCATGGACCACTCCTGTATGAATGAGGAATTGCACACTGAGATTTGTGTTTTCTTGCAGACTCTCTGGGTGAGGCGTTGAAGGCCATCACTGTGAGCACAGAGCTGATTGAAGAGGAACTTCAGCCACATCTGGACACACTTCTGCAGAACCTCCTGGACAAGAGTAAGAGTTACACTACCATGCAGGCCAGTTGACAGACATGCTGGGGCCCGGGACAAGAAGACCTCACATGGGCCCCCTCCCCGCCGCCAAACACACACACGCGCGCGCGCCGAGATTCTGCTTATTATTAATTTTTTTAGATGTATACTGTATATATATATATATTTTATTCTAATATTATTATATTTTATAGATATCAATAGTTATTATTAACATAATTGGCTATTTTACATTGTATGCCTATTTTTTGCATGACCTTATAATTCATAATTATAATTAATTTGATTTTATATTTCTAATGTTTTTTTCATAGTTGATATATATATTTTGTTCTTTATTAGTATCATCAGTGTCATATGATGCACCTTATTATCAAATGAAGTTCTTAGTTTGTGAATTTAGTTTGGTTCACTTGCAATGGCAATGAAACCTCTTCTGATTCTGAAGTCAGTCCTCTTTGCTCAGAGTGACATGTCAAACTGCAGGTTGTGAGACTGCTGCCTCCAGCCCTGCCTTCTGCTGTCTTTAGCGCTGCCTCTGGCTGTGAACGGCTGCACACAGACGCCTCAAACAACAGGTCACCTTTGTCCAGACTCTTCAAGGACCTTTGCGTGTTGTGTTGTTTTTATGGAATTCAGAATCTTTGTGGATCCGCGGTGCGCGTTTCGCCGCCGTAGTTTTCGCTATGGAATTTATAACGTATAGTTTGGTCAGCTGTTTTGCTCATAACTTTGCAAATACACAACGGATTTTGATAAAATAAAAATTGGCTAAAAGCTTAGGCTGTGTAGAACAACTTTATGGATCCCAAACTGTTTTATTCCGCGCTATTTGCTGTAACAATGCGACTGGTTAATTCATGCACAGATGGTTAATTCCTAACCAGCTCACTCGTTTTTATCAGTGGTGTCTGTCATTACCTATGGCCAATAATTATGCTATTGTTTAATGCACTCCCTGTGTCTTCGGACATGGCTTATGAACAACAGCTTATTAGACAGAGCGAGAGCGTGTGTGAGAGAGACAGACAGGGAGAGAGAGAGAGAGAGAGAGAGCGAGCGGAGTGAAGTAGCGTCTGTCTTAAGAGAAGCTAATAAAGCATTTTACATCACTGCTGTCCACAGAAAAGTGACAATTTAAACGAAAAAATAAGCTGACCAGTTTAGAAATAATTTCACTGTAACAGAGGGTGCGTCAGCAGCACCCAGCGCACCTCCACTTCCCACGGCCTTGAGCGTACGATGCGTGCTAGTAGGATCAAACCATTTTGAAAACAGGAGGGGGACAGTTAAGAAAAAATGCTCGATTTTACAGTTGCAACATATTATTTTTCGGGTTTTGAGTAAATTTTAAGTATAAAATAAGTAAAAAATAAATAATAAATAATAATAATTAAAAAAAATCTTGAAAAATAAAACAATAAAAAAGGAGGAGACGTTGATGGGCCCTCCTAGTCCTGAGGCCCGGGACAAAAAACCCGGTTGTCCCCCCCTGTCGACGGGCTTGCTACCATGCATAAGTATTTTAGACTATCTACTGACAAATGTAACCTTCATGCTGTCCAATTCAGCATATGAGTATAACACATATTCTGAAATGTAATTGAATGAATCTAAATGAACTTTCTAGCCATGTTTGCTTGTCAAGGCTGTTATTGGAAGCTAAACCTGGTGAGATGTACTTATTTGGGAGACCACTGGAAATGCAAGAGCCGCAGTGGATCTTGTGCATATTGTTGTTATGTCAATTGGAAAGACAGGTTACCCAGACTGCCCAGGGCAACTGTGGCCGTAAAATGTGCCATTAAATTCCAACGTATTCCTATTCTTGTTATTAAAACTATAAACCATGTTCAGCAACATTACCAACAAAGGATAAAGAGCACGCAGAGTATGTGTCATCAAGTGAAAAACAATGAAGACGTTTGTGCATTGTGTGTCCCTCAGAAGAAGGAGCTGCTGTACAGATTTGCAGAAGTGGGATTCTACCCACTCTGGCCCAAACTTTGAGGTCTAAAAGTCCTCTGAGTTGCCAGGTGGCGTTGGTGGTAGCAGAAATGGCCCGTGAAGGTAAGAACTGGTGACTTTGTAGGACAAGCACTGCACATTTACTTCAGTTTTCCTATAGTTTTCTTTTTTTCTATAGCGGCAGTAAGAGAGTCTTGCATTCAGGCTGATCTGGTGAAAGAGCTGCTCCCTTATCTCCACAGTGACAACCAAGAAATGTTATTAAACACTGGCCGTGCTATCGGGCGCATCTGCTTTGACAATGGTGAGTGTGACCTACAGTGGTCTGCTGTGATTTCAACAGATACATGTGCTGCTATAGTGTATTGTCAACGTTTGTTATTAAGTTTATTATAGTGATGTTCAAATCTGCAAAAAACAATAATGAACAATCACACTGATGATAATCTAATATGAGCAATAAAAGGCCAGTATTTAAGTGAAGATAGTGTAGGTCTTTAAAGTACAAGAAGTAAAAGCATGATTTGACGCTTTGCGCACCATATTCCACATTAAAATTCACCATCAAACAATCAATAAAATTCATGAACCATCTTTTCCACAAGAAGACATTCAAAAAACTGGGACAAAACAACAGGGGATTACATGTAAAGGACAAAAACAAAGGTCAAAAACTGTTTGGCTCCAAAACTGGCCTGCTCTTCGGCGTAGCTGAATGGCACGGCTTTAATCAAGAGCCAGGATCCACCAAAATAAAGGAAAATAGTACAAAATAACTTTAACTAACCCAAAATACTAAAAAAAAAAAGTTATTTATGCGTAGCAAATTAACTTTGACAAATAATCTAATAATCAAGTTAATAATAAGAAGGAACCAAAATAAACATACAAAATAACAAAAATCTGTGTTCTGGCTCTAACAAATAGACACAAGCCAAAGCGAGAAATGTTCCCTGGAAGTGTATTTCCCTTTACTTCTTATCGATAATAAACATTGTTCTACGCTTGTACTCACTCACTCTTCCTTGTAGTAAGCCTGAGGTGGGTTTAACCATCACAAACGAAAGAAAGAGGAGTTTTGGTTACAACTTAAAGACATTATTATGATTTAGTTTAGAGTATGCATTGCAATTGTGAGCTAGGTTAAAAATATTTTGAGTGTGCCAGACTGCTTGTTGTGTTTTAGCCCAGCAGCAGGAGCAGCTGGTCCAGAGCAGTGTCATCCCCAGGCTCCTGTCCATCATGAGGGAGTATCCAGAGAACGACCCCCTGCTAAACGTCTGCTTACTGGCCTTGTGTAACCTGGCAGATCTGGGTGAGTCTGTGTCTGCAGCTACAACAAACATGGTCAAACTTTATTACAGTAGTATAATCTGTGTCTTTTGTGTGCAGACTCTGCGAGGGCAGCGTTGGCCTCTCTGGACGTGGCAGCTGTACTGACCACGCAGCTGAAACGCTCTCCTGATGCAGAGCGCCGCCATCTCATTCTGGAAATCCTTGGCTCTCTGGGAGAAAGTGGTAAGATCTGCGTTACACCAGATTTACTGTATATGCATGGCCGTACGTGCAACACAGTCTAACAAGAAAACGTGTGATGAGCAAGTCTTCTTTATGCAACTACGCAGCATTGAGGTCTGTGAGATCTGGAACTTGTTATTTTTTCTAAGCCTACTTTTTATTTTCATTATTGGTGAGTAATATGGGCATTAAATGGAATAAAACACATTTCATAAAAGGCATGTCAAAGTTTATAACAGAGATTCTCAAATTGTGGGTCCAAGTTAGGAGTCAGGCATTTTTTTTTAGATTTTTAATAATGTTTTGCAAATGTGTCCATGACAAAAGCAATGAAGTATATCTTAACTCTATAGATAGTAAGTAAGTAAGTAATCTTTATTTGTATAGCGCATGTCACAGGACACAGACTCACAAAGCGCTTCACAGTGAGATGAACTCCTCCCTCCCCACTCAGTGACAGTAAGCTGCCCTGGGGCAACTCAGCAGAGGCGATTCACCTAACACCTGGCGCCTCAACCTCCGACTATTACCAAGTGTTCCCTAACATGCATGTTATCAGTTGGTGGACACGGGGAGGAACATGCAAACTCCACACAGAAAGGTCCGGGCCTGAGCGGGAATCGAACCCGCGACCTTCTTGCTGTGAGGCCAGAGCGCTATAGAGCGGGATTAGATAGAGGGATTATCGTTCTATTGCGCATGTCGCCTGCAGAAAGAGTCGCTGTCTGTCTAGTTAGCTGGGGAAACATCTTTGATAAAAACAAAAAAACAGGACAAGAGCAGCTGTTTGGATCAGGTCTGAACCGGTTTGACAAACGTCTGACTCCTGAAGCTCAAGACAGTGTTTTTCACCTGAATGTAACTTTTAAGAGTCGTAAGGTCGAATTACATTCACAAATGTTGATTTAGCAGCATAACTTTTGTTTTCGCACAGTGATAAAACTCTTGTAATTAGCTGACAACAGCACTGGCGAGTGTTGCTGCTACAGTTTGTGTCAATCAGCTGCAGCGCTTTCTACTTTCCGACTGCGCTTGATCCCCTGTGTTGATAACAAATATCATTACAGTTTATAATACACGATGTAATCTACTGAAATTATTGCCTAAAAATACATAAAATGACTAGAACTTATTGCACTTATTAAAATTAAAATATAATATTTATTACCAATGGAAAGTTACAACAGTCATTGTCATTTTTGATTAGACAATGCCCTTTATTGCCCTATTTTGTCCGCCTACTTTTCTAGGACATCATTCCTGTTTAGCTGCATTTAGCTTGTAGATTTCAGTCGATGGGTTTATTTTAACTGTCATTATATTTAATTAAAACTGCCCACAAGACAACAAACAAACACGTAGCTACCTTAACAGAGCTAAACAGGAAGTGCATTTCCAACCAATGGCGGACAAAATAGGTCAATAGTCAATCTAGAAATGCATTACTGTTACAATTTTTTCTACCCTGGTAAATTAGTAAGCTGTTTCCACACCCAACATGAATGTAAATTATTGTTTTATCTGAATCATCTCAAACCCACAGTTTGTATTTTGTTGACAGAGACTCTGAAGCTCCAGTTTGCAGAGTCTGGGGTCCCAGAAGCCCTTTCACAAATGATCTGGGCTCTACAGGGAGAATCTGACCCCATGACCTCTGCAGCATCAAAATCGCCTCCAATCTTATTGTGTCTTTGCTATTAGGAGGTGAGTGGTGGTGGCTAAGGTAATGGCTGTGACAAAACAACAGAATATAGAAGTAATGTCAGTGTGCTTTGTTGTTAGATGAGTCGATGCAGAAGTGTTTTGGAGAGGGCTCAGGAGTGGTGTATAAGGACGTCCTGCTGTGGCTGCAAAGCTCCAACACTCAGCTGCAGCTGTCTGGAGCTCTGGCCATTGCAAACTTTGCTCGCAACGGTGAGTTGACTTAGTTTATTTATTTGTTTGAATGGAACAGCCTGTATTAATGAGCGGCCAAAGCGTAATACACCAAATTTAGCTAAATAATAATATTAATTTATTGGTGGAGCACATTTCTAATGATAAATATAATTTCATTGTGCTAAAAGCTAATTTCCATCGTAGTCTCATGAAACCAGGGTAACAGACAACCAAGACATCACAACATAATACAATATACAGCAGAGAGAATGAGACAAGACATGGACAATACAATAAAAAACACTTAAATGAATACATTAGATATATTCATTTAAACTGAAGTTATTGGGGTGTCTCAGCAACATTTCACTTAATAATGTCTTAAAAGTAGGTGAATTCACATGGAGAAAAGTCATAGTTTTACTAATAAAAGTCAGTTTTCTTGATAATAAAGTCTAAGTCATAAAGACATTTAATACATAAACATTTTTCAAGATCGGAATTGAACTTTTACACAATTAAAATGACATTTTTATGAGAAAAAAACTTAAGATTATGAGAAAAATAGAATATAAAAGCTAAAAAAAAAATGCAACTTGACTTTATTCTGGGATTCTGGGACTTTTTCTTGTACAATGACTAAGATTATAGGTTTAACTTTATTCTCATCAAATTCTCACTGCTAAAACGTACACATATCCACACTCTCACGAGTGTAACTATAATAATTTCTAGCGAGCACACGTTTAGTTACTTAGCAGCCATTCCTTAAATTGTTTCCTAAATAAAACAAAAGTGGTGCTAGTCTGACTGTGATTGTCAGCGTGTTCCAGTTTGTGCAGCCGAAAGTATATTTTATTTGAATATAGATACCTACTATTTATCTCTGACTTTTTCACTCAAAAATGTGACAGTGTTGTTAGAAGAGGATTGAACTGTTTTTGATTTTACCTACGAGGATGTGTGAGGGTGTCCTGGGTCTTGTCTCAGACTGTAACTGTGTGAAGATGCTGGAGCTGGGGGTCGTGCATCACCTCCTGACTTTACTGGAGCAGCACGTGGACGAGGGCGACGTGTCCGTGCAGCACGCGGGGCTCAGTGCTCTCAGAAACCTGGCTATTCCTGGTATTACTCACCTTCAGATCACTTAAATTGTTCTGTGTGATATGAAATAATAATCGTGCATTTCTGTTCTAGGCACCAACAAAGTGCGCATGCTGCAGGATGGAGTGACTGAGAGGATTAAGAGCCTGCTGCGTTCTGACATGCCCCCAGTTCAGTTCAAACTGCTGGGGACGCTGCGGATGATGGTGGACGGACAAGGTAGATGTTATTCCAATTTTATTTTTTTTCCCAGGCAATGTCCTGAAAGTCTGTAGTATGTATACATATTTCCACTTCATTAGCAAGGACCACACTCTCAGAACTTGTAAGCAAAAACTTTATTGAATAGATGTAAGCATAACAAAACAGAGATGTTTGTCGATTGGGCTCCCTTAAGGCTGGCTGCAGGCTCCCAGGCATTGAAACCCTCTGAGGAGACGTGAAGAGAGTAATAATAAGAGAATAATGAAAAGAGGGAAAAAGTGAGCAGCCAAAGAAGGTGTCGCATAAAATTCTGTCCATGGTTTCCAGCTTTCTCATATTTATCAAGTTTAAGTCTTAGTGAGTCTTTCTATTTGGGAAATGTCAATAACCTGGTGAATCCATTCCTCCACGGTAGGCGGTAGGTTTGTCTGTCATCAATGTTTTTGTTATGGCTTTTTTTGCTTGAGACCAAGAAAATGTTCCATGTATATTTTCTACTTGAGCCTGTGATGCAGCCTGGCTGTAGATCCAAAAACAAATTTTCAAAGGTTAAAGGAATTCTTGTGCACTCTTGCGAAGACTGCAGAAAGTAGCTTGTGCTGAATCTGGTGCAGCCATCTTTTAATGTAACTGCACATTGTCCTTCAAATAAATAACTAACTAAAAAAACCCTAAACTTGAAATTTACCCAATAATGAGTCACTTTAGGACAGCTCCAAAAACATCGAAGTGCTCAGCCTTTTTCTTCCCACACAACCTCCCACATGTCGTATCTCTATCTGGACCTTTCTAAAAAAGCGCACCACATTTTCCATGCAAATTCTCTCCACACAGGAGAGGATGTACTTTTGCACACATATTCTTGAATTTATTCCAATACCAGTGTGATTTATCATTATTTTTTATTTAAAAGTCTGCCAATATCAACAGATACCAGTGTAGGAACTGAAAATAGCATTTTTTACCATTTAGATCTAAATATTATTTGAATTGCTCAGTTATTGTATATTTCGTTAACTATGCCTATTTCCTTATGAAATCAAATATATCTTAGACTTGCTTAAATGTGCCCACTTGGAAACTGGATAAATATTTTTCAAATAAGGCATCAATATATTTAGGACATAACTTAAGATCATTTGCCAAATTGGTGTTTTTCTTAACCAGCTGTGTTAAAACTGTATTGATATTTTGTCCATCCCTAGTTTCTATAGAGTGACTGTAGAATTAATTTTCTTCTAAATTGCCACGATTATAATTGTTTTGCTCCTAGTCCTAAATGTCCATTTAAACTTTAAAGGCACAACCAAGATAACGCCTGAGCTGATATTATGTGGCCAATACCTGAGCCGGCCTCAATCCAATTTCATGGATTGACAATGACATTCAATCACAGTATCAAATGGTGCCATCAGTGTTCATTGGTGTTGCATTGTACTTTATTTTTTTAAATAATTTAGCTAATCTGAGAAGTCTATGTGATGTTTGTGTTGTCCTTCAGAGGATGCTGCCTTGCTCCTGGGCAAAGACAGTGTGCTTCTCACTCGGGTGATGGAGTGGTGTGAAGCTAAGGATCACGCTGGAGTCAGAGGAGAGGCCAGTCGTCTGCTCGCCGCATTGATCCGCCACAGCCGCAGTCCGTACGCATTATCACACAGGCTTTATGTTTTATATAAACCTTTGCACTGACTCCTTCTGTGACTGCAGGAAGTGGTGTGCGCGGTCACCCGAGCACAGGGAATAAAGCCTCTGATTACCATGGCCACGAGTGAACACGTCATCATGCAGAACGAGGCTCTGATCGCTCTGGCCATCGCTGCTGCCATTGATATCGGTACAGTTGTTCTTTATAGAGGTTATGCATGGACATTCTTTTATTTGAAACATTGATCCTCAACATCAAATCAATCAATCAATCAGCCTTTATTTATAAACCCTTACAACACTAAGTGACCAAAGTGCTTCCAAAATACAAAAATATAACAAAAGCATAAAAACAATACATCCAAACAGTCAATTAATTGTCACGGCATTATAGTGTTAAAAGTTAGTGATGGGTGAAATTGAAACCAATGAAAATCCACAGTCAACAAAGGTGAAGCTTCGTAATACTGCCCTCACCTGAGAGATTCACTGTATGACAAAGAAATATTAACATTCTATTTTAATGATTCTCCTTTAACGTTTATGTTACTTTATCAATATTAATTAGTAACAACAATGATTAATTATAGCATTTGTGATGACATAGCCATGTTTTCCTTGATTATATTCATTTTTCACAAAGCTGCAAAGCTTTGATCACGTGACATCCTTGCCACTGAACCACTGCTTCATTTCAAGGTCTTCACTGAACGCCCACTTTTCTGCGGCACAGGCTCGAAGCCTTGCTTCATTTTGCCCATCACTAATTTAAAAGCCAGTCTGAATAAATGTCGTTTTAAGTGTGGCATTTCAAAAGGTCCAGATTTGTGACATGCCGCATGTCTGGACAGGCAGTGTGATTTCACAGCCTGCGGAGAAAGCTGATCCACTCCAGTGTTGAGCGTGCTTGGGAACTTCCATCGAAAGATCATTAGTTGACCTAAACAACGGCTGAAATTCGAACTGAGAGAAGCTCGGTCAAGTAAGTGGGCACAGTGCATTAAGAGCATAAAAACAAAAATGTAAATTTTAAATCCAATTCTAAAAAACACTGGAAGCCAAAAACACTCGAATAGTGTCAGTTGACAGTCTTTTCAACACAAACATGTTAATAAAAGATTATTCAACACAAATTAAAACAAACCTGAGCCACCTTCCACAGGCTCAAATTGGACCCCCATGGCGGCAAAGTTTGACCTCAGGCCCACTATTGGCCACCGCTGCCCTTAAGAACCCTCCTGCTCAGCAAGTTAAAAAAACAAACTAGGGCAAAAAAGAGAACCTGAAGGAGAATCATGGTGAAGAAGAGATCCACTAGAGATTGATAAGACTAAACGAGCAGTCTTAAAGTCGTAAAGCCAGAGTCCATTAGCAGAGGGAAACGACCCATCTAGCAGGACCAGGAGCAGGCTAATCCTGGTTAGGGGGGGTCCGGCATCAGTGGTCCGGCCCTCGTCTCTGGAGCACTCATTTTGAATAATGTGATGTCACCTGCATAACCTCCATTTACTGCCACATTTTAATTTTAATATTGTTTTTTTTTAAAAATAAATAATTCAAATGTTTTTAAAAATCTGCAGAATCTATATAAAGACCAATCCGTGAGGCTTCGCTGCTGCAAGCTCTAAAGACCACTCTGGAGGACCCGGCGGGCGCTGTAGAAGTCAAGTTCAACAGTTTAGGGCTCATCTGCAGCTTGGCTAATTCTGGTACAAACATTCATTCATTTATTCATTTTATTCTGCTTGTTCCTGTTTGTGGTTATTGGTGACTGGAGCTTATTCCAGTAACTTTGGGGAGGGAAACACTTGGGTCAACTCATCGCAGGGAGTTAACGTGTAGGACAGACATATTTCATGAGGAAATTTAAGTTCAGCAATATTTTGAAAAAAATCGAATCATGAGCTCGTCTCTGTGACAATCTGCTTCTTTGATGAATTCGTCATATCATGATTTCCCGTTTCTCTATTTCATGGCCGTCTGACCTGAAAAAAAAAAACTTTTTTTCC
>CM076407.1:1491245-1615474 GCA_038363315.1 Mugilogobius chulae
AGAGAGAGTATCCAGATCATATAACAGTATTATAGAATTAGAGAGCTAACTGCAAATGACCCAATAAGCCTTTTAATTGGACGCACCTTTGTACCACGCACCGACCCCACAACTTTAGGGGTATGTTCCAGCCAATTATCATTCAGCCGGATTAAGGAGAACTGTGCCCCGACATGGATTTCTGACGAGAATAAAACACAGGAGTAAGTGAGATGATACAAAATGCTAATTAAAATAAAAGGTGCTTACATACATTAAGTGACAGGAGAATAGTAACGTCAGGCTTTGTATGCCTACGCGTCTTTCCAAATCTAAGAAACGCACCTTCTACTTGCCTGAAAACAATTAAAGAAAGAAATATTTTCTGCTCTTTAATATGTCAGTAGCTGATCAATTCAGTGAAAGCCAACAAGTGATAAAACCAAATAAAATTTCATCAAGTGATTGTGAGTCGATGACTAAGGATCACTGTAAGCGCATAACATATTGTATATGACCCGCGAATTTAAAGTGCGGAACTTATTCAGAAACATCCCAAAATGTTACGCTGGGAAACAGTGATGTGTACCCTCAGAGAGGCGGGAAACCTAAACGAGTACACGCGCTGGTACAACACCTCAGACGTCTCTCAGAGCAATGTAACCAAAGACAGACCCTCTGTTCCTCTACAACTCCCATACCAAATGGAAACTATAGTGTGGGAGCTGTGACAGATTGTCATCATATAATGGTTAGATATATAAACAAACATTAATTCTACTCGTACACCTCACCACACCACACTGCCAAAACTTAACGCTGGTCATCCAACGCACGAGATGGATAATGTGTATGTGTTTTAGTGGAAACGCTTCTTCTAGGATACAAAATGAGGGACCTTATCAGAAAATATCCAGCAGACACTCTCCGACTATACTCTGGGGCTTGATTTTGTGGACAAGCGATAAGGTGAGCAACGGGCACACCGGCGTGTAGCGTATGTTTTCTACCCACTATAATGTTGCTGATGTATGTGTAGATATAAACTGTTGTTTGGAAAATAGCGAAAGTGAGAAAATGCCGCTAGGAACTAATCACATCTTTTTTTCAACACCAGAGTACAGAATGTAGAAAGTTGCATCGGTAGTCTTGTGGTGAGACATGGGATGTGCCAGTTGTAAAGATTGGTATCTTAGCTTGTTGTGAAAAAGTTGTTCTTAAAACTATTTGTGATGAACAATTTGAAAGCACAAGAAGGCATTGGTTAGAGAGCAAAGAAAAATGTTATATTTGAGATGGACAAACATCTTGGTATTTATTATTGAGACTTTAAAGGAGACCTATTGTGTTTTTTTTATATATTTAGTAAGAACTAGAATATCAGCAACAATAGATGGAGTTAGCGGGCACAAGCTATATATTGGAAAAATCAGTAATGTATAACCTTTTGTTCATTGTACTAAAGAACAAAACTGAGAATCACACACTATAAACGAATTGAAAAAATACGGACACAAAATAGAAGTCAAAAACCGTGTTTTGTTGTGCTGTCTTCGTTCAAATCACGAACTGCATCAGGCTTTGGGAGTTCTGGACTATATGTTTTGAGCTCTGTGGCTTATATAACGATGGGGCTAAATGATAGATTCTCATTGACTTTCTGTAAAGTTAGGCATGTTATTGTTTAGTTTTATAGATCTAGACAGTGCGGCTCATATTCAGGCTTCTGCATTTGCACCAGCATTAGAGTTTAGACCGACCCGATCCAACCAGACCTGGTCCAAGCCTGCACACGTACTGTCCAAACTCGACTGAAGTCATTCTCTGTGTGAGCCTGCCCCGCCCACTCACTGAACTGTAATATTTTAATGACAGAAAAAACACATGATGGGTCTTCTGTGTTTACATATTACAGTGACGTAGATAAACATCTTTTCCACGGGGTCCAGGCCAAGTGGAGTGTGGTCAGGGGAGGCAGGAGAGCCAATGCCTACTTAAAACCTCTTCTCATTCCGGCCTTTTTTCCCTCACACGTCTGACTAAAATCGGTAAAAATTCAAACTAAAACTGTTCGTGGATCCTTTGGAGCTCAGTCCAAATGTCTGGGGTCTTTTTAAAGCTGTATCCCTGTAGTTTTAGCTTCTGATGTTCAACAGGCTCTCATCAGAAGTGAGAACTTTTTCCAAGAAAAAGAAAACAAAATCTAAAATCCGCCTTATTTTTTTTTTTTTTTTTGGTAGATATAAGGATTGGTAAAGCTGGTGTTACAGCTGAGACAAAAATTACTCTAGATTTGGCATATTTTGGGTTTTGACAATTCCTCTGTGAAAGCTGAAGGCGATTGAGGTAAAAATGAGTTTTAGGGATCCAAAAATTACTCAAAAAAAAGTCCTATTAAAATGTTTGAATTTTTGGGGATTTTTTTTTTTTTTATTTGGAGGTTTACAGTAGAAAGTCTGGATCGTCCCATAGGCTGATTTTGGGATACAATGGGATTTTTTATATTAACCTTTCCAGGTTCTTCATAGTATGCATTTTTAAGACATTAAACAAAATAAAACATTTTAAGAAAAAGTGGGAGGGCCCTTTGAAGGGCCGTCGGAATGCAAGGGGTTTTAATGTTAAGATTAAAGAACATATTTTTTATATGTAATATAGTTTGTATAAGTGGTTTCTCATGATTTTCAATGAGTTTTGTGGTTTCAAATCTCAAAATTTGTCGTTATAACTCGGGTAGCTGAGAATCGTCTCAATCAGACACATACATGAACAAGGCATGTTCATGCAGCATGCACTCACTGTTTCTACACAAAATGTGAGTTTGTAAATTTACTTTTTTCCAGTGCTTTGTTTTCTTATTGACAAAAAGTAAAATATTATGTAATAGCAAGCACTTTTAGTGAGTTAATCTGACAATAAACAAGAGTGAAGAGAGGCAAGCCTCTGTTTACCTCACAGGTGCAAAGGAAATCAGTCTCTATTTAGCACCTGGCTTGATAAATCAGGCCCCAAGTGTGCAAACTGGGCCTAAAACAGCCACAGAAGTAGTAGGTTGTTTCATATTCTAGAATTTGATCATGTCATGAGACCAGATGGAGAGCATGAAGCATTTAGGACTTTCACACAGGGAATCCTGATTTGAATTCCCATCAGGGCAGAATGAGCATCCAGTGTTGGTTCTTGGGCAAGACCCTTCACGCTAATGCCTACATCCAAAAACACATAAGATCCATAAGTACATCAGGAGGTAGTGGAGAACAGAAGATGAGCTGCAGAATTGGGTGATCTCAATAAATCCTACCAACCTACCAGGAGACAGAGGCTCATCCTGGCTGCACAGGAGCAGGCCTTGAGCACCAGAACCAGTGAAGCCTAGATCTAGCACACCAGACAAGACCCCAAGGTGAGGCCCTGAGACGCTCCAGCACATAACTGCAGGTGTAAGATGCTGCAGGAAAAGCATAACGCAGTATCTAATGGCTGGTAAAGTATGTGAATATCTGTGCGAAGTGTGGACTGAAAACCCAGAGGTCAAAGAGGGAAACACCTCTGAATGAAGGTGGTGCTTTGTTTTCTTATGACAAGAAGTAAAATATTATGTAAAAGCAAGCACATTTATGAGTTATCTGAAAAAAAAGAGTGAAGTGAGGCAAGCCTCTGTTTACCTCACAGGTCTGAGTGCAAAGAAATCAGTCTCTCTCCAGCTAAAATACAAATAGAAGTTTAATCGTGTCTGTTTAGCTTCACTGAGTCTTAAGAAACTATCACATGAATCACAGGCAAATATAAAAGTCATCATGTTCTGTTCACAAATCCAGTAGAATTAGTGGTCTTTAGGTCTCCCACACTGCAGTCATGTGGCTCAGATAGATGAGCAGGTGATACAGTGCAAAAAGTCCAGGGACTAAAACTTGTGTCAGTATTTCTTTCTTCTTCTTTTTCCTTATCTTTAATTTTGTGTGAAGAGACAAAAAACTGACATGAGATTTTAAAGCTTCTGTAATGCAAAGGTTTTGTATATGTGTAAAGGAAAATAATGTACAGTACAGTATGTGTCCTGTCATGTCTCCAGTCCGTTTCTGTTAGCTTGATGTCTTCACAGTCGCCTATAAGTGATGAGAACATGCTAATGCTAATGTGTTTGTGGGAGTGTGATGGTGCACAGACTGAACAGCTCTGTCAGCCGCCCACAGTCTGCTCCAGTCCCACTCCAGCATCTCTACAAAGCACACCCAGCTTCAGTCTCCTTAAGACTTTATGTACAGTTGTTTTTGTTTCACTTAACAAAGCATGTGTCTGAGTTTTTAAATACAAATTTAAGACCAGTTAAAATATATTATTGATCTACTTTTGTATATACTATTTTCTTTGATTCAAACGTCTTGTGTTTGAAGACATGTTCTGCCTACAGTTGACAAATTATTTATTGAGCCAGAAATGCATTGACACCAGTGGCATATTTCCCACTATGTAAGAAGATATGTCTTTACTAGATTTAAATTCAGAATCGTTATTTTAAGCAAAGCTAACCATATACATGTGTTTTTGCAGTCTGCTCCCTCCACTTCTCGTCTGGATTGGAATATGGCCAAAGCAAAAAAAAAAAAAAAAAAAAAAAAAAAAAAAATACATATATATATATATATATATATATATATATATATATATATATATATATATATATATATATATATATATATATATATATATATATACAGTGCCTTGCAAAAGTATTCAACCCCCTTGAACTTTTCTTCATTTTCTCTTATTATGACCACAAAAATAAACATATTTCACTGAAACTTTGTGTGAAAGACCAACACTAAGTTGCACACAATTGTGAAGGAGAAGGGCAGTCAAACCTGAGTATTTTTTTTTACAAATAAAAAACTGAAAACTATGGCGTGCAATATTATCCAACCCCTCTGAGTCAATATTTTCTGGTACAATTACAGCTCCAAGTCTCTTTGGGTATGTTTCGACCAGCTTTCCACATCTTGAGACTGTAATTTGTGCCCATTCTTCTTTGCAAAATAGCTCCAGCTCAGTCATTTTAAATGGAGTGTGTTTGTGAACAGCAGGTTTCAGATCTTGCCACAAATTCTCGATTGGATTTAGGCCTGGGATTTGATTGGGCCATTCTAAGACATGAATATGTTTTGTTTTAAACCATTCCAATGTAGCCTTGGCTTTATGTTTGGGGTCGTTGTCCTGCTGAAAGATAAACCTCCGCCCCAGTCTCAAGTGTTTTGCAGACTCCAATAGGTTTTCTTCCAATATTGCCCTGTATTTGGCTCCATCCATCTTTCCATCAACTCTGACCATATTCCCTGTCCCTGCTGAAGAAAAGCATGTGCAGAAAATAATGCTGTCACTTCTATTTTTGATCGTGGGGATGGTGTATTCAGAATCATGAGTAGTGTTAGGTTTCTGCCACACATAGCGTTTTGCATTTTGGCCAAAAAGTTCAATGTTGGTCTCATCTGACCAGAGCACCTTCCTCCACATGGTTACTGTGTCCCCCACATGGCTTTTGGCAAAGTGAAAACGTGATTTCTTATGGCTTTCTTTTCAGCAAAGGCTTTCTTCCATAAAGGCCAGATTTGTGTAGTGCACGACTAATAGTTGTAGTGTTGAAGGATTCTCCAACCTGAGCTGTAGATCTTTGCAGTTCCTCCAGAGTCACCATGGGCCTCTTGGCTACATCTCTGACCAGTTCTCTCCTTGTTCAAACTGTAAGTTTAAGTGTACGGCCTGGTCTTGGTAGGTTTGCATTTGTGCCATACTCCTTCCATTTTTGGATGATATTGTAAACAGTGCTCCGTGAGATGTTAAGAGCTTTGAAAATCTTTTTTATAACCTAATCCTGCTTTTTACTTCTTCACAGCTTTATCCCTGACCTGTGTGGTGTGTTCTTTGGACTTCATGGTGCTGACCGCTCCCCAATACTCTCAAACAAACCGCTGAGGTTTTTACAGAACAGCTACATTTATCCTGAGAGTAGATTACACACAGGTGGACTCTATAGATGGTTTTCGATCCGGAATAATACCCGGATGTAAACACGGAAGTCGGCCATGACGTAGGGCAGCTCGATTTGCGGTGATAAGCGACCTGCACTTGACCGTAATATTTATTAAACTTTTTTTTAATATATTGAGAAAAAATGGTAAACACGTGTTGTGTATATAACTGCCATAATAGATCTACTAGAGATGGAAAATCGTATTACAGAATCCCAGCTGTTATAACAAATCAGGACAAAAAAACTAAGGAATTAAGTGAAAGAAGAAGGGCACTGTGGATTTCACGTTTAAACAGGGCCAATTTCAAGCCTTCAGCACACACTAAGATCTGCTCTGATCACTTCAAAAATGGTGAGTTAGTATTTAAGAAATAGAGGCTAAGAGGGAGAAACACATGATCCATTGCTAATTATGGTAGCATATTGCTAATAACTTATAGATTTCTATTGTGAACTATAAACACTTAAACAGTCTTTTTTAAAATGATTACTAAAGATAATTTAACACAAATTACATATATTTTGTGAATCAATTACAGGAAAGCCTGCGAGTCTTCATGATGAGACAAATCCTGATTGGGCTCCATCAGTCGCCATGGGATACAACACAGCAACAACATCAGACGAGCGTTATAACCGTCTCAAGGCCCGGAAAGATAAAGTTGCAACCGAAGAAAGTGCTCTGACACAGCTCTGTTTAGCTGAGTCTGAGACAGAGCCAACTGACAGCGAGTTGTTACACCCGATCTGCAAATTTCATCTCCTGGGCAGTTTAGAGGGCAATGACATGTGCTCAAAGGAAAAGGCAGCATCTGTCAAGCTTAGTGAAAGAGCACAACAAGAAATTGACAGACTACTAGTAGAAAATCTGGAACTTAAATTACAAATTTCAAAAATGGAAATTAATGAGGCCACATTCAAAGACAATGATGAGAGAGTGAAATTTTACACTGGCCTCCCAAATTTCATGATGCTAATGTCATTGTTCTCATGTGTAAAGGACCACATAAAAAATCCACCCAGGTCAAAGTTGAAGCCATTTCAGAAGTTTATTTTGGTGCTTATGAAATTGAGACTGAATCTTCATGTTCAGGACATTGCTCATCGGTTCAACATTGCACCATCAACAGTGTCCAAATGTTTCATAGCAGTACTGGATGTTATGTACTGGCGGATGAAGAGGATAATTCAATGGCCAGAGAGAGAGCAGCTTCATCTGACAATGCCAATGGAATTTCGGCATGCATTTGGTCTCAAATGTGCTGTTCTTATTGACTGCTTTGAGATTTTTATTGAACGCCCATCCTGCCTGGAGGAAAGAGCTGGAACATGGTCCTCCTATAAACATCACAATACAATCAAGATTCTCATTGGCATCACACCTCAGGGCTCAATCTCCTTTTTGTCAGAATGCTGGGGTGGTCGTGTTAGTGACAAGCACATTACTGAACACTGCGGACTTCTAGACAAGCTGATTCCGGGTGATATGATTCTTGCCGATAGAGGTTTTGACATTCAGGATGTGGTTGGTGCTTGTGGTGCAGAAGCCAAAATCCCAGCATTTACAAAAGCAAGTCACAACTATCACCCCTGGAACTTGAGGCCACTAGAAAGATAGCTCATTTGCGAATTCATGTGGAACGGGTTATTGGACTGTTGAGGAACAAGTACACAATCTTGCAAGCCACTCTGCCAATGGACTATTTGACTTGCGAGGAAGGTGAAGTTCCAACTGTTGAGAAAATGCTGACTGTTTGTGCTGCTCTGGTCAACTTGAATAATTCTGTAATTCCTTTCGACTAAAATGACTAATTTGTTACTCTGAAAGAACTTTGTGTCATTCAGTTTTGCCATAAAATTCCAATTGTTAACTTTACAAATATAAACTTGTTCAGATTATTTTGTAATGTTGATACACCTGTTGGTGCATCTTACCTGGAGCTCAAAAATTGTCATGGATATTTTTTTGTTTGAAAGAACAAAATAAAAATGCACCACTTAATATTCATTATTCATTGTCTTCTACTCAGCTTCATAAACTCCAAAAAAGGTGCTGCTTGAATAATGAAGACAATGCAGAAAAACAAGTCACTGAAGTATATCTGTACAGACCAGTCTACAATGAAACCATTATGTTAACATCGTGCACATCCTTATATCTTCATGCCTTCAATTCAAACTAATGTGTAAACCACACCAATCTGTTAATTAGAGTAAAGACACAAGTAAACATGTTAAATTACATTATAAATATGCATAAGCTTCTCTAACTTTCAAATACAATGCAAAGTTATTTTTCTAACCAACAAATATAAACAAATGAATTTGCACTTCTAAGAAATTTTAGCCAAACTGGTTATTAGTACATTCGAAATACATTTAAAGACAACTACATGCATAGAAGAAAGAACTGAACACAAGTATAAGCAAGTAAGCTTTATTTGTATAACGCTTTTCACAGAGTGCTTCACAGTGAGACCCCCTGCCCACTCAGTATATCACACGTTACAATGTTGATGTTTTCTTGTTGGACTTGCCTTTTTTGAATTGAGGCAACTTCCTACAGGTAGGGCAGTACCACTTTTCTGAGCGAGGTGCTCTCTTGAGGTTGACGCAGTGAAAATGAAACCATTTATTTTTACAATTGTCATTGTCACAGCCAACAACATCATCTCCTTCAATGTACTTTTTTTGACAATAGCAAATGAAATCTTCTGAGGCTTGTACCTGTGCAGTAACAGCAGTGTTATCTTTGACAGCAGACCTAGAGAAAAATTTTGCAACAAGTTCTGGCAAAATCACAGAGTCAAAAAAGACAGAAGCCTTGCTGGATATTTCTTGCCAGAATAGCTCATCCGGCTCAATCCTTTCGAAGTGCACATCTTTTTCTGTCCACACCACAAAGTCACAGTAGTCCCGCTCACACAGAAACATTTGACACTGTACTTGGTAGTAGTACTGATGAGTGTGCTTTAGTTGCAGTTTATGATCCTGGTTTATCTCCAGACATGACTTGGAACCTAAATTGTCTTCTATCTTACCAGCTCGCAAACAGAATGGGCACTTTACCTCGACGCATCCATTGCCACAGCACTCACATGATACAAGAGAATCTGGTGTGGCGCCCATATAAGGGTATTTCGGATTAATGACAAATCCAGAGTCTTGAATAGAAAAAGAAGCATGAAGGGTCTTCATTTCCATTTTGTATCTTTCTAAGGCATCCTTTTCATGTGCGCAGCCCCATCTTGTTGCAGCAGTTGAAAATTTTGTTGGATTGCAAATGTTTTTAATAACAGATTGTGCAGGGTTTTCAACAGTGGTGTGGCACACAGATTTCAACCGAGATGCGGTTATCCTTCCTAACCGAAACTGATGCCACTCTTTGCTGGATGCTTGGAACCTGCTGACACGTTCTACTTGGGATGCTTGCTCAGCAGTGATGAAAATATTTCTTCGTAACTCAGAGCATTTCTGAAGTAACTCAGTTTTCTCCATATCAAAACACTCTGCATCTAACAAATTTGTGAGAATGGGAGGAAATTTTTTGTCCAGCGATTTTGGAATGTATGCTTCACTGAAACCTTGTATCACTGACAGTATGACAGGCTTTGTGCCACATATTTGTATCTGATGGAAAATGCATTCAATTCATCATCAGTCATCTCTGGAGTTGTTACTTTGGCTGGTCGACAAGGTGGTGTCTTTTCTTGGTGATCTGAGGCACAATGAGAATGAACTTGTTCATCCAACCTTTTTTTCTTTGTTTTGGCACTACTAAAGTCCATTAATCTTATTGGCTTGTATTCTATTTTCTTCAAACCAGATGGTAAGAGCCAATATGCCTTCTCTTGTGTTACAGTCATCGAATCCCTGATTCTTGCGACTGTTTCAACTGTAAAGAGCAATGCTCCAACATGACTGCAGACTTCTCCTAGGCCGGCCATGCAGGTGCAATGAGCAGACTTCACTGTGCCATTGGCCTCTGCGATGATCCAAGGTTGCAAGGGTGGTGCCGATAGCCGCTGTGAATGTAGAACCTGCAAGAAAAACATTTTTAATTTGCTTTTATTGGCAAAATTGAGTCCATTAGTTTACTAAATTAATAAAACATCTCATTTGAGATTGATTGATAGACAGACAGACA
Source organism: Mugilogobius chulae (assembly GCA_038363315.1). NCBI lineage: Eukaryota > Metazoa > Chordata > Actinopteri > Gobiiformes > Gobiidae > Mugilogobius > Mugilogobius chulae. Next base: position 1,501,397 of record CM076407.1, read on the forward strand.
GACAGAAAGACAGAGCTGCTTTCAAATCAAATCAAATTTTATTTATAAAGCACCTTTCATACATAAAATGTAAGACAAAGTGCTTTACAGTGCATTAAAAACAATCCCGCATGCCCCCCTAGACAACCCCCATATGTGTACATACATACCCTCCACCCCTCCTGTCAAATGAAATCACTGATGGATGTCTCGTCAAAATTGATCAGTTTACACAATATGTGAAATCAGATAGCTAATCCTTAACTGTATTATTGACTTTTAATAGTATTTGCACTTACTTTGGCAGTAACGATGCAGAATCCATTTTCCCGGAGTTGTTTCATTTCCTTCACCCATCCTGAGACAAAATAATTGTAGGCCTCTAAGGATTTGAAGGCTTTCAGTGATTCCAGAGTATACGCGCTAGTATCATGCACTAAGTAGTTAACAATATCTGGGTATGTCACGGCAGGAAGCAAGTCAACATCCGTACTCCAGTCATTAGCAGCTAATGTGTAAGGGTCTTTGTTACTAACAACTTTTAGCTTATTTGTGTACCTTTCTCGCACAGTCGGCGCTAATGATTTGACGTAGTCCGTTCCCGCATGCACTGTGGCCTTCGAAGCCATATTTGCAAAAAAATCTCGGCTGAAAGTCCTTTATTTGCAAAAAACGATGTTGTTATCATCCAGCCCTACATCATGGCGGCGGCTTCCCAGGTGCCCGTGCGGCGTGACGTCATAGGAAAACTATCTATTTATTTGTTAGGTCAATATCGGAACCTTCTTAAGCAGGGGTGTCAAACTCCAGCCCGGGGGCCAAATTTGTCCCTCAAGAAGATATTATGTGGCCCCTGAGCATGATTTCAGATTATTATTGATAGTGGCCTCTTATATCGCTGAGATGTGACCATTATATGTAATATTCACTGGAATGCAGCAATAAGCATACAATCTGTCCAAAGTTTTGTTGCAATGAAATTATGTACAATATAATGTAATGTGACACAATATCAGTCTGGATATACAGTAAATGTGTTATATTAGCTTTATACAACCTTTTGCCATATTTTAATTTAACTCAGAGGACCTATATTTTAAAATGCGGCCCTCGACCAACTCTGACTCTGATCGATTTGGCCCTACCACCATTTGAGTTTGACACCTGTGTTCTAAAGCCTCTAAAAGCAATGTGTTGCACTCAGAAAAAAGGGGGTTGGATAATTTAGCACAACTACCTTTCAGGTTTTAATTTGTAAAAAAAAATAGATCATGTATGATGTCCTTCTGCTTCACAATTGTGCGCACCTTTGTGTTAGTCTTTCACACAAAGTTGCAGTGAAATGTGTTTATGTTTGTGGGCATAATAAAAGAAAATTTAGAAAAGTTCAAGGGGGTTAGATACTTTTGCAAGGCACTGTATATGTAGTTTCCCACATTTGCTAAAGAGGTTTGACAGTTTCAAATATGTATCTATACAACATGTTAATATTGTATCACAAGTACCTTTTTAGCCTTTTTTATGTTGAAGCTGTGAAAAGAGCAGCCTGTTCTCACAGATCAAATCAAATCAATTTATTTTTGTATAGCCCAAATTCACAAGTTTACTAATTTAGCAAACATGAATAGTAGGAAATAAAAAAATAAACATTCAAGCAGTGATTGATCAAGCATGTCAAAGCACATGAATATTTCCCCTGTCCTTAGTCCCTCCTTCCTTAGACCCTGTGGTTCTCCTCCAGAAACCTGGAGGAGAACCACAGTAAAGAAGAGATCCACTCCCATGGACAGACAGGCTGTAGATGTAACTAAGACTAATATAGAGTTTAAGTAGTAAGAGCCAGAGTTCATTAGCAGAGGGAAAACGAGGGAAACGACTCGATAAGCATGTCAATACCACGCAATTGTAAACAGTGTGTCATATGAACACAATTTCTATTTTTTGCGTGTGTATTTGACACGTTTCTGTCTCAGTTCATTTCTATGGTGAATGTAAAGACGTGTTATTATTCATGAAAACTAACACAATCCTAATCCTAACCTTAACCAACTCAGACGAAAACTTACCCATTTTTATAACTTCAGATCTTAACTTAGCCGTTAACCTCCTGTTTGTCCCTAACCACATCACGTGTCCAGACCACGCCAGAAAAAACGGGTGTGTAATTTCACGCCAAAACAGGCAATTTGTTATGACGTGAGATTTACACGCAATCCATGAGAACATGTTGGAAAACAGTCATTATCTTCTCAGCGTCTTATAGAGGGACTATTTGTTTCTCAACATGAGGAACGGGCGCACAACCTGACAGAAAGAGCTGCGGCTGATTAACATAAGCTGTAGCAACAACACTAACCAGGGCTAACCTAGAGTTTATCACTGTGTCAGCTAACCTAGAGTTTATCACTGTGAGAAAACAAAAGGGTAACCCCGGGCTCAAGCTGCCTCCAATCCAACTCCGGTACAGCCACCAGAGTGGGTGACTCTTAATCTCCTGCTGCAGCCACAGGCTCTGCTGTACCTGCTGTATCTCTGCACCTCTGTGATCAGCCTCTTGTCGTCCTGGTGTTGAATGACTGATATGATGCTTTGGTAACACGTTATAATAATGTCCAGATACAAATCATTTATAAATGTTAGTTAACCATTAAGATAGCATCACCTGATCATCAGTAAAGTATTAGATAGTATTTGCTAATCATTTACTTCTGGCCTCTATTCTAAAGTGAGGACCATTTATAGGTTTTCCAAAAAATGTATTTAGTGATGGTCCGTGAACCTGCTGGCCATTTGATTTTCCTTTTGAAACTGAAAAACGAGCCGTTTCCCGTTTTTCGTTTTCCAAAATGAAATAGAAAATCAGAAAAAAGTTTGTTTTTCGATTTTGGTTTTAAAATCAAAAAACGGAAAACGGACCGTTTTTCGTTTTTCTATTTTTATAATGTAATTGAAAAACAAAAAAGGAAAACCCATTTAAAAGTGTTTTTCTCGCCTCCGCCGCCTCTCTTACTTCGGCTGCTGCCCCAGAAGTTGTTGACAGACAGACTTTTTTTTTTTTTTAACACTTTTAAACTTTCAAGTTTTTATTGCGATCGTGAATGTAAGAAATGTATGTTTAGGTAGTTTCAAATGTGTTATTTACAATAATTGCCATTAATAAATAATTGCCACGAAGATCCACGGAGCAGCGTGACGCATTTCCTGGTCCTGGGAGACTGTTTACAATCCGCACATCGTGGCTCATCTTGACCGCCTGGTCTTCTTGTTTTTTGTCTGACACTGGGACTATTATACCTTCATTTGATTTACTAACTTTGTTGTTCAAGTATGATGCTGTAAACACGGATTCCTACTGCTGCTTATCAATTTGTCGTAACGTGGATACACGTGGGATCATGGTTCTGTCTCATACTGCGCACCTCCAGTCAGGTAAGCTAAACGTACTCTTTTGCTGTGCCTTCTCTTGGTTTTATGTGTAATGTTTTGAACATGCAGCATACGTGGTTGTTATGTGGGTTTTAGAGTACACGCAGACACGCACTGTAGCCAGTTTAATCCACATATGTCTGCGAGGTCGTGCAGGTGAGATTAGAGAGCTCCTCCAGACTGATTTGATCATGACGTGCATCAGTGTTGTGTCTGAATTTTCAGACCAAGTTTGGTAGCAGTGTTGGTGAGATATAGGTGCGCACTTTCACCCAGACGCACTGGCACAAGAGTTGGTGATGGTAGAACCAGCTGTGCGCACAGACGCTTTGGCACAAGAGTCGTTGCGAAAAGGCCACTGTAGACCCGCTACAGTGTCCAAACGCAAGACAAGCTTGAACGGTTTCCGTGCGCGCCTTATGAAGCTGGATGAATGTGCAAGCTGAAACTTTAGTCTGTGCGTCGGTCTGGTACTGCGCCGCTTTAGCCAAATGGCACTTTGGTGGATACATTTGAGGCAAAGCCTGAGCGTCATGTTTGCCCTGTTGCCAGTCGGTGATGGAATAAGTATGAAACAAAATTAGGCCAAATTGGATGAATACAGTTTTAGTTTGATGGCTGCTGAAATTTGTATTTCCGAAGAAGAATGTTTGCCTGTCGGTGTTGGAAAAAATATGGAAAACAAAATTAGGTCAAATCAAGTGCCCCCTCTCCTTGTCACACATCAAACACAGCACTTCTCGTACAATTTAGCATTTTAGACAAAAACTAGATTGGCCCTATACTTCCGTTTTATTTTGGAAAAAAAAAAAAAAACGAATTTCCGGTACGAAAGGGGAATTGACAGTTATAACCCCACTGACCTAGCGTTAAGTTATACTGTATTATAACGTTAAGCAAGTTCACTGAAAATGTCTGTAATCATTCTCTTCCGCGGAGGAAAAAGACTGTCTGTTAGGGAGGAGGACATGACAGTTTCTAAGATTTCACAGATTTTTCAGGTTCTATTTACGTTGTTATATTTTCTTTTATTTATGCTGAGCTGTAACGTTACATTAGCATACAATGGTAGACTAGCTAACATGCTAACTGTAAAAAGACAAAAGTCAGTTATTTTAAGCAAAAGTACAAACTGCTTTTAACCTCTTTCAGTATTATAATAGTTAATTGAATAAAAAAAGATACATATCTACACTTCAGAGATCTTAATATGAATATGTTGACAGCTATTTGGGAGATTTTTTTGGAGGCCAAAGTCTACTTTACTGTTGGCTTACTGAATGGTTGGATATGTTCTAGTCTATTTAATTGTTGCAACCTGATGGATGAGCCAATCAATTTAAAATATTTGTAATAAACAGAGAATCTCATTGGCTATACTGTATTTTCCAAATACTATTTTATTTGATGCATTTTAATTAGTTTCATTACATTTTGGGTCTTATATCCACTCTAAATTCACCCTTCCACTGGAATCAGTTTAATCCATTGTTTTTTGGATCAAAATTATCCTAATCTGTCGAAAAAATTTTGAAAACCCCAAACTTGAAGTTTGATCTGGATCAAAGCCAGGATTAGATTACCTGATCTGATCCGATCATGGAATCTTTTTTTTTCTTTTTGAAAAACCCATTTTCAAGATTTGATCTGATCCTTGATCCAAAATCCAAGTGCATTAGTTTTGAAAAACTGGGCCCTGGGGTTTCATGTTATGTTGTGGAGGATTACTGACAGTGCTGCTGTGACTTTGTGTATGGATAGAAAGGGCATGAATAAAGGTGTTTTGAAATAGTTTATAATATAATCCAGTATTTCGAATAAAAATATTAATAATAATGTTTATTTTATGCTCTAAAGGTTAGTGGCAGCTCACTGTATTTAACCGATGACAGCAACCTGGCAATCTTCCCAGAGCCAGGTGGCTCTTTTCCCCTGGATGCCTTGCAAGATCGTTCCCACTAGGAGGTGTGTGGAGACCAGGAGCAGAGTCTCCACACCACAGCTCCCCAGCCTCCTGCAGTGCCTGGACTGCAATTTGGTTTTAGAAGACCAGCAACCTCCTTCTCCTCCTCCTCCTTACCTGGTCCCTCTCGACCTCTTGTCAGAACCTTTCAGAGGTAAAAATTGTAAAGCACTCATTGTAATATGTTTAGTCCTTAATAAAACCAGTTCTATCACCAGAGTTAAAACTTGTGAAATAGCATCACCAAATTCTAGAATCTGAATAAAACCTATAGAATGTGATGATGTCTCAAGAGTAGATAATGGGCAACCTATTTTCCTATTAATACATACATTGTACTTTGTACAATGCATCAGGCTTCTTGCTTCGCCCGGGACAGATATCATGTCTTGGGGTTGGTGACCTGGGGTATGTGGGGAGCCATCTCGCGGCAGAAAGATACTGGGCACCGCGGATGTCGCCCACCGTCAGCGACGAGGCAGCAGCCTAGTTCAGTCTTGCTCTGACGGAATAGCAGGGGTACCTGGAACAGCCCCCACAGGCCCTGGTGAGGAGATGACAGCTTTACGTTGGATATTTTGCTTCGCAACGACAGCGAGTACTCTCCTGGATGTAGCCCGCTCACGTTGGCTTTGTGTGAGGAGACGCTCTGTGAGATGTCGCTGTATGTACAATGAAATGTAATGTATGCTTTCCAAAATATTACATTTCAATAAAGCACGAGTAATTTAATGATGGTCCCTAAGCACCGGTACAGCGACACCTCGCAGAGTGGCTCCCCACAGCCAAGGTGTGCGGGTACATTCAGGGGAGTTCTCGCTGTCGTTGCGGAGCAAAATATCCAACGTGAAGCTGCCACCTGCACCACAGCCTGTGAGGGCTGTTCCCAGGTACCCTTGCACTTCCCTCAGAGCAAGACTAACCCCGGGCTTACACTGCATCCAGTCCAACTCCGGTGCAGCCACCGGACCGGTCTTGCTACGGTGGGTGACTCACATTAGCTACGGTGGTCTACAGTCCTGCTGCAGCCACAGGCTCTGCTGCCGACCTCGCAAGACCCCGAACTCACGGAGGTTCACGGTCAACGTGGGAGAATACGCAATCACACTTTTTTATCACTCTTTCGCTAAGCACATGCATATGTAAAGAACACATGTGCCGAGTTTTGGGCTTGTTTCACGTCAGTTGATTTTCTGTTGGATTTTTCGCCGCACAATGGGTGAGTACGGGAGGTTTATTTACATTCTATGTGTTACATAATCGTGTAAATGTCGTATTTTGTATTATTAGCGGTAACGTAATGAGTTTATCTTGAAAACTACCAGATTCACTTCACCCGAGCTCACTTTGTTTCCTGTTTATCGTGTCTTGTTTTCACAACTTCATCAAAAAGGGCTCCGGTGCGCTCCGGCGTCCGGCCAAAATTTGAAACAAACTAAACGGATTCGGAGCGCTGGATTGGCCGTACCGGAGACACCGGACTAGACTGTACGTCGTGTGAGCCACTCTCGGACTTTTCAAGTTAAGTAAAGACTCCGGTGGCTGCATCGGAGATGGACTGGATGCAGTGTGAGCCCGGGGTAAGCCAGGCTGCTGCCTCGTTGCTGACATCCGCAGTGCCCAGTATCTTTCTGCCGTGAGATGGCTCCTCACATACCCCAGGTGACGTCTGTTCACGGGGGCATAATGGGGCACTCAGGCGGGGTGGCTCTGCACCAACCCCAAGACACGATATCTGTCCCGGTTAAAGCGAGAGACCTAATGCGGCACTTCATTGGAGCTCTCAGGGAGTATGGCGCTATGGCACCCAGGACATGATCTATCCCCCGGGCACTTTCTCCAGAGCTCAGGACCACAGGCGCTGACAGCATACCCTGTTCAACTACGGTAAGTGAAGTGTGACTGGCATCACAACTTCCCAAAATTAAAAAATAAAAAATTACAAACACAAAATACCTCCGAACCTTCTTCCAAATGTTGTGTGTTTAAATCGAGAACCAAATTAAAAACAGACAGATCAGTGAGAGTATTTTCCTTTTTTCATTTTATGAGCCAAAATGAAAAAACAAATAAATTTTTCCTTTATTTTGTTTTTGTTTTGAAAACGAAAAATCAAATGAACGAATCATACACAGACCGTGGAAGCAACTGCAGACCAGAGCCAGGCTGCGGTGGAGAACCAAGCGAGGACGTTGGAGGCGGCTGCAAACCAGAGCCAGTTCGTGGTGGAGAACCGAGCGAGGACGTTGGACGCGACTGGAGACCAGAGCCAGGCCATGGTGGAGAACCGAGCAAGGACGATGGAGGTGACTGCAAACCAGAGCCAGGCCGTGGAGGAGAACTGAGCGAGGACGTTGGAGGCCGCAGCGAGAAGGTCAATCCCGACTTAACAAAACTAGACGGGGCGTCCAGAGATGACTCGCATTAGGAGTGCATCCCGGCTGTTGTGCTTTGTTTATTGTGGTGTATTGGAAATGCCCTGCACTATTGTTGATTTTTACCCGTAGCTAAATGGCTTGCTGGAGCTAGAGGCGTGGCGGTGACTCTTAAGCCACAGTTCCAGTCAGGCAGCCCTAGGAGCAGATATACTGGGGAACCAGAATTTCAGAGCACGATCAAATGGCACTGTACTGAGGCGGAGTGGACCCGGTCTGGAGCACGTCTGTACTGAGGCTGGAGTGGACCCGGTCAGGAGCACGTCTGTACTGAGGCTGGAGAGACTAAGGACATTTTGTGCGCACATAAAGGCCTGACGGGGGCTTGTGAGCTCATAACACAGCCGCTGTTGACCGGTCTGGACTCTTGTTGCACAGGTCAGACGCAGATTCTCGGGTAACTCTGGATGTACTCTGAGTGCAAGATCGGTGCAAGTCATGATGTGTAGTTAGAAAGTGCTGCAGATGGCCTGAAGTCTTTTTTTTTTTTCAGTAGGTTACAGTGGTCTGATGCAACTTTCAAGTCATTATACGAGCATGAATGGTGTAACTTTGCATGAAACCCGCACAAGTTGTTCAAATCTGCCATGTAATAGATTCATATTTACTATGTTTGTTGTAAGCTGAAGCAAATAGTCTAAATAAACTCACTTTTCCCTCTGATTTTAAAGGGAACCTATTATGTTAAATTCACTTTTCTAAGTTTTTAACCTTGTTATAAAGGCCTTCCTTTATCATAAGTTTACTCAAAGTGATATTGGAATTGATTCATGCATGTTGGAGTAATCTTGTATTGTTTTTCAGCTGCAGCTCAAGTGCTCAGAAATCCCCGTTCTCACCTACCACCTATCCCCTCCCACTTGTCTGTCTTTACTTGGTATATTATATATATATATAAGTGACACGTACATGGTTCAAAACTGTCCCATAGCCACTTTCCAACTAATAATTTGTTATTTTAAATCTGTTGCTTTTTACAGTTACATTTTAAAATGAAGAGGCGGGGCTTATCAGTTCTGCTGTTAGAACTGTTCCTATTTTTAAGCTGTTTTGGATCAACTTTGTGTTTTACAATGAACAAAAGATAAATTACTGATCTGCACATGTTCTAGTTTCTTACTAAATATAAACAAAAAACACAATAGGTCCCCTTTAACGCACTGCTCACTTGTCACACTGGCAGATGTGCCACATCGCCACACAAGTTCACTGAATGAAATGGTGTCAGACACATCTGGTTGTGGTCACATCTCCTAGACTTGTGGCGTACAGCACTTGGAGAGAGCGGCCAACAGAAGGAAAACTAAGGTCAGCAACAGCGTCGAGGGCAAGATAGGGCCCTATATCTGCAGTTAGATGTGCTTCACTCTCTGTCACATCCACAGTCTGTCCATCCATGGGAGTGGATCTCTCCTTCACTGTGCTTCTCCTCCAGGTTTCTTATTTTCCTTCTGTGTTTTTTTCTTTCCAAGAAGGACAATGACTGCTCTGAGACAATTCTCCATTTGAATGTTTACTGTTGAATAATCTGCAGTTGAATAACACGCTTGACCAGCGACAGTTTCTTTGTTTGATTTTCTGACATTTCTGTTTGCTAAATCAAGAATCTTGTATAGTCCTCATGAGTTGACTGTTGTTGTGATCTTGGCATCTTTTAAAAAAAAAACAGAATTGAAAACTACTTGGCAAACTAAAAAATAATGTACATTTTGACCCATTTTGAAAAAAGAATGGTCATGGCTGCACATGTGAAGCTGCTCTGCACATGTTTGTCTGATATTATCACAGCTGTATTTTCCCTTCAGCAGCGAACGCCTCAAACTCTACTGTCACTACCATTACCCTCAACTCTGCCCTTGGACTGTCCTCTCTCTCCCTCTCTCTCTCACACTCCCTCTCTGTCTCTCTCTCTTTCTCTCTGTCTCTCGCTCTCCCCTTCAGACGACTTTGCAAATGGACCTATTCCAAATATAGCCCTGGCTGCAGGACTGAAATAGCCTAAAGAGTGAAGAAAGAAGAGGAGAGAGAGAGAGAGCAAAGGACAGTTCAGAGAGAGAGAGACAGGAGCTGAGCATCGATCTGAAAATGTTTATGAAGACACACAGGCCACAAACAGAGGACAGAAATAATCCAACGAGAGCGACGTCACTGTTCAAAGAGAGGGCTGAAGACGTCAGTGATGTGCTGAGGCAGTGTGTGCTGAGCTGTGCAAGATTACAATACAATATTGATCAAAACAGCACCAGAAAGAGCTCACATTTGGAATGAAGGTGAAGTGAAAGCTCCATGTGCCCGGTAAAGTCACTTTGACAGAAATGTTTGCACACAAGCCTGAAGTGATATTTTATCGTGTGAGTAAATATAGAAAAACAAACATAGCTTTAATACCAATAAGGAGTCCCTGGCGTCTGTGCTGTAGTGTAGAGGAGCCTCCTGCTGGTGTTGCCATGGAAATCCAGTTCCTTAGGCTGTAATATTCCACATTATGGGATTAAATTGATGTATATCCCAGCAGACTTTGGACTCCCACTGCTAAATGAAATGCACATACTGTATGTAATCTTTTCTGGTTGGAGGCTAAACAATAGGCCTGTTTTAGTGACTTTCATTGTTTGATTTTCTGTTGGTTAAATAAACAATGCGACGTCCTCAGAGAGAGAAACTGTTGTTATGATTCTGAGATTAACAAAAAATAAGTGTAATTGAGTTGTTACATCAGTTTGTGTAAAGACTCATCATGCAACAGACCTTGGAGCAAAGTTGTTCCTATACATTTTATAAATATAAATGTGTATGTACACGGCACAAACATAAATGTGCATTTAGACCGCTTACACTTAAATACGCATGTACCACACAAACATAAATGTGTTTGTAGACCGCGCACACTTAAATACGCATGTAAACCACACAAACATAAATGTGTATGTAGCCCGCGCACACTTAAATACGTATGTATACCACGCAAACATAAATGTGTATGTAAACCGCGCACACTTAAATACGTATGTATACCACACAAACATAAATGTGTTCGTAGACTGTGCACACTTAAATACGCATGTAAACCACACAAACATAAATGTGTATGTAGCCCGCGCACACTTAAATAGTATGTAAACTACGCAAACATAAATGTGTATGTAGGCCGCGCACACTTAAATACGTATGTATACCACGCAAATATAAATGTGTATGTAGACCGCGCACACTTAAATATGTATGTATACCACGCAAATATAAATGTGTATGTAGACCGCGTACACTTAAATATGTATGTATACCACGCAAATATAAATGTGTATGTAGACCGCGTACACTTAAATATGTATGTATACCACGCAAATATAAAGGTGTATGTAGACCACGTACACTTAAATACGTATGTATACCACGCAAACATAAATGTGTATTTAAACCGCGTACACTTAAATACGTATGTATACCACGCAAACATAAATGTGTACGTAGACCGCGCACACTTAAATAAGTATGTATACCATTGGGAAACTTGTTCCAATTAAACAACGAAACGGGACGACAACTAGCTGCTTTCATCAGGTCTGAACTGGTCTGACAGACGTCTGACCCCTGAAGCTTGAAACGGCGTTTTTCTCACTTACCTGAATATAACTTCTAATGATCGTAGGATCGAATTTCATCCATAAATGTTAACTTAGCAGCGTACCTTTTCTTTTCGCAAAGTGATAAACTCATGACGTTAGTTGACAACGGAGCTTTTTTGACTTGTTTCCACTGTTTGTGTCTATGTGCGGAGGCTCTTTCTACAGGCGGGGTGCGCACGCATCGCCCGTGTTGATAAACAAAAAAAATCCTGACACAAATTTAAATGTGTAATTTAAAGCGGAAGTATAGCAACCAAATTTAAATGTATATCTATAACGCATTTATATATTATAAATGTATATCTATAACACAATTTGTCCTTTTTTGCGTGTCTATGATACATTTTGCTGCCCCAGTTCATTTTTATGGTGGATGTAAAGATGTCTTATTATTTATAAATGTAGACAAAATCTTAATCTTAACCTGCTCCAAACCCCCGACCTAAACTTACCTGTTTTTGTACCTTCAACTTAAACTGTCTCACCTGTCTACATGACGCTAAGAAAATAGTGTCTCTATTCTAAAAAGAGACGTTGGATAATAGATACGCTATAAATATGCTCATGGTTACAACACCACAAAGGTAAACAGTGTTTTAAAATGATTAATTGGCTAATTACAATGCCAAATTGAAAAAAAAAAAAAAAAAGCATGAAGAAATTTCAAGACCACTGTGTGAGGTTCAGACCCTCCATTTGGGAACCGCTGTTATACTTTTCAGCTTAGTCAATCTCTAAAGTTTGAAATGTGCACAGTTATATTTGTGTGGTAAACTGTTCTGGATACTCTGAAGTATAATAGAGCAGCACAATGTTTCCGTTGGGAGAAGTTGAAAGTGCCTCTTTATGACCCAGATCCATAAATAACTAATCAGACAGTCTCCATTTCATAACATGATATCAAACTCTGCTTCCTGTCACCGGCACATCTCCTGCTCTATAGGATCAGAGGAGCGTTTTACTGTCGGACAATCACAGCCTGTTTGTCCTCCTCCGGTGAGTCCAGTTCACGTGGCAACACAATGTTCTAAAGAAGTTTGATAAGTAATACAGATTGTTCAAATGCAGTTTTGTTTGTTTTTTTCATATATTGACTCTTAGCTGTAAACCTGAGACTTTAAGCAAAGATCAGCTTCTGGAGCCCTCAGTCTTTTCTAGAAACCTTGATCAGTCAACTCAAAGCTGTAATTAAATGGACTTTCATTATAATTTATAAATATTCACAAAGTGACATACAAAAATGCTAAGCAATCATTCCCATAATAAAGAGATAATGTAAGCTCCTGCCCCAGAAACTTTTGCATAAAACAAATACATTTTCTCTAAATTTGGAGTGGGCTCTTTTAGACCAACAAATCTTTTCCAAGAGTCAGTGTATGTCTAATTGTATTTGCATGATTAAAGGGACCTGATTTTTGCATCCTAAAAATGTAAACAAACAGAAATGATTAATTTTAACCTTTTTCCTTTAGGCTACATGATTTGCTCACGTAGCTAATGCATTCTGAGCTTCAGAGTTGTTCATCATGATGAGTTTTAATGTTTTTTCACAGCTTTTAACAGCGAGGTGAGTCACTATGCTAACAACAGTTAGCCACAATGCTAAAAACAAAAACAGAAAAAGCTGCACACAAACGGGATTTTAATAGACATAGACAGGACTTTGGGGACTAATTTCCACCTGAATAGATACATTAACAAGGCATCAGTGCTGGGGGGAAATTGCTTTTAAGTTATCTTGTTGCAAAAAAATTGAGTACAGTCCTTATTTAAGTTATCATTGCATCTAGTTTGACTGTGTGTGAGTGTTTGTCAGTGAATTCACAAACACTAGATAAACCATCTGGCCTTCGTCCGGCTATTGGTTTGAGAGTCCGAACCAAGCGATGACCAGCCCAATCACATCACAGCAGCGTGGTTTTGAACCAATCACATTGTAGCAGGGCGGGCTAACACGGGCCGTTAGCTTCCCGGTGCCGCAGCTGAGTCTGATTCAAGCTAAACAAAGATGGCGGCTCCCGTGGATGTACGTGTTTCTGCTGCTTTTGATGCGCTTTCAGCAGAAATATGGAGTAATTTCTTTTTGAAAGAAGAGCGGTATGTGTGACATGTACTTGTTCTATCTCACGCAGACATTGGATACACCATTATGAGTTGTTGCTGTGATTGGCTAAGCTCAAATAAGGTCAGCCCCACACCCAATCAGCTCGAAGTATTTCACTAAACGCCCCGCCTTTTCTCGAACGCTTTCAGCGAGTCAAGTCCCAGATGGATATATATAAAACAATTTTTGAAAACACCTCCATATAAATAAATAAATAAAGATTACTTTAAGAAAAACTATCTCTTTACTCTACAACTGGTCTTACAAAGACCTAGTGGGACTTTTCTCTGTATTTAGGCAGATCATATGCTGAACAATAATTCACATTTTGTTCATTGTGAAATGGCTAAGAAATAAAAACAGGTTCACAATTCCTCTTTCAAACGGCAGAACTGATAAGCTCTTATTCTTCTTTATAAACTTTTATTTTAACAGGCAATGGATTTTAAATAACTTTTTTTAATTGTTGTTGTTGTTGTTGAAAGTGGATACATGACAATTCTGAACTTCACTTATTTTACTTGGAATGTCAATTTTTGAGTAATTGCAAGTAAATACAGACAAGTGGGCGGAGATAGGTGGCAGGTGAAGACAGTCATTTTCTAATATCTTGAGCACCCCGGGCTCACACTGCCTCCAGTCCAACTCCGATACAGTCACCGGACCGGTCTTGCTACGGTGGGTGACTCACATTAGCTCCGGTGGTCTGCAGTCCAAACTCACAGAGGTTCACGCTCAACTTGGGAGATTATGCGATCGCTGAGCACATGTATATGTAAACAAAGAACACATGCGCCGAGTTTTAAGCTTGTTTCACGTCAGTTGATGTTTTGTTTGATTTTTCGCCGCACAATGGGTAAGTACGGGAGGTTTATTTACATCTTATGTGTTACATAATTGTGTAAATGTGGTATTTTGACGTATTTTGCTATAATTAGTTGTAACCTAATGATTTTATTTTGAAAACTACCGGATTCACTTCACCCATGCTCGCTTGGTTTCCTGTTAACTTCATCAAAAAGGGCTCCGGTGCGCTCCGGTGTCCGGCCAAAATTTGAAACAAACAAACGTTTTTGGAGCACCGGATTGGCCGTACCGGAGACACCGGACTGGACTGTACGTAGTGTGAGTCACTCTCGGGTTTTCACGTTAAGTAAAGACTCCGGTGGCTGCACCGGAGTTAGACTATATGCAGTGTGAGCCCAGCCACAGAACAATACAAGATTACTCAAATATGCTGGAATCAATCCATAAACAACTTTGGGAAAGCTGAAAAAATACTGCTGTAACTCAGAAAAGTGAATTCTGTAAAATATATAATAGAACATCCTATTTTAAAACATGAACACAACCTATCACCTCTTATCGAGGACTGTTATATAAACATCACCACAACAGCATCCAAACTTTGTCAACTGTGGTGTTTGTGAGGTTTTGTGCTGTTAAAATGTTCAAACTCTGTGATGTCAGGCAGAAGAACACGTCTGTCCTAAATGTAGCCTGTGTTTGGTAGTATTTGTGTTTAGTGTGCTGAGGGAGAGCAGGTGCAGCGCGCACGAGACAATGTTCCCGATTTAACTCCGCCAAAGTGAAGAGCAGCAGGTAGAACGAAGCCTGTGGGGCCCCAGTGTGTGAGGAGGGTTTATACGCTGTGAGGACGTCTGAGTGTGTGAGGAGGGTTGTGTTACGCTGTGAGGACGTCTGAGTGTGTGTGAGGAGGGTCGTGTTACGCTGTGAGGACGTCTGAGTGTGTGAGGAGGGTTGTGTTACGTTGTGAGGACGTCTGAGTGTGTGAGGAGAGTTGTGTTACGCTGTGAGGACGTCTGATTGTGTGTGAGGAGAGTTGTGTTACGCTGTGAAGACGTCTGAGTGTGTGTGAGGAGGGTTGATTTACGCTGTGAGGACGTCTGAATGTGTATGAGGGTTGAGATACGCTGTGAGGACGTCTGAGTGTGTGTGAGGAGGGTTGTGTTACGCTGTGAAGACGTCTGAGTGTGTATGAGGAGGGTCGTGTTACGCTGTGAGGACATCTGTGTGTGTGTGTGAGGAGGGTCGTCTTACGCTGTGAGGACGTCTGAGTGTGTGTGAGGAGGATTGTGTTACGCTGTGAGGACGTCTGAGTGTGTGTGAGGAGGGTTGAGTTATGCTGTGAGGACTTCTGAATGTGTGTGAGGAGGGTCGTGTTACGCTGTGAGGACATCTGAGTGTGTGTGAGGAGGGTTGTGTTACGCTGTGAGGACGTCTGAGTGTGTGTGAGGAGGGTTGTGTTACGCTGTGAGGACATCTGTGTGAGGAGGGTCGTCTTACACTGTGAGGACGTCTGAATGTGTGTGAGGAGGATGGTGTTACGGTGTGAGGACGTCTGAGTGTGTGTGAGGAGGGTTGAGTTACGCTGTGAGGACTTCTGAATGTGTGTGAGGAGGGTCGTGTTACGCTGTGAGGACGTCTGAGTGTGTGTGAGGGTTGTGTTACGCTGTGAGGACGTCTGAGTGTGTGTGTGAGGAGGGTTATGTTACGCTGTGAGGACTTCTGAGCGTGTGTGAGGAGGGTCGTGTTGTTTTTTTGCAGTCTAATAACTGACCGACTCTAGCCTTGAACCAGCACTGCAAAAACATGACATTTCAAATTTTCTACTCAAATTGTATTTATTGCATGCCTATTTCTATTGTAAATGTATCTTTAGATGCCTAATTTGTCCACCTCTAAATATATATTGAGTAAATTTTTATAAAGGTCTCTTTACTATGCTACACTTACTTTTAATTTTTGGTTATCGCTAACAGTAGTAGCTCGTCGCCAGTTTTCTTTTGCAAAAGTAACTGGGGGGGTTGTGGCATTTGAGGGTATTTTATTTGTAAGGTTACAGAACAAAGTGATTCCCAGATTGGTTGATTTGACTGTAAATGAAAGGGTTTCAACTTTCTTTTTGATGTGAACATTTTCAGGACATTCTCAATTAAAATAATTATTTAAGGAGTTAATTCTCAACTTGTCTTATCTCTTGTTTTATCTTACATCATATCATATTTTATTATATCATTACTACTCACTACACCAAAAATACATTTTACTCCATTTTTACATGAGCTGACTTCCTATACTGTACATTTATTATATCCTATTCTATTCTATTCTATTCTGGTATGGTATGGTATAGTATAGTAGAATAATAATTTTAAAGTTGAGGTAGCTAACTTGTTTAGTGGCAAATAAGTAAACTTT
Organism: Mugilogobius chulae; assembly: GCA_038363315.1. Taxonomy (NCBI): domain Eukaryota; kingdom Metazoa; phylum Chordata; class Actinopteri; order Gobiiformes; family Gobiidae; genus Mugilogobius; species Mugilogobius chulae. The sequence goes on from CM076407.1 coordinate 1,518,152, forward strand.
ATGTTTTCCACCAAAACAAATATGATAATTGCAGCACTTGGTAAAAAAATGAGCCCACAGAGTACTATATGATTCAAATAATATAGAATTTTAGTTTTTATCAGGAGCAGAATGCACCGTTCTGATTGGCTGAAATTGGGTGGCCGACTCCAGTTTCACTTTAAGAGAAAAAAAGGAGGATTTTATGTCAAAATTGCAACTAAAACTTAATATATATATAGATATTAACTTGAAGGATTTGAGAAAGTCAGATTTAAAACCTAAATTGTGTTTGCAGTGTGAAAATCACCTACCCCACCTTTAAGGCCTAGTTTACAAGGCAACGTTCCCAAGAAAACCGTCACAGTTGTAACGTTTTGTGTTCACAGTTTATATGGTGTCGAGTTAATCTTCCTTTACATGGAAACACAAATAGACCGAAAATGCTGTAGTTCTTATGCCGCGTCAGGAGGTGGGGGTATTGTGCTAAGACTCCAGATGACCTTACCGTGAACCCACGCAGCCTATGATAACACGAGCATTGACAGGTTTACAAGTTCTTCAGATCAATAAAATGGCGAAGGAAGCAACAAGGACCAGCGCGCGAGCAAAAAGGGAGATCCCTGGAAACAAACACGGAGGTTCGAGGACCAGTGCGCGAGGAAGACGCAGATCGCCGAGAGCTGGACACAAACACGATGAAGACGGCTCTTTTTTACCGGGTGTCTGCGGCGCACCCTGTCCGGTAAAAGTGAGCAGTTTTCTGAACACACGAATTTGAATAGATTAATTGAATCAACACCCGGAGAGGCCTTGGATTAGTTTTGTGTCCTCCTCTGCAATACGCAGGTAAGAAAGCTGGACGCATTGGCTTTACTTTATGAGAATGAAAGGTGCTTTGGTTTAAGAGACATTTTTGGTGACTGGGCAGTCTTCTTCTACTGTGTGAAAGTAGCGGCTACTGCACGTCATTGACGTGACCATCTTCATTGACAACTGTGTTTTCCTGTTTACACTGCGGTGTATCCACTGAACGTACTCGGTGAAACTACCTCTTGAATCGTATCCAGTGGAACGCTGATTCAATGAACACGTAGCTCGTTGTCGTGTAAAAGAGAAGACAATTTGGCATGGAAACGTCACGGATTCGTGAAAACTCGTTGTCGTATAAACTGCCCCTAAATAAAGATATTTTTTCTCAAATTTAGCATTAGCTGAACTCGTTTATATATGTATTCCATTATATCATGTCATATTATGATACAACTAAAATTAGAAATAATTTTGTACTCAAGTTTTACATGAGCTGAACTCATATACAAATATATATTATGACTATAATAACAATTTAAATGCATTTTTTCTACTCCAGTTTTACATGATTTGAACTCATGGATAGAACATTTTCCATAAACACAAAAAGGGCCATGGGTGTTAGTGAGCACTTCTCTTTTGCTGAGATAATCCAGATTCACAGGTGTGGCTTTTAAAGATGATGATCAGACAAACACATGATTATTGCACAGACTCATTGTCCTACCCTGGCCACAATAAAAGGACACTGTTCCTGTTTGGTTTGAGCACAGCACAATGACACAGATGTAATATTCACAGTGAATGTTCTTTTCTCTGTCAGAAGTCTCCAGAGGCCTTTCAGAGAGTTTGGTCATGAGTTCTTTATGTAACGGCCCACACAGTCTGCTCCTGTGCGCCCCCTGCTGGTCTAACGGCACCCTGCCCCAGCCTCGATGACATCATGTTTCTTTGTGTTCTGTGCATGTTTAAGCACATTAGAAATCCCAGGCGGCGCTGCATAATCCTGGATCTGTGCGCCGCATTGTCTCAGCCCGAGCGCGGACTAGGATTAAACCCAATCCCTCACTCACCCAAAGTGTGGCGTAATCTGCGACACGCCGCTAATGCTACGCCGCCGGATCTGTCACCGCAAAGCATGATGGGACAGTGACATCACCACACACCCCGGGGATGAAGCGTGACTGTACATTTGGAGGGACAGAGGCAGCTGAACCACAGGGGGAAAAACATGTTCGTGCTGATGCTAATGCGAGTGAAATGATTCAGGTCAGACATTCTTTTTATACAGTCAACAGGGTTTACACACACATTATGGTGAGTTCTGCTTTGAAACACTGCTGCTGTTTGGAGCTTCATTAAACCAGATGAAAATGAGCTTCTCCAAACCCGAGGCCTTGGTTCTCACACTGGTGAAAGATGGGATGTTGTCTTCAGGTGGAGAAACCCTGCCCATGCATTCAGAATATTTAGTCCTACAGAGGATTATCAGTCGACATCACCTTCCTCTCTACTGCGCATGTCGCCTGCATAAACATGTGCATGCTAATTAGCTGGGGAAACTTCTTTGAATAAAACAACAAAACAGGCCTAGAGCAGCTGTTTGGATCAGGTCTCAACCGGTCTGACAGACGTTTGGCTCCTGAAGTTTTAAACTAACATCTGTTTTATGTTTTGTTTTACTTTTTATTCATGATGTGACAACTCAACTTGATCTCATAAAAGAGCGTACATATACCACGACTTACCCGTTACTCCTAAAGAAAATGTCCCCACGTGGCTTCAACCCAAACTCCTGTGTTTTTGATGCAGTGAAATCTCATATTTACACTTTTTCATATCGTGCTATATACTCTATGTAACATAAGTAAAAAAAAAAAAAAAAAGGGGGTTAACATTTTGGGAACGGAAGTTATTTAGATAATATCCTCTCAGCAATAAGCCAAAAGGTGACCTCTCACAGAGTGTAATTAGAAAACTAAGTTGAAATACAGTTTAATAAATATCAATGGCGGGCCGTGTATTTTTTGCTTAGGTCTTCAGTGGTGCTCCTTTTAAATATATTCACTTGTCAATAACCAGCTGATGGCTATTAAACTATTCTACTACACAGGCACAAGATGAAGAGCAAAGCATCATTACTTCTATAGTCAGAATAAACACATTTACACACACATCCAACAGTATTTACTCACCATAGTCTGAATTACTTGTACACCAAAAACACAAAGGAGCTGGTGGTTGTGTGGCACAGATCTTGTGTTGGACCCAGTCTGGTCCCCGGGGCACCGGCGACGCTTCCAGTGGCCTCGTAGATTTTCCTCATATCGGCTCCTCTCTCGCGCAGCTATGTTTCTCTCCACACTTAATCGTTTAGCTGTAAATCCACTTTGGGTTCGACAAAAATGTTGGAAAGCACCTTGTAAGTGTCCCGCAGAACAAATCTCTTTCCCGCTTGTGACAGGAGCTCGGAGAGCTGCTGGGTTCAGAGTTGCTCGGTCTTTCTGAACAATGTCCAGTTTTTCTTGAAAAGTCCGTCTTGAAAAAGGCTTTACCAATAAATTTGCAACCAAATCGATTTCTTCTCTCCCTTTAGCCACTGTGACAAAACTGCTCAAAACAATAAACACAGACAGCCAATCAAACGCCGTAGTTCTCCTGACGTTGACGGTCCCTTCGAGAAGGCCTTGGCGTCGTTGACGTAAAATCTGATTGGTTAAAGCAACAGCTTGATACACACTTATTTTAAGAGACGGAGCCTTCAAAACTGATTGTGAAGGCCTTGGGCAGATTTCACTGACCCTGACAACAACTGATGCTGAAATATGATTGGTTAAAACAATATATTTTGAAACACACGCCTGAAAGCTGCGAAACGATGGGAAATGCTACGAAGAAGCTGATAAATAATTATTGAATAATGATTAAGCATGCATGCACTAAATATGATTTATATCAGTTTGTTATTTAGATATTTTTAGGCCAGCAGAGAAGGCTTTGCAGGCCCTGACGGGCCGCCACTGATAAAAATGGACATAAAAAAAATAAAAAAAAATTTTGTAAAGCGTGTACCTTGACTGTAATTTACTATCAACAAAAACCAACAACGCCCCCGGAATAAACCTGGTAAATAAATATGACTAAATACAAGGCACCACAGGTTTGTTCACTAAAAACAGACAAATTGCATGTAAGTATTCTGGGATGAATCAGACTCAGTCTCTACTGTAAACTTACAAATAAACAAAATGCCCAAATTTCAAAAGTGACTTTTATATGGGCTTTATTTGAGTAAATTCTGTTCCCCAAAACTCATTTAGACCTCAGTGACCTTCAGCTTTCGCAGAGGAATAGTCAAAACCCCAAATCTACCAAATTTAATGTCATTAAGGGGTCAGCTTTACCAATACTTTTATTTACCAAAAAAAAGGGGCAGAAATTTGATTTTTCTTTTGTGCAGAGCTTGTTCTCACTTCTGAGTCTCAACTACAAAGTTTCAGTTTGTGTCAGAAGCAGAAACAGTTTTAGTTTGAATTTTGGACCATTTCAGTCAAACGTGTGAATGATCAGGGCTTTTATAATATTACTGCTGACTTCAGAGCTCTGCATGGTCCAGCTGCTTCTTGTATCTTTATCGACCTGATCCAACCTTCCAGACTCTTCTTCTCTCTGAGCTCACCGTATCAGAAGCTGTCGACCGTCCCTCAAACACGTTTTCGGACCAGTGAAGACAGATCATTACAAGCTGAAATACCCTCTCGCTCTCCCTGACTTCCTCACATGGTGTCCCTTGCACATCAATAAATAACTGTAAATAAACCTTGTGTGGCAGATCAGGATGGGATAGACATAGATAAATAAAATAAAATATAAAGTATGAAGTATAAACAAAAAGACCAGCAACGCCACCCCAGGAGTTTCACCTGGAGAGTAAAATTATAAGGCACACAGGTAAGTCAGTGAGACAGCTTTAAAGGGACTGTACCTGATTTTTGCTTTTTTTTTTGAAGTAAACAAACAGAAATAATTCATTTTAAGCTTCTTACTTCAGTCTACATGATTTGCTCACTTAGCCAATGCATTCTGAGCTTCAGAATTGTTCATCATGATGGTTTTAATGTTTTTTCACAGCTTTTAGCGGTGAGTTGAGTCACTATGCTAACAACAGTTAGCCACAATGCTAAAAACAAAAACAGAAAAAGTTGGCAACAAACGGTATTTAATAGACATAGAAAGGACATGACGGACTAATTTCCACCTAAATAGATACATTAACAAGATATCAGTGCTAGGGGGAAACTGTTTTAGTTATCTTGTTGTAAAAAATCGAGTATAGTCCCTTCCATAGTCATTTATTTTCTCTTAGTTTATGTTAGATTTCATAGATAAAACATTGCTTTTTTGTCACAGGTACTTTCCATCATGGATTTAACAAGTTTTTGTTGACAACACAACTCAGTTCTTCACATTTTTCAGTCCAGCTGAAAGCTTACCTTACGAAAACAAAAATATATTGCAATATACTACAATTTATATTGCAATACATTAGAAAATATATTTAATATATGATAAAATTTCTCATATATTTTAACATATATGGCAATATATAATAGACAATATATTGCTATATAGTGAGTCATACACTGAAAAAAGTGATTCTGGACCATAATTTGTAATATTCTATAAGAATAAAAAGTACATATTTGAATAAACACTTTAAAGTACATTTGTGTCTGAAACTTATGTCTGAGTACATTTATGTCTAAAACGTCTTAAGTTTGTTGATAATTAACTAGTGATGGAGAATCAATACTGAAGTACTGATAAGTGGATATTGACTCTTTAAAATCTCAGTATTGATGTCATGCAAATATAATTTCCATAAGCAAATGTTAAATTATTGTGGTAATTTCCTCATTGTTGTGTGTCAATCTCACATCAGCTTCAGCTAACTAACTGTTCCTGCTGAATTGTTTGTTATTTTTTTAAATGCCTTCATCTGTAAGGATTACTGGTATCAAACAAATACCCAAAAATCCCCCCAAATACTAAGTATTTTATGTTTACCAAACCTACCCATCACTAACAAGTCCATACAATGCGCATCTATCAAGTTAAAAAGTCACTAAACGGTCAGAAAAAACTACAATCAAAAAATACTCTTAGAGCAGGGCTATTCAACTATAAGTATTTACAGCAAGTCAATGCTAGAGCACAATTGTGGACCCAGATCAAAACTGATCAGTGGGCATTTTAGTTGATTAGTTGATTTAAAAGTACTACAGGCTACTGAATACCAGATCTAATCAAGAAATGTGGCCCAGTCCCTGGCCCACTTACTATGATGGGCCAGTCTTTTTTCCTTAGCATTATGTTGCTGTATCCACCACTGTTCACTGTAAAGATACAGTGTTTCCCAGGCTTCTTCACAATGTGGTCCAGTTCATGGCCCATTTTACCATGGTGGGCCACATCATATTGTTTAGCGGGCCGCATTTGGCCCGCGGGCCGCAATTTGTCCCGGTGCCTGGAGAGATGCGGGCGCGGGGGAAGGGCGGGGCGTGTTTGCGGGGCGTGTTCTTCTAGACCGGTGTAAACATGGCGCGGACCTCGGCTAGGTCTGACTTCTTAGTGGAACAGACATCTGGATTATTCATTCCTCTTTTTCGGACCCGACGGGACATCGCGGAGCCTGACGGCCCTGAGTGAAGCCTGGAGTCTGGACAGGCCACTGGATGAAAGCCAAGTCTCCAAATTGACTGAAGCAGCCTCTAAAAGCTAATGCGCTAACACCGAGCTAATGCTAAAGCTAAAGCTACCAATGCCCTATATGTTTTTGGATGGATCCGTTTGGTTACTTTCAGAAGTTTATAGTGTAAAGTCACTAATGGACACAACAGGACAGTCTGCTGTGACATAGGAAGAACCTCCAGACACATGGACAAGCACAATGGACATTTACTGTGAACATTTGCTAAGGACTTAGCTAACTTAGCTAAGTGTGTCTGCTGTCTGAGTTGACTGTGTCTGACTTCATATCACTTTTAGTTTTGAAATAAACCTCTCAATTTGATGGTAGTAGATTGATGCATTGTTCAAAATATTTTGAAATAAAGGATGGAAATTGTCATAGTTTTACATATAATTTCATATAATGTAAGATGTGTATATATTGCAAAGTATATTAAGTTTGAATGTATTTTTGCATATAACAAAGTATATTATGTCATATATTTATAATGCTTCTTACAATATATATTCTTATAGATTAGGAAATATATTTTAATATATAGAACAATATATATCTTGTATAATGTAAGATATATTTCAATATATAGAACAATATATAATCTTATATAATATGAAATATATTTTAATATATAGTGCAATATATAATCTTGTATAATGTAAGATGTATTTTAATATATATAGCAATATATTCCAGAGTATATTTTTATATCTATTCAATATACGAAAGTGGCAATAATTGCAGTATTTTCATATACTGAAAAATATATTACTTCCATATAAAATATATTATTACAAAATATATATTATCATATATTGCTATCAAAATCTCACAATATATGAATTATCATGAATATATTGTCATTTAATATATGAGAAATATATTTTTGTTCCGTAAGGGTAGTCACTTACAGGTCACATTAGTGGAAACACAGGAGTCCTTCAGGTGTTACTGATGACAGAAGCAGTTGGTAAGCAGCGAAGCAATGTAGTCCACAGTGATGGGCGAAACGTGGTTGGCAAAAGGTTAGTCCCCCAGCTGTTCCCCACATGACTACCTGAAAACATGACCTATGTTTTCTGATGTTATGAATGAATAAAGTCAGCATTCGCTACGAAATATAGGGGAGACCGGGGCCAATTGTAACACGGGGCAAATGTAACAGAGGCTTCCATTTGTAGCAGAAGAAACCAGAAGCTTCAGCTCTGCACAGAACCTGCTCATTTCATCTCCACCTGCTGTTTGAGCGGAAAGATGTTTGATATTTCAGAAAACCTTTTACATTAAAAAACTGTTTTTGAGTAATAAAGTTCTACATCACATGAGCTCATGTTTTTGTTCTGGACACAGATGTGACTGAGACATGGCTGTCACTTTTATCTGGTTAGATATAGGTTTTGTCTGTATTTGGTAAGTTTTACAACAACAAATATGAATGCTAACATAAGAAAAATCCTCCAAACATGGCCGCCCTCATCTGTGTTACAACTGTCCCTCGGCCATTTAATGAATTCATTTTGGATGGATTTATTTAGATTTATGTTTTTGTCCAAAAAAGTTTGTGTATCATTTGTTTGACTGATTTTTATCAGAGCCTTAATATTTTTTCAGAATAATTCTCATTTTAGTTTGAAAAAGACATAAGTAAAGTTAGAGCAGACTGTAGCAGTTTTGTGTTTTATTCTAATAAGATTACAAAGTTAAGGTTATTTAAATGTGGACAACCTTTAGTCTGTCAAATGTAATGGAGCTAAGGGGCGAAAATTCAGCCTGGAAGACTATAGAGCGTTTTCACGTGACGTCATCAACCGGAAGTCGGCCATGTTGGCGATATGCGGCCGCTGTCATAACACATCCATGGTCAAAACACAAACGTTAAAGCATGTGAATGTTCGAAGTTTGAAAAAAATTAAAATGGTAAACTATTGCCGTGTTCTGGGTTGTCATAATCTGTCTTATTTCGCCCGCCCACTTTTTCTACTTTTACGCACAGAACTCGGAAACACTCCGGTCAGCTCTTCCCCCATTCATTTCACTGACGTAACCTGCTGATAAAACTTGCGGCAAAATCATATTTCATGTAGGTTATTTTTTCCAAATAAGCTATAGTCATGTGCACCAACAAACAAGCAAGGCATATTTTCTCTGGATCGCTTGAAAATGACTGTTAAAGTATTTAATTAATCGTGTGCCGGTCGGATCGCTGCGATAGCCTGCAGTTAGCCAAAGTTACATTAGCCACAAATAAACATCAAATGTTGTACTGATCACACAAAGGGAATATACACATGCTATACCTTGTTTGAAAGCTTAGGACCTGTAGAATTCAGACGCTGGGTTTGATTTAACTGTCAGTGTATCTAATTGAGACTAGCCTACTAGATAGCGCAGCTGCAGAATTGCCTCCTTCTCCTTTATGGAGCATCTGAAACATCGTTTATTATGCCAGCACTAACAGTGTGATTTAACACCCATGATTTGACGTGTTTTGCCGACAGCTATAAAGACAAAAAAGCACAAATTGTGTAAAAGAGTGTAGCTAAAAGGGATAAACAAGAAGGTAGCTAATGCTGTAGCTGCACTGTTTCGTAGTTTTATCTCATTTAGATTAACTGACAGTTAAAATAAACCCTGCACCTGAATTCTACGGATCCTAAGCTTTCAAACAAGGTACAACATGTGTATTTGCCCTGAGTGTGATCAATACATTTGATGTTTGTTTGTGGCTAATGCCTTTACAGGCTAAGGGCCCAGACACACAGCAAGCGACAAAAATGACGTGCGTGAACAAGCGAAACTACAGCCGTGCGTCCACGCATGGGTGGCCACACCGCCAATCGCAGCAGATGCCCCGTGCGCGCCTGTGGTGCGTCAACGCGAGCCACTCACCTTGTGTTTCTCAATGAGAAAGCTGTTCAAGTTTGTCTGTCTGTGTTTCTGCTCATGTATCCCGTCTATAGTGAAAATAATCACATGAATAGGCTTCTATTCCCCCTCTGGACCGGCTGATCACGGCAAACGCGAGGTTTTCAATAGTAAATATGAAAACTCAAGCAGGCAGTCCTATTGAAGCAGGGCTCCGTCACACAGTCCAGGTCTGTCCCAGGACGTGTGGTGCTGATGGCAAGTACACACATACAACTGTAGAAGCCTGATTTCTCTGTATTCTCTGTATTCTACGCTTCTACGCAGCTATACGCTAGCGTCAAGCGACAAAAAAATAGGTTGGATTCTTTCGCTCCCGATTCTCACGCGCCCGACGCTCGCACGACGTCACGCTCGCTACGCGCGTCAAGCGCCAGGTGTGTGGCCGGTCTCATTGACTTTGCATGTTTTCTAAACGATACGCGTGCATCGTTGGGCTATTTTTAACGCGCGTAGGGCTTGCGTAGTGCGAAATACGCTTGCAGTGTGTCCCTGGGGTAACCGCGGTCTATCGCAGCGATCCGACCCCCGGCAAGGGATTATTTAAACACTTTTACGGTCGTTTTCAAGCGATCCAGAGAAAATATGTCTTGTTTATTTGTTGGTGCACTTAACCATAGCATTTTTTGAAAATTTATCCTACCTGAAATATGATTTTGCAGCAAGTCTTTTCGCTTTTAGCTCGCAGTTAGCCAAGTTACATTAACCACAAATAAACATCAAATGTTGTAATGATCACACACAGGACATATACACATTATACCTTGTTTGAAAGCTTAGGATCTGCAGATTTCAGTTGCTGAGTTTATTGTAACAATCCATGAATCTAATTGAGATTAGCCAACAGCGTTAGCTATTTTCTTCTTGTTTATCTTCTTTTGCTACCCTCTTTTACACAGTTTGTGCCATTTTGTCACCAGCTGTCGGCAATACACGTCAAATACATGGATGGGAAATCACACAAATAGTGCTGGTGTAATAAACTGTGTTTCAGATGCTCCATAAAGGAGAACAAATGCCAAAGAGAATTTAACTTACGAGGGCAGCTTGTGGAGATCCTCACTAAATAAGGCAGATTTCATTTCCTAAGGATCTATTAAGTTAATTTTACACATGCAACGCTTTTTTTCTGAAGCTTCAAGTCGGTCTCGATATTTTTTAGATCCATTTGACTCGTCTTTTTTTGATAATTTATTCATATTTCAGCCGCGTTGTCTACATCGGTACCTCCATAATGGCGCCACTTCCGGTTTTTGGCCGGATCTGTGACGTCCGTGAAAACGCTCTATAGACCCCTTGCATGTTAGTAAACATTGCGTCAAATTCTGGTGGGCGGAGCTTAGCCGGAGGCAAAAGACGACGTAGCCTCCATTTAAACCAGTGTAAACTAGCACGTTTTTGGAGGGATTTTTAAACACAAATGCTGAAAAAATGTCAAATTCTGTTCGGAACTGTCAGGATATGTATCGTAACTTACTCTGTGGGACCTGACACAGACTTTGGTGAATTACTTCTGACGGATGGAAGCATTTTGTCTGAGCTCGTGTGGTTCGTCTTGGATCTAGATCTGCCCTTTCACGTAACTGAAGAGGTGATTTTTACATTTGTTTGAGGATCGCTTTACTTTGCTAAACCCAGTAGTGGCTAAAATGCTGTCCTTTAAACTGTTCATTTGCGTCTTGAAGCTAATGCTAAATATGCTAATGTGTGCACCTCCCGTTATTAGTGCTTCAGAGGCACAACATTTAATAGTAATTATTTTAAGATTAATTTAGTCCAACAAAATTGGTTGCTTGTAGCTTTGAAAATCTGTTAGCTCTCGTCAAAGGCTTTGCTAAAGTAGAAAATAAGGGTCTTGTGTGTAAAAATTGAATGATTGACAACAGTACAGTTTTAGCTAGAATTCTAAATAAAACAGATCAGTTTGAACATCAAACTGCACCTGCACGTCTGGATAAGGTCAGGCTAACATTAGACTCAAAAGTCCAAGTCACAGTTCACAACAAACGACATTTTTACCACGATAAAAACCTCAAACTTTTAGTGCGTCTGCTATGAGTTTTCGTCTTTTTTGCCTCCAGCTAGAGCTGTGACGTCACCGTGACGTGGCATGAAAAGGGTCTATACCAGCTTCTGCCTCAGTAATCAGCACACTTGCGCTTCATCTCAGATCCAATCATGTCTCGCTCTGCGCAGCTTGTTCAATCAGCTTCAGCTCTCCTTCTCCTTCACAGCCTATCAGGGCGTCAGAGCCACATTCAAAAGAGCAGCTCAACTTTCACTCTTGGCTTCAGCTGTCGCAAGCGTCATTTCGTCTCATCGCAACCCTCCTCCTCCCCATCTCCACCTAAACTCCACCTTCTTCCTCTCAACCACCACCAGTGTCTAGGCTTCTACTCCAACAGCTCATCATTTATCGCATACACATTGTTTTCTGCCGGGGCCTAAGCGCCAAACCTGTAACAATAAATGTCATCATTAATCGCATCATTTTGTCTGTTTGAGTCTGTCCAGGTTGAATTATCTTTAGTAAAGAAAAAATAAATATTATTGTTGTAATTTCATGTGTTACATTTGTCCTCATGTTGTGGAGCAGATGTAACACAGCTTCAAAATAAATGGCTCTAGAGAATCCAAACCTGTTCACATGTCAAGCCCAGATCTGCAGCTTTCATTTCATGTCGGTTTAAACAGAACTTCAACTAAGATTAAGCTGAGATGTCAAATTTGGAAAAAAGTGTTACAATTGTCCCCGGTCTTCCCTACTGTGGGCAGATGACACACAGTGAGGAGCCAATCACGACACCCGACTGGTACAACCGCAGCAACGAGCTATAAACAAGAAGCTAAATAAACACTGGTGCGAGTAACTGAACAATATAGAGGAATAAACCGCATTTGGTACCTGACACGAGCACGAGACATTAGCACGGTGGAAATGTGCAGAAACATGACCAAACCGAGGCACCAGCGTGGAGGAGAGCGACGCAGCTGCTTCGGGAGTGTTGGAGGTCAGAGGTCAAAGAAGCGGAGGTTGCGTGTTTTTATAGCAGGTGCACTCCCGTAATGATTAGTTGGCATGAATAAATAAAATGACAAAAGCTTGTAATGCCACACCTGTATTTCTTAGAGCTTGTTAGAGAGCCAGTTTTTCTATTAATAACATTGTACTTTACCATGAAGAAACTAAGAGCCTCATTTATCAGCCCAGGAGCTTAACTACAGGTGAGCTATTTGGGAATCTTTTGTTCTAAACAGGAACAAAGATGCACATGGAACATCTTCTACAAAGCTGATATGGACCACCTCAGATTGAGCTTTTACCGTGTCCGCTGGGTCAGGTTTTAGCTCCTGTTCGCACACAAGCCACTGTCTGATAAATGAGGACCTAAAGAGTACTTTCACACATTTTGAATCTTAAGTGACTGAACAAAAAAAGTAAGTTAACTTTATGTATAGAACACTTTTATAGAACACCTAAAATCACAAAATTATTTACAGAGAGCAGACACATGAAAATACAACCAATACAAATAAAATAGACAACAGAAAGAGTCAGAGTGGGTTTCACAGAGGGATTGTGACAGAACGTTCCAGAGTTTATAAGACACTGTGGAAGAACAGGTCTCCTCAGTTTTTCTCAGCAGGTTACGTCAATGAAATGAACGGGGGAGGACAACGTGTTCTCATGGAATGCGTAAAACCTCACGCCATGACAAATTGCGTGTCATGACGACGCCCTCTGCCTGTTTTGGCGTGCAATTACACGCTCGTTTTTTCTGGCGTGGTCTGGACACGCCTAGTGCCTGACGACAAACACGAGCTTTTTCAAGGGATTAACGGCTAAATTCAAGTCTGAAGTTACAACAATGGGTAAGTTTAGGTCTGAGGCTTGGAGTTGGTTAAGGTTAGGATTAGGATTGTGTTAGTTTTCATGAATAATAACACGTCTTAACATTCACCATTGAAATGAACTGGAACAGAAACGCGTCAAATACACACGCATAAAATAGAAGTTGCGTTCATGTGACACGCTGTTTACAATAGCGTGGTATTGACACGATTATCCATGAAAACAGTCAGGGGAGGAGCTGACCGGAAGTGCGTTTCTGAGTTCTGTGTGGAACGGTAGAAAAAGTGGGCGGGGCGAAATAAGATGGATAGGTTATCATGGCTACGCTCTTGTTAGTCATAATGATAGCTCAATAACAGAACCTTTAAAATCCAGTCTAAATGTATTTATAAAGAACAATAAAAACAACAGTGTCTTCTGATGCTTCTAAATCCTCTCTTATCGTTCCATCATTATTCTGTAAAAAAGCTGTAAACTGTTTTTTTCTCTCTGTCTGGTCAGACCTCAGAGACTCACCAGTTTTAATCAAATCCCACAGGACGTTCCTTTCACAGCCGTCTCTCTCCTCTCTTTCTTTTCTCTTTCATAAAAACTCCGCTGAACACTTCACAGTTTAATAAAGACGGATGTGGAAGCCCTGCAGGAGAGAAGATTATGCACTTGACCTCTGACCTCTGCACATGACTGAGGACAACATGCACATCTTCACACAAATCTAATGGAAATAAAGCACCATGGAAACCAGACTGGAAAATATTCAGCGGCGGATCATCAGGGCCTGCAAAGCCTTCTCTGCTGGCCTAAAAATATCTGAATAACAAACTGATATAAATCATATTTAGTGCATGCATGCTTAGTAATAATTCAATAATTATTCATCAGCTTCTTCGTAGCATTTCCCATCGTTTCGCAGTTTTCAGGCGTGTGTTTCAAAATATATTGTTTTAACCATCATATTTCAGCATCAGTTGTTGTCAGGGTCAGTGAAATCTGCCCGAGGCCTTCACAATCAGTTTTGAAGTCACCGTCTCATAAAATAAGTGTGCATCAAACTGTTGCTTCAACCAATCAGATTTGTTGTCGACGATTCCAAGGCCTTCTAGCAGACCACCGGCAACGACAGGAGAACTACGGCATTTGATTGGCTGTGCTCAGTCAAGCAATATTATTGTTTTGAGCAGTTTTGTCACAGTGGCTAAAGAGAGAGAAGAAATCCATTTGGTTGCAAATTTATTGGTAAAGCCTTTTTCAAGACGGACTTTTCAAGAAAGCTGGACATTGTTCAGAAAGACCGGGCAACTCTGAACCCAGCAGCTCTCCGAGCTCCTGTCACAAGCAGGAAAAAGATTTGTCCTGCGGGACACTTACAAGGTGCTTTCCAAAACTATTGGCAAACCCAGAGTGGATTTACAGCTAAACCAGCAAGTGTGGAGGGAAACAGCTGCACGAGAGAGGAGCCGATATGAGGAAAATCTACGAGGCCACTGGAAGCGCCAGTGCCCGGGGAACGAGACTGGGTCCAGCGCAAGATCTGTGGTAAGATTCTGGACAATATCATTTGTGTTTTTGGTGTACAAGTAATTCAGACTATTGGTGAGTAAATATTTTTGGGTGTGTGTGTAAATGTGTTTATTCTGGCTCTAGAAGTAATGATGCTTTGCTCTTTATCGCGTGCCTGTGTAATAGAATAGTTTAATATCCATCAGCTGGTTATTGACAAGTGAATATGTTTAAAAGGAGCACCACTGAAGGCCTCGGCAACAAATGCACGGCCCGCCACTGGAAATATTATTATAGTTTTACCGCAGTTACTTTGCAAGTTATGAAGAATCTGACAAATAAACGCTAAAAGAGACAAAATGCAAAGACAGGTCCTGGATCATTTATCACAATTAACTGAGGCAAAAACACTTACACTTACTGACCTCTGCCTCCAAAGTTTTCCCTCCAAAACTGTTTTTTTTTTCTCCCACAATGCATTGCTTTCAGTCAAAAAATACAGAAATAACCTGCAGAATGTAAGAAACAGTTCAGTAAATGTAAAAAGTCTTTCTTTTTACAGACATAACTGTTAAAACATGTAAAAACACAAAAACTGACAAAATCTGTCAAAATATACAGAAAAAATATTCTAATCATCTAAAATTCCAATGGAAACTGTTTCTGAACCTTTGGAGCACAAACAATTGTCTGGACTCTTTGTAAAGCTGATTTGTAGTTTTAGCCTCTGGTGTCTGACTGACTCTAGTTTTAAGTGAGAAGCAGCTCTGGACAAAAGAACATCATGCAAGTTTTAAAGTCCGCCTAAAATTGTATTGTATGTATAATCAGTTCAGCTGGAGTCACAGCCTGGTGCAGAATGACTCTAGATTTGTTATATTTTGGGTTTGAACAGTTCTTCTTCAAAAGCTGAAGCTATTTTCAAAAAAAAAAAAAAAAAAAATGTTTTAAGACCTTTAAAGTTTAGGTGAAGATCATTAACAATTCCTTTTAAAGGGGCTGTACTGTGTAAGATTGAGAGGAATTTTAATGATCACTTATAGTCCACAAACATTTAAATCATATTTATTCTTTACAACATGAATACTTAAGAGAGCACTGTTAACCAATCCACATCAATTGTGATACATTTATACGTATTTGAAATGTTTTATTACGGACCGGAATATGGATCATTGACGCTAGATGGCATCATGCTTAATTGGCAAAATGCATGTGAAAGGCTCCCTCTAGTGTTCAAAAGTGGAAATCACTTTGTTTGTTTGTTTTTCTTACACAGTGCCCCTTTAAATTATGAAGAATTGTTTAGGTATTTTTTTATTTGTAAGTTTAGAGTAAAAACTGATTCTGATCCATCTCAGAATGGTTGATTTGACTGTGAATAAGAGGGTTTACATTAGATTTTTATTTATAACATTCCAGAGAGCTTGAGAGTTGATTTTTATTAGATGGTAGGAAAAAATTAATTAATTAAGAAAAAGTAGGCAGGCTCATGGGCGGGCCGTCCACCTCATAAGGCAGGGGCGTCAAACTCAGGCCCGGGGGCCAAATTCGGCCCTCAAGAAGATATCATGTGGCCCCTTATATTGCTGAGATGTGCACTGGAATGCAGCAAAAAGCAACAATCTGTCTAAAGTTTTGTTTAAAATGTAATGCAACATAATGTAATGTGACACAATATAATTCTGGATATACAGTAAATGTGTTATATTAGCTTTTTACAGCCCTATTTGAATTTAACTCAGAATGACCTATATTTTAAAATGTGACCCTCGACCAACTCTGACTCTGATCGATTTGGCCCCACCACCATTTGAGTTTGACACCTGTGCCATAAGGGGTCAAGAGTTTACTTCAAAGAATGAAAAAAACTCATTAGACACAAGGACATGTCATACAGTACAAAAACTACTGACATGTATGGATACTTTCAACTGAAAAATGTCATTTCAAATAGTTACAAACAAAAACACCTTTTACTTGTTCTGGCGTTTAGCAAATACAGATCATTTTGTTAAAACTCATTTATCAAAGACAAGAAAAGTGTATCTTTCATTTTATGTCTGACAGTGAGTTTGTTTTTTACAGTACGCTAAACACTGTATGCTTTTGGTTTCAACTGTTCCAAATAAACCCTAAACCCCTAAACCCACGTCCAACCAGGCAACATGTTGGACACTTTTCCGTTTGAAAGCAGTACATTTGAGGTTTTGTTTTGTGCTCTTGTGCTCACGCTGCGTCTGTGTGTGATTGACAGCTGAGCTCAGCCTAAGACGACACAGATCTCACAGTCGTTACATAACGGCTCATATATGATTTATGTGATTAGCAGCAGCAGATCTGTGGAGAGCAGCACGACAACATCATCTCTCTCTCTCCTCCCCCTCGGACTCACCCTCCCCCTCCTCCCATTCTACCCCCCACCACCCCACCCTCCTCACGCTCCTTCATCCTCCTCACAGCGGGAAATCTCAGAGGTTTACACTGAGAGAGAGAAAATATGAATCTGTGTCTATGGAGAGAGAGAGAGAGGAGAGAGAGAGTGTGTGTGTGTGAGAGAGAGAGAGAGAGAGAGGAGTGAGAGAGAGAAAGAGAGAGAGAGTGTGTGTGTGTGAGGGAGAAAAAAGAGAGAGGAGAGAAAGAGAGAGGAGAGATAGAGAGAGACAGAGAGAGAGAGGAGAGAAAGAGAGAGGAGAGAGAGAAATAGAGAGGGGAGAGACAGAGAGAGAGAGAAAGGAAAGAGAGGAGAGAGAGAGAGAGGAGAGTACGTGTGAGAGAGAAAGAGAGAGGAGAGAGAGAGGAAAGAGAGAGAGGAGAAAGAGAGAGAGGGGGAGACCGAGAGAGAGAGGAGAGAAAGAGAGAGGAGAGAAAGAAAGAAGAGAGAGGAGAGAGAGAGAGAGGAGAGAGACAGAGAGAGAGAGGAGAGAGACAGAGAGATGGGAGAGAAAGAGAGAGGGAAAGGAAAGAGAGGAGAGAGAGAGGAGAGTAAGTGTGTGAGAGAGAAGGAGATAGAGAGAGAGGAAAGAGAGAGAGAGGAGAGAGAGAGGAAAGAGAGAGAGAGAGGAGACAAAAAGAGAGGGGGGAGAGAGAGAGGAGAGAAAGAGAGGAGAGAGAGAAAGAGAGAGTGGGGAGAGACCGAGAGAGAGGAAAGAGAGAGAGAGAGGGGAGGGAGAGAGAGAAAGAGGAGAGAGAGAGAGAGAGGAGAGAAAGAGAGGAAAGAGAGAGACAGCGAAAGAGGGGGAGGGCAAGGGGGGAGATAGAGAGGGGGGGGTAGAGAGAGGGGGGGTAGTGAGGTGAGAAAGAGACAGGACTGAGAGAGAGAGGAAATAACAAGAGGATCGAAGAAGAGACGGGTGTGGGGTAGAAAGGATAGGGAAGGGAGAAGAGGGGGAGAGAGGAGGGAGAAACAGGTGAGGGAGGCAGGAGGAGAGAGTGAGAGAGAAGTAAAAAAAGAGGTGAGAGAGAGAGGAAGATAAATGAGGGAAAGAGAGAGAGAACGAAGTGGGGGAGAGAAAGATTGAGAGAAAGAGAAAGTGAGAGGAGACAGAGAGTAAGTAAGAGATTCATATAAAGAAAGAAAGAAAGAAAGAGAGGAGAAAGGGAAGGAAGAAACAAGAAACAGAGGAAGAAGAAAAGAAAGAGCATAAAGAAGAAAAAGGAGAGAAGAGAGAGAGAGAAAGGAGAGAGAGGAACGGAGAGAGAGGAGTGGAGATAAAGATGGAAGAGAAGGGAAACAAGAAAAAGACAAAGGAAAGAAAAAGAAGGGAAAGAAAAAGAGAGGGAAGAGTGAAGAGGGATAGAAATAAAAAAGAAGAAGGGAGGGAAAAAGAGAGAGATGAGGGAGAAGAAGGGAGAGCAGGAAAAGTCAGAGGGATAGAGTGAGTGTGAATGCTCAGTGTGTCCCAGTTTATCAGTTTGAAAAGATGCTCATAGTCCTGATTATGAGTCCGGAGCCCCTCCCTGTGTGTGTCCTGCTGCTTCATTATGTTCACTCGACGCAGCTGTGTCTCTCTCCTGTTCCTTTGACACTTTGGACTGAGAAAAGACACTGGTCTGGAGTAGAAGGGGCTGATTTAGGAGGAACTAAGAGACAAGGCCAGGTAAGGTACATATTATAGGCTTTGGGAAACAGCCCGTGTGGCATAACTGGTTTGGGGGAAAATTAGAGGTATATATCTAACCTGTGTAATGTCAAGTTTGCAGAGGTAAGTTAGTAAGTCACAGGTCATTACGACCAAGTCACAAGTAAGTCCAAGTCAGCGGGTCATCAGGGTCAAGTATGTCAAGTCATCATTTGGCATCAAGGCCCTGTCCCAATATCCACCTTCCACCCTTGTGGCCCTCAGAAGCGTGAAAAACAGTCTGTCTGCTTTCAAATGTCAAACTCCTCCTTCAACTGTTGCACTTTTAGTTTTGATTTCGTCTGATGCATCACAATGTGAAAACAGACGCGAGATCAACACAAATCACACGTGTTTTGTCGTGCAGCTCCACCGGATCCCCGCCCCTCTCTCTCCCTCTCTCTCCCTCCGTCACACTCTCTCTCTCTCCCACCCTCCAGACCCCGCGCCGTGGCCAGTCAGATCCCGTTCCTTCGCGGGCAGACACGTCTCCGCTCCACGCTCTCTCTCCCTCTGCGCCACCGCCGCGCTCGGACGGACGGACTTAACGCACGGAAGGAGCACCGCTGGCCGAGCAGAGAGGCGCCATGGCCCGCGTGGTGGACGAGGAGGACGCGGGGGCCGGGCAGAGGTGATGCTGAGCCGGAGGAGGAGCAGCAGAGCCCGGCGCAGGAGGAAGAGGAAGGAGCTGTTCGCGTTCCAGATGTGCTTCGCCGCGCTGCTGCTCGGACTGGCCGCGACGCTGCGCTCCGCGACGACGCACGACACAGGTAGAAACGCGCAGACCGAGGCTAGGCTGGACTGGGCAGGGGGGCCGAGGCTGGTGCTGGTGCTGGGAGGGGGTAGCTCCTGGTTTGGGCTGGATTTCTGAAGCGAATTTGACGCTGAAGATCCGTCCGCGAGTGGAACATGACCCGAGAGAGTCACAGGTTTGAGATCAGATGAACCTGTTGTGGTCCTCGTTTGTGTCTGTGTGGTTGGTGTAGCTTCAGTTCTGGTGGAGTGAGATCTAGTTTAGTCCAGATTCAGTCCTCTGTTAAAGCTGCACCGTGGGAGGTTTTTGTGGAACGTTTTGTCATCACCTTCTCTCCACGAAGAACGTCCAACACCAACAGAATGTCACGCTCTGGTCTGGTTTTAGTGTTAAGCGTCACTTGAGTGCTCTACTACAGAAGCAAAAACATCACCATGGAGACGAGGAGCAGCTGAGTCTCCATCAGAAAAGTTCTAAATGTGTCACACGCTTGTTCTGTGGAGATGTCGAAGCTTAAGGTCATAATGTGTAACAGTCTAATGCAAAGTTGGGTTGATAATGACCGTATTTGAATTTAGACATGTTTCCATAAGCGTGGGTCAGACCGGTTCACTTTGAAGCGGTTTGGGTGCTTCCGTTATGATGAGGTCCAGGCTACTGATTGTCTGTTACGTCACTCACACTTCTAGAGATTCCTCTCATTGGCCGTGTTTACATGACGTTTCTTTATTCCGAATTAAAATATTTTCCTTCAAGTTGACATAGAAATCCTAATCCGAAAAAAATAGTATACATGTTAAACACACATTTATTCCGGCTTACGTCTGGGGTTAGGAAGAGAGGAGTGCTCATACGTCATTACTTAAGTACGTTTACTGAAGAAAACACTTCGGCTGGATACTGGCTTTTTTTCACCTGGGATTGTTGTGACGCCTGGACACAAACATGATACTAACTGTTTTAGACGACGTTCTGATGATTGTCTTGAGCACAGCTGGAGAATCACATCATCAGCTCCACGTCATGTTCTGTGGCTGAGAAGTTTAGTCCAGTTTACACTTGTCGGATCAGTGCAGCCTCTCTCTCCACGTACACTCCTACTTGACAAACGTTCCGCTGTCTCTTTCAAAAGGTTAAGCCTCCCGTACACAGACTGTGAGGAGAGTTCGGCCCAAGACACTGACTGAAGTCCGTTATTGCCCAAAGCCATGGAGAATGCTCGTTTTATGACTTAAAAGTCGCATTGGGCCGCTGCGACCTCTGACAAAAATAGACTTTCTATAGATTCTTTCTGCACTTGCGCGACTCTCAGACGTGCGCTCGCTCTGCACCGAGGTCTGTGTACAAAGAAGCATTGGTTTGAACCACTTTCTAAGTCTTGCGATAGTCATGCGAGCTCCCCCTCGCACTGAACTCTCACTCAGTGTATGGCAGGGGTTAGTGTTTTGTGTTTTTGTGTGATTTCTAGCTCCTATGGTGCACTTGCATACAAAACAAAAATGTTTCGGCTTGCCGCCATCTTGCTGCTTCACTAGATCAGAAAGGCGAGCAGAATTATTTTAAAGTTACATGATAAAGGAGGCTTAAAAGGGGAAAAAAAACACCCACTTAGTTAGAATTGATTTTAAATCCAAATAAACATTTTCAATAGGAATAAAGTGTTTACATGGTATTTTAAAAGCAGAATAATCTTTTATTCTGAATCATGTAAATGGGGCAAGTGTGTAGAATTCATAAAATTCCTTGATTTTGAGAAAAACACAAGGCTATTTTGACCATAAAATACATGTTATGTTAAAAAATAAAAACAGCCTCTTGTGACAAGACTGAACCAGAATCATACAGTGTCTCCTGCGAAGCCACCATGTACAGCATTGGCCTCTGTCCCGGGAGAGCTGGGTACGAAACTCAGCTGGAACAAAAACACACTGACACATGGCTATGGAGGTGCATGAAAGCGCCGCAGGTAACACTGGAAAGCTGGAAGTTGGTCGCTTTAGTTTCACTTTCAGTATTTGAATGCCTTTTGTATATTCTACAAAAATCTATTACAGTTTTAGCTCTAATGTTGGAATGTTTTGGACAACCCACCCACATGTCAGCTCCTCGTGCAACTCAGTCTCCACTCACTGAAAACTTTGGCCGTCGGGAAAAGAAAGTTGAATAGCCCTGTTCTAAAGCATCACTTCTATAGAGGAATCACCAAAAGTTTCCACAGTGCAGCTTTAAGAGCTGTTCTATGTTCTAATCCTCATGTATCTCATATCAGAGTGACATGTTTTAGTCCTGGTTTCTTTTAAATAAATTGAATTGTTCTAATACTTCATGTTAAGTGATTCTCTTTAACATCTACACGTTCTAGAGCTGTAGCTAATCATTATTGTGGTAATCAGTTATTCTTACGATTAATGGATCAGTTGTTTAGAACCTTGTTTAGAAGGTTTTTGAGCGATCTGAGCTGAGTTAACGTGGCTTGAATCTGTCTGGAGATGTTGCTTTTAGGTTTGTCAAAAGTGTCTGAAAGTCCGATACAAACATTAAAACTGATAAGTATTGATAAAAGATTGTTACAAATGAACAAATTGATGTTTTCTGATGAGTTTTGGAAAAAATAGTTTTAATTTAAGAAACATATTTGTATTGCTGGTTGAAATCTATTGTTTAGAAATCTGACATAAAGAAACCATTTTAATGGTCATTGTGGTTTCATAATTAAGCTTCGTCAAGAATAGCTAGGCTGTAGTCGACCAAAGAATTTGTCGACCAAACATGTTCCATCGACCGATAAATCGACTAAAAAGAAGGCACGACAAAATCTTTAAAGCTAAAAATATCTTCTGATTTGATCATTATCTAACTTAAAATATGCTTGAAAAGATTAAAACTATTGTGGCGTTCATGCAATTAATATAGAAAATGAACAACAAACAATGTGTTTTATGTCATAAAAGGCAAAAGAAAAACTAATTTCAGCTACTTCATACTTTATGTGCTGTTCAATACAACTACTTATAATCTAATTAAAACTAAAGTTTAAATTAATAGTTCAATTCCAATTTAATAAAATATTGATTTTACTTTATAACAATTAGCGATCATTATTTATAAATAACGATTACATCCGTCGAGTTTCTCCTCTGTTTGTCTCATTGTGGCTCCTGAGGTTTCTCCTGGTCTCCCATCCAAGTACTGCCCAGGCCCAACATGCTTAGCTACTGAGATCAGACAGGATCAGGCTTTGGTGAGATACACTGCCATTTACAGATCTGAAGTGTTTGTGCAATAGCTTTAGATCTTTGAATGTACACTATTTTAAAGCAAACAAATGACACATTTAATTAATAAAGTAGATTTTAATAAAAATAAATTATTTAATCTGATTTTATAAAGGGACAAAATCTTTTTTTTTTTTTCAGTGAACCTATAGACAGACCAGTTATCAATAGTAGCGTTTCCACCCCCTTGTGTTTAATGCGCAATAAGAAGTATCGAATAAGTCCTGGGAGGTGGAAACGGCAAATATCGCATTTAGAATCCCTAATGCGCATAAAAGTTTATACGCTCTCTAGAGGTGGATTTTGTTTTATGCGCATAACGACTGACGCAAATTTGATAGCTGGAAATGCAGTTATTCGCATTAACTCATGAAGCAAATTAAAACCCACAGGACCATCGGGTTACATACCTGCTGCAGCAGCTCTGGAGGAGGGACTGAGGTGATGATGAACAAAGCCAGAATACACAAACACAAACCAGAGCACACATAAACTGCACCATCACACCACAAAAACAGCTCATGTTTGCTGAGGTCCGGCCAGTCAAAACTAACCTTGAGAAACACAGCGCTGTTGATCAAATAACTCTGTGAAACTTTTCGGTTGTCCAACACTGCGGTGATTCAGAGCTCGTCCTTTCCACGGCGGAGGGTTTGTGTTAAAAACAAAGACAGATCCATCGCATTAACAAAATGATAACTGGCTAAAGTTTGCAGAAGACGGAGCAGTCTGCCGCTAACAACTTAATATTAAAGAATCTGCGGCTGTGAAAAAAAGTGAAACCAAACAGATTGTGCACGTAGCGCCCTCAGCAGGATCAGCGGTGTTATGACACAGCTCATGTTGCCATAACAACACCCAGATATGCGCTTTGATGGAAACGGAGATTAATTCGCCTTTTTTTATTCGCTTTACTTATGCGAATTTCGACAATATGCGCATTTTATAAGGATGGAAACGCAGTTAATGACTTGATTACTAAATTAGTTGTGATAATCGATGCAGACCAAACACATTCTCACATCTAGGTTTGATTCTAGTTTACATATTGATTAGTGATTCTGACACATTCAATCATTCCCAAAGCTTGTTGCTACAGATTGAGCTTTCTGTCGATGTTGTTTTGAAGTGTGAATATGGAGCTGTCACAATGTCCGTCTGCGGCTCATTTTCCACAAACACAAAAGCGGCGTTTACTTTTTTCTTCTTAAATCAATGTGACGAAACTTGACCTTGTGAAATGAAAACCAAATGAACCCGTCCAGAGGGAGGAACGCGTCGTCCGTCTGCAGATTCTCTGATATAATTACATCCATCACATTTGCACTGAAATGTCAATAATCCAATCGTCACATCTGCAGGAGCGTGTTAGCCGCGCGTAATCACATGGAAATGTAAACAGGCAAAGTCTGGAGTAAAACCTCGGATTCTAGTTCTGCAGATGCTCGGTTTGTCTGTTATGTCAGAGCAGTGTTGTGATGTGATGTAGGTTTTAATAAAGCCTGATATCAACTGTAAACACTGAAATAAACTGGCCATAGTGTTATGGAACTGTTCATCTCATCCATAATTAGAGATAGACCGATATATCGGCCGGCCGATATATCGGCCGATATCAGCACATTTTATTATATCGGCCATCGGCCTCAATTTTGGTCTTGAAGGCTGATTTAAAATTTTTTATTTTTTATTTAATTTCTTTTTAGTTATTCAGTTTCACATTTTTGTAATGAAAGAAACTAGAAAACATTAATTATCGTAAAGAAAAAGTCAGTTTTTCATCAGACACCACCTGGGCAGCCATAGCCAGAAGGACCCCTACACACACTAGAGCGGGGGAGGAGCACTAAGCCCCTCAGCACCAAAGTTGAACGGAGAGAAAAACATGGTAAGATTCTTTTCTCTCTCAACATACTTGTATATTTCTGCATTAACGCTTAGCGGCAATAATTTTTCGAACTTTTGCTTGCAAGTCCTCTGTAGAAGCCATCACCGGGTGTTTGTTTACGTCGTGCTGTTGGCAGCACTCGGGAAAACGACACACTGTCATCAAAAGGGTGAAAACAACATGCAGAATTGCATATCGGCCACTGAAATCGGCATTGGCTGGTCAAATCGCGTAAAAATCGGCATCGGCCACCTAAAAACCCATATCGGTCGATCTCTATCCATAATTGTACAACCAAAAACCCGAGTCAGAACAGTAGACAGTATTACTGTTTACTATTTAAACTCAAATCATATTGGATTGGTTAGTTCTAGAAAGCTGCACTGTGCAACTGTTTGCCTGTAAGATCACAAAACTGGAGGAAGCTCATGTTTGTTTTAATTGAAAAGATGCTTCTACTGTTTTTTTTTCCACATTTTAACAGCACACAGTCATCACTATTAATAATGTTCTATAGTACAGTTTGAAAAATCCATTTCTGCTTGTTCCGTATACAGTAGTCCCTCGTTTTTCGCAGGGGTTACGTTCCAAAATGAACCAGTGAAAGGCGAAACCCGCAAAGTCGTGATTTTTTACCAGTAATTTCAGTTGATAACATGCCTGGTTCTGATGTTTAGTGTCTTTTGTACAGGTAATAATGCACTGAACACATGATTCACTTAGAATACAACAGCGTGAGTCGTTTTGTGAGCGTTTAAAGAGGGACGGTGCTGTGCACGTTCGCCTGCTCTGCTTTTGGCACGTTGCCCGTCCCGCTGCGCTCCACAGCCAACCACAGAGCCACGGATCACACAAACTCCAGAGCCGACACCAAACACATCCGGACTCTACTCACAAACGCTCCTCAAACACATCTCTGAACTACACAAATGACGTTCCAGCGTGAACAAACTTATCATGGTAACTACGAGCTCAAAGAGTCAAATCCTCACCTGGAGAAACGTCCGAGCGTCAGGTCAGCTTCCCCTGCATGATCCAAACTGTCTCAAGTTTTCTAAAAGAGCTTCTGTGCTGTTGTCTGTGATTGCTGCGATGTGATACGGTCCAAACTAGGGATGCACCGATCCAGCTTTTTCAGTTCCGATATCGATCCCGATATTTGGCTTTAACTATCAGCTGATACTCGATATCAACCGATACCAGTGAAAGGACTGAAATTGCTTCTTTTTCTTATAAAAACTTGATACATTTGGCCATATTGTGTTATGTAACTGTTGTTTATAGTGCAAGTCACAACTTAACAACTTAATCTGAATAAAATGCCCAATATTATGAAACGTTATGGATCAACACCACCCTGTAATATAGTCTCATTATGTCCCAAACTATGATATCGGCTGAACCGATATCATGGAGCCGATACTCGATCCAGCAAAATGTCCTGGATCGGCGCCGATATCGGATCGGTGCATCCCTAGTCCAAACAGTGAGTTTGAGAGAAAATGTCTGTAGGACCGTGCACTGTAAAAAAAAATCTGCGAAGCCGCAAAAAGTGAACCACGTGTCTTGGGAATCTCTGGTCTTTGAAAGGTCTTGGTCTTGTCTTGGGACTCTCTGGTATTTGAAAGATCTTGGTCTTGTCTCAGTCTCAGGACTCTCTGGTCTTTGAAAGGTCTTGGTCTTGTCTCGGGACTCTCTGGTCTTTGAAAGATCTTGGTCTTGTCTCTGGACACTCTGGTCTTTGAAAGGTCTTGGTCTTGTCTCGAGACTCTCTGGTCTTTGAAAGGTCTTGGTCCTGTCTCAGGACTCTCTGGTCTCGAAAAATCTTGGTCTCCATAAGTGTCCGGTCTTGAGTGCTATACTAATTTCTGCTGAATTGTGTAGTTAACCGCTCCAGAAAGTTCCACAGTACATCTTTAAATGTTGCTCTCAGCTTTTTGGGACAAAGGTTTCTCTAAACTTGACCTCCCAAATCTGGAAAGTTTGTGAGGCTCAGAAGACAACCTTGCAAGCAGGATTAAAACTGAGACAAGTGAGAATGGATGATGACTGAGCATTGTGTTGAAGTGAGTTGTGTAGTTTGTTGTGTCTTTGAGGTGTGAGTTGTGTATTGCAGTGTTGGGCAAGTTCCTTCAAAACAGTAATTAGTTATAGTTACTGAGCGTTACTGAGTGATGAAAGTAACTAGTTACCAGGAAAAGTAACTATTAAATTACACACAAAACCCAGAAAATAGCTTAAACAATAATAATAATTAAACAAGTCTGACTTTCCAATAGTCCAGATTTACTACAAACAACCAACCAGCAGTGTTATTTTACACTCTTCTCCTCCAGCACAGTCACAACAACACAGGCCAAACCTCTGGACCAAACAGCACAAGAACCAAACACACACGGACAACAGAAGATAATGAACATCTGCACGCTTAAAACAGGAGAACCGCGGACAGATGGACAATAAAACTGCAATAATTATGAGAGAAAAGAGACGTCGACGTAGCTCCAAACACGCGATGTAAACTCTGAACACGTGAGCCGATCTATAAACTCCAAACGCACGTTGCATTCGCACTGTCTGTTTTAACTTCCGAGTAAAAAAAAAAGCAAAATAACGAGATAAAACCGTAAAATGAACTTGTCTGAGAAGATTTCCTTGACGTGTTTTGGAAAAGGAGCATGGAAGTCTTGCACTCAACCAATGGACGATGTCGGGAAAATCACTGCACACCCCCAGCTCTGCTTCTGATTGGCTACTACTGCAGTTTTAAGTCAATCCGCGCCTCTTCTCAGACTTTCTCTTCCCTAAACAAACGCGTCAGCTGCTCTCATGACTTCTCTGAGACGACAGCGGCTCTAATCACAGTCACATATCGAGTCACATTACGTCGTTACTAACGCCGTTATACTTAAACGCCGTTATACTTAAACGCCGTTACACTTAAACGCCGTTACACTTAAACGCCGTTACTCCCAACACTGACGTATAGTGAGTTGTGTAGAAGTGGCTGAGCTGTGAAGGATCCTGGGTTGTGTAGTTGTGTCTTTGAGGTGTGAGTAGTGTGTGTAGTTTGTTGTGTCTTTGAGGTGTGAGTAGTGTGTGTGTGTGTAGTTTGTTGTGTCTCTGAGGTGTGAGGAGGTAGTTGTGTAGAAGTGGCTGAGCTGTGGAGGAGTCTCATGTGGACCAGACAAACGTGTGAACATAAAAGCAGTGGACAGAGCGACCTTTTCAAATCTGCACTTCACAGACTCACTGGACACATGAGAGAGAAGAGAGAGATGAGAGAGAAGGAGAGGAGGGAGAGGGGGGGAGGGGGAGAGAGAGGTAGAAAGGGGTAGAAAGAGAGAGGAGAGAAAGGTATCCATTTTATTTCGCCCGCCTACTGTTTCAACTGTTACGCACAGAACTCGGAAACACACTTCCGGTCAGCTCCTCCCATGTTTGTTTCATTGACGTAACCTGCTGAGAAAACTTGCGGAAAAATCATATTTCAGGTATGTTATTTTTTGCAAATATGCTATGGTCATGTGCACCAACAAATAAGCAAGACATTATCTCTGGATCACTTGAAAACGACTATTAAAGTGTTTAAATAATCGTTTGCCGGTCGGATTGCCGCGATAGCCCGCAGTTAGCCTAAGTTACATTAGCCACAGATAAACATCAAATGTTGTACTGATCACACTCAAGACATATACACATGCTATACCTTGTTTGAAAGCTTAGGACCTGTAGAATTCAGTCGCTGGGTTTATTTTAACAATGCATGTATCTAATTGAGATTAGCCTACAAGAAAGCGCAGCTACAGCGTTAGCTATTTGGTGCTGCGTTCAGGTGCAGTCCGACAATAAAACACCTCCACAAATAAATGTAATAACCGCGCTAAATATTGTTCTGATTGGTGATTAAATGGCTGTATTCTGGAAGATCTAAGCTTTAAATGAGGTATAACATGTCAGAAATATCGGCGATATTTTGACCGATATCCGATAGACTTGTAAGTGCCCATATCACCCAAAAATATCGGTCAGCCGACATATCGGTCGGGCCCTAGTAGGAATTAAAAAAAATAATAATAATAAAAAAAATTAAATTGTACAGTGAAGGGACTGCTGGACGCTTTTCTTGTACAGTGAATGTGTGGCTGAGGACACTGCTCTTGTACTGCTGAGGACGCTGCTCTTGTACGCTCTTGTACTTCTGAGGACGCTGCTCTTGTACTTCTGAGGACGCTGCTCTTGTACTGCTGAGGACGCTGCTCTTGTACGCTCTTGTACTTCTGAGGACGCTGCTCTTGTACTTCTGAGGACGCTGCTCTTGTACTGCTGAGGACGCCGCTCTTGTACTGCTGAGGACGCTGCTCTTGTACTGTGACCGTGCTGCTCTTGTACTGCTGAGGACGCTGCTCTTGTACTGCTGAGGACACTGCTCTTGTACTGTGACCGTGCTGCTCTTGTACTGCTGAGGACGCTGCTCTTGTACTGCTGAGGACGCTGCTCTTGTACTGCTGAGGACGCTGCTCTTGTACTGCTGAGGACGCTGCTCTTGTACAGTGACCGTGCTGCTCTTGTACAGTGAGTGTAAAGCTGAGGACACTTCTTTTGTACAGTGAACGTACAGCTGTGCTCTGAGGGACAACAACACGCTCTCGGGGGCGGGGCTTGTCCCAGAGTGACATCTGTAACAATAATCCACTGCAAATGGTTCTCTGCTCAATCCACTTTCTCTGCCATGATCCTGACGAGCGTTAGGCAGGATCAGGGCCTGACCGCTGGACCTTATAGAAGACTGTCCGAGGAGACTGTCCCTGTCCCGAGGAGAGACTGTCCCCGTTGTTTTCACATACAGTAGATTTAATGCATGTGACAGATTTGAGCAGACTGGACCATTTGTCACCAGACGTTCTAATCAAAGGTTGCAGAGTGTGAAAGAACAGCGTACACACCCTTTAAAAATACTTTGATTGCTGCACAATTAGGGCTGGGCAGTATCATATCGTATATCATACAGTATATCGCGATATTCATGTGGAGAAGTGATATGATTTCTCTTGCACAACAGCTCATTTTGCAAACAGAAATTGTGACTAATATCTAGGGCTGGGCGATATTGACAAAAATGAATGAATTCATTCATTCATTTTCTTCCGCTTAATCCCGTTAGGGGTCGCGGGTGGCTGGAGCCTATCCCAGTGACTTTGGGCCTTAGGCGGGGAACACCCTGAACAGTGGCCAACTTGTCGCAGGGTTAGACAGACAACCATTCACTCTCTCATTCACTCACTAAGGGAAATTTACAGTGATGCCCAATTAACCTAAACAAAAATGATTATCTCGATAATTTTTTGGCAATTGTCGATAACGATATTTGAACGATATTCTGTCAGTTCAACAAAAATGTGTTAAAGTCTGTGTTCAAATTAGTTACACTGGAAAAAATGACAACCTTGAATATTTTAATCAGTTGAAAATTGCTTTGACTGACGTAATTTGAGTATGTCTGACTGTCTTTAATAAAACAGAATAAAGTACATTTTGTTATTATCTCAAAAACAAAATAATTCTTTTCATAATTTAAAATTTGTGTACATTTTTCTTTAAGTAAAATGAGACTTGTTCTGTCAGATTCAAACCAATCAAAATCTACTCAAACATGTGATACTACTTCTAGGCACACATAGCTCTTAGTTTTTCATTTAAGATGTATTTAAGATGAAATATTTGTCAAATTAATCACAAAACTGCAGCATTCTCCCATTAGAAAACCAGTTTACCTGTATTTTAAAGCTCTTTGAATTGCAGCCTCTTAGCTGAAGTAGTGAGCTCTGCAATGAGCTGTTCATATTACTTCACATTGGCCTAGTCACATTTCAAACAGACTAAATCACCTAAATACGACACATGAAGAATGGAAACATTTATAACATTTATAACAATGTTGTCAGTTGTTGTCATTGGCGCAGTGTGCTGTAGGCTACCGTTTAGCCACGTATGTAGCGACTAACGTGGCTAAGTGCATCTGACGCTTCACTGCTTGTGGACGCTTTGTAACTTGTTGCAATTGAGAAACAACTTTAGCGACTGAATAGAGCAGAGTGTAAGCTTTCAAAAGTGTTGTGCTAAAGTGGCTAATTCTACTAGCGCGGAGGAACGCAGATCTGAGGAGACGCA
This sequence comes from Mugilogobius chulae, assembly GCA_038363315.1. Classification (NCBI taxonomy): domain Eukaryota; kingdom Metazoa; phylum Chordata; class Actinopteri; order Gobiiformes; family Gobiidae; genus Mugilogobius; species Mugilogobius chulae. The sequence goes on from CM076407.1 coordinate 1,549,180, forward strand.
GCAGTCACAAGGTAGGCTGCTTATAAATAAATACAACTATTTTATCCCAATGCATTTTACTGATATTTGCAACTGTCTAACAAATAATGATTTTAGTGTGAAACTAGTGACTACAAGGCAAGCTTTATAAAAATCTTACACATGGCTTTTGAGGCTTTCTGCTTAAAGGACCTATACAGCTATCTGAATATTTCACCATTCAACATTATGGTAACAGTAACAGTTGTAATTATTTTTCATTTTGAAGGCCATGGCTATGTTACTGTTGTAGAGTGGGATGTCATAATGCTTAGATTTTAATTTTTATTGTTTTTTTGGGGAGATTTACAACAGTTTGGACTTCTGAAAAAAAATTATGTCTGGTATCGGTATCGGTACTCGGTATCGACGAGTACTGAAAAATAAAGTATCGGTATCTACTCGGTTTTGGAAAAAGTGGTATCGGTGCATCCCTACTTTAAACCAGCTCTCCTTACAGCCTTCGTTTCATAAGTTCACAAATATCTAATCAAATCAACCCCGGACCCGTCTGCTTCCATCCTGTTTGCGATCGGTGTGGAGCTGCATTGTTTGGGAAGAAAATATCAAATTGTGATTATTCAGTTTTGCAAGTTGGATTTCTGTTCTGAGCTGACGTTTTCTGGAAGATTTGATCGAATGAAACCGATCCGAGCTACGGAATGAAAAGCACTGGTCATTTTGTACTTTATAAAAGAAATGTAGAACTTAGAAAATTGCTGCAGTTCTTTGTCATGGTTCTGGAGGAATGGTTCTTGTTTGCAGCAGCAGGACTTTTCTCTGTCCGTGGTTCTTGTCCTGTGGTTCTTGTTTGCAGCAGCAGGACTTTTCTCTGTCCGTGCTGTCGTAGTTCTTGTCCTGTGGTTCTTGTTTGCTGCAGTGGGACTTTTCTGTGTCCCTGTTTCTTGTCCTGTGGTTCTTGTTTGCAGCAGGAGGACTTTTCTCTGTCCGTGCTGTTGTGGTTCTTGGTCCCCGTGGTTCTTGTTTGCAGCAGGGGGACTTCTCTCTGTCCGTGCTGTCATAGTTCTTGTCCTGTGGTTCTTGTTTGCAGCAGGGACTTTCTCTGTCCGTGCTGTTGGTTCTTGTCCTGTGGTTCTTGTTTGCAGCAGGACTTTGTGTCTGTGGGTTGTGGTTCTTGTCCTGTGGTTCTTGTTTGCAGCAGCAGCCGGACTTTTCTCAGTTCATGCTGTTGTGGTTCTTGGTCCCTGTGGGTTTGTCTCAGATCCTCGGGGAGAACAGGTCTTTTCTCTGTGAACCTGCAGCTGGACTGTTTGTGTTTAGAGTTTAACACAAAGCCTTGTGCTGGTTCAGACCGGCAAAATGTTAGATCGTAAAACATGATGTAGAAAAGCTGAAATTGAACATTTTTTGATGTATTTTTTGTGACAAAGGCAGACGCAGATTGTGGCTAATTTCTACAATGTATTTTGCTTGAAAGTCTTTGACAAGAGCAACATAAAGCTAATAATGACACAAAGAGAGAGAAAGCGAGAGATCTACAACTTGAAGTAAAATTATAACTGTTCCATTAATTTTTTAGTTTAATTATCTGTCCTGCTTACCTACCTGTTTCTTGTAGTGTAGACCAGTGGTGCCTAAAATGGGGGTCGGAGCAGAGTCTGAGGGTCGCGAGATGATTGCAAGATGTGATTTTCCAATTATGACTTGGTATAAAGTCAGTTTTTAACTTGAAACCATCATGTTTGACTGAAGTTTGATCATGTAAAGCAAGACACTATCGAACTACTTTGATCTTGAAATTATGAGAGAAATCTATTTCATTTTCCAGTTGGGGTGACGAGTTGGTTCCATAGTTGTTTTGGAGTTAACATGGCATAGCATAAAATGTGTGTTACAGAACTATTTTTGAGGCAAAGTCTTGCTGTTTAACATTGGGATGATGACATTTTGGTATCACAATATCATCAGTTATTGAAATATCGCACTTGGTATTCTGCCGTAAATCCGTTTTTTATAACCACATACAGTTCGTTGTAACAGCTCCGACTCTTTGCTAAACCTCAGATGCTCCCGGCGATCTACAGTTCCGTGTGTGTCCTGCTTCTTCAGCCCATGTCCTCCTCCTCACGTGGCCCCGCGCCGCCCCCCTCTGTCCTCACGTTCACCGCTCTTCAGACGTTTTCACCTCGAGGAAATCCCAGAGTGGTTCAAAAGTGCCCGGCAGCCTCCGGATTAGGAGCGTAACCTGTTCTTTATCTGCCATTATTCTGCTGTTTTTTTTTTTAAAGCTGCAGCCATCTGTGGAGTCACTAATGGACCGCACGCACACGCTTATGTAAGGACGCGCCGCTCCCGGGGTTTTGGGACGGGACGGGGGAAAGAACAGAGCACGGAACGACGACGCGATCACATGTTGGCACGACACTCGAGCTGGGCTGCTTATCTAAAGATCCAGAGATTGATGTAGTGTTTAAAATCATCAGTTATTTGGTTCTTTGTCAGTAAGAACATGTAGTTTAAAGCAGAAGTCGGAAGAAAAGTTCTTAGCACAGGGGAGGAGTAGGGTCCCGCTGCAGACTGCAAGATGGAGGCGTGTCGTTAGATAGGCGTGTCGTGAGCACTAGTGTCGTGAACAGTCTTTGCACTAGGTGGCGATATTCACATCAACCCTTTACGATAAAGACGCCAGAGACGATGTCAAATTTGAAACCTCGGTGAATATACTAACTCTATAGATGGAAAGTTGAATAATTTATTATTTGTACTTTGGGGGCATTTTCACCCAAATTACGTTTAGTATTATTTAATAATATTGCCGGAATTATTAAAAATTGACCTGGAGAATAATGTCGTTATTTTTAATTGCTTTATTTGTTACATACTTTTTATTTTGTCTGATTTTCGTGTTTTCCAGTGGTTAGTGCTGATAGTCAGGTCCAGAGGTGGTTGCCATGGTAATGAGTTTATAACTGTTGCTAAACGGGCCTAAACTGTTATATTTGTTATCTTAACCTTTACCCAAACCTTTTTACTAACCTTAGCCATCACCCTAACCCTTCTCCTAAACTTACCCGTTCTCCTAAACTTAATCCTCGTCCCTCTGGTTCAAACTACAACGTTTTTCTAGCACCGGAAATGGAGCCGCTTCACTGCCGGTAGAGCTCCACTCCGCGTCGGCTTTTAAAATAGATTTTTTTAAGATGCTTATTTTAAATGACACCCCGGCTTATATGTCTTTTACCACAGGTTTGGACATGTTTTGTATGAATACGGTTTGTATATTCGCCAAAATAACGTCATTTCTGTCATAAGGGGGCGTGTCGTTAGAAGTAGGCGTGTCGTGTCGCGAGGGGGCGTGTCGTGAGGGGGCGTGTCGTGAGGGGCGTGTCGTGAGGGGCGTGTCGTGAGGGGCGTGTCGTGAGGGGGCGTGTCGCGAGGGGGCGTGTCGTTAGTTCTGCGGGCTGTAATCAGACATACTTGCAGGGGAGGGCCATATCCAAACCCAGAACAGTGGTGGAGGGCCGGACTACCAACACTGGGACGACAAACACTGGGAATTCAAATTATTGCAAACACATTTTTTTCAACAGAATATAGAAAACCAGTACAAATAAAAGGTTTGTTCTTCCATATTAAACGTGTACAATTTTGAAAATAAGTTAAAAATGTGATGAAATGAAAGCGAGTAGGGCTGGGCGATATTGACAAAAACAAATATCTCGATTATTTTTTGGCCTATCCCGATAACGATATTTGGGCGATAATTTCTTAGTCCAACATAAATGTGCTAAAACAATCTTAAATATTCCAATGACTGAATGAAAACTAGTTGACTGATTTAGTGTTTATCGTGATTTTCACGTTTTGACAAATACAACAAAAAGCGTAGCCCTTATTTCAAGAACAGAATATTTTTTTAAATAAATTGAAGTCAGTGTGTATTTTTCTTATTTCATGTGAAACAAGATCTTAGTTCAAACGAATAAAAAAAGACTCAAAACCTAAAAGACTCCTTATTCCAAGTAAATATTTACTTATTCTCAAATAATTTGTTTGTATAAATATCAAACATATATTGGCCAAACAGAGTGCAGGAATCTTTCATTATATCAGAATTGGCTCTGTGCACAAGAGATGTTTATTTTCTAATCCTCAGACTTTAGCATTAGCATTGACAGACACATCTTTTTATAAACACACTTTGGACCTTTGGTGAAATATTCTCCTCATTTGGAAAGTATTTAACATGTTTTCAAAGAAAATGACCAAAAACTCACTGTTCACTGGCTGATCTTTAATTTTTCATTTTAGACTGAGGGAGTGAAAACCTCATTGAAATGAACTAAACAGGAAATGACCTGCCGGCAAGATGTTAGCATTTTTGAAAATAAATATGACAGTGCACAGAGTCAATTTGCTGTTTTGTGAAGCGCTCTGAATGACTTATTGTACTAATTCTGATCGGAATATAAACTGGTTGCATCTACAGTATTAGAAAGTTGATAGCATGATTTATTAACTTTATTAGAAATTTGTTCTATTGTAGCGTGTTTCTACTGCTCGATATACTCGATATTCAATTTGTGCATATCTTAGAAACAACATTTACGATAATATCTAAAATTCGATATATTGTACAGCTCTAAAAGCTAGGCTAAAGAAAGTTATGATTTAAGTAGAAAAAACTCATTAATCCAAGAAAAAAAGCCCTATTTTTTCTGTGAGTAAAGTTGTTATTTTCAGGGTTCGTACAGTCATGGAAAACCTGGAAATGTCATGGAAATTTGTATTACAATTTCCAGGTCCTGGAAAAGTTTTGGAAAACTAGAAAAATATTGGATTCAAAAATTAGCTTGACACACTCCTCATCATTAGCTGAGACAGAGAAAAATCATATCTTTTAAAAATGTGCCCACAAATTAGAAAATGTCATGCATTAGAGTTACTTTAAATTAAAAAAACTGTAATAAATTTGCACATTTTTAAAGTATATTAGAGATCAATAATTAAATTCAACATCTTAATTTTTCTAGAAATCCCTGAAATCTTTGTTTTTGGTCTTAATCAGTTAATGAAAGTCGATCATTGATTTAAAAGTATGTTAAAAGAGGTCATGGAAATGTAGGGAACTGTTTTGGACAAGTCATGGAAAAGTTCTGGAAAATCTGAAGTTAAATTCTGTACCAACTCTGTATTTTATAGATTAAACTTGAAGTTTCGGATAGAACTGGGCAATATCGTGATAAAAATCGAATTGTGAGCTCTAGGCTGTAGTCCTTTAGTCGATTAATCGGTCGATGGCATCTTAGTCGACAAAATGTGTATTAGTCGACTAATTCTTTTAGATACATTTTAAGTTTTTATCTTGAACAGGAACAAAAATATTGGTTTTGTAAGGATTTGGAACCAAATTATTGGTGTAATCTGCTGTTTTATACATAAATGCCATGTTTTGTAATCATTTTGGGATAAATTGTGTTTTTTGCAACTCTAATGGATACATACAAAAATACTTTTAGTTTCTAAGTTTTAGCCACGCCCTCTTTTTAGTCGATTAATCGGTCGATGGGACATACCTTTAGTCGACCAAGAATTTCTTTGGTCGACTACAGCCCTAGTGAGCTCATCCTTGTGACAATCTTCTTTTTTGATACAATGGTCATATCCAGATTTCCCATTTCTCTGTTTAATCCATCTGTTCAAACATAGACTTTTTTTCAACCACCTACTTTTCTCAGCCGCAGAGTTGCCAGGTTTTCTTCTTGATAGCAAGATTAGGCTGTTTTTTTTTTTTTTCAAAGTCTTTTATGAATTTAGATTTTTTTGGGGGCCTCACTTCCAGGTCATCAAAGAGGTGGATTTTAGCTATTTTTTCGGTCTGATTTAAAAAATATAATGGACTTTTAGCATTCTTGCATGTCTAAAAGTCGTTATAAATGTTGAAAACGGGGAGACAGAGACATTTTCAATTTTCTCACAAGAAACAGATTTTTATGCCCTGTAAACACATATTTAACAAAAACAATGAGTTGTAGTTTATTTTTATGGCTCTTATGGCTCAAGTAAAAAAAAAAAGTTACGTTTGAAGAGTTTTGGCCCAGTTTATTAAATGGTCGCTAGGCAACTACCCAGCGTGATGTCATCATTTATGAACAGGAAGTACATTTTTTTTGCTAAAAAATGGCCAAACTGGAATGAAATTTGAAAAATGTTTAGTAAAACCTTAAATACAATGATCTTAACTACGTCTTTGTGAAATGAGTCGTTCAACCTGTCATGGGCACTTTAACGATGAAAAATAGTTTATTCTCATAACATTGTGAATTTAATTGAAAGTTTATTGTTGAGGCCCAAGATTTTGTCTCTTAATCATCCTGCATTTCTGTTTGTCCAAAACCATGCCAGGGGCCTGATTGAAACAGGTCACGGGCCGCATTTGATCCCCGGGCCGCAGTTTGCCCAGGTCAAATCTAAGTCGTTTATCACAATCAACAGTGAAACAAATACGTTTAACACTCCAGTTTGATTACATCCTTTAGTAGCTTCCCGTGTGTAAACGCTCAGCCGTCCAGCACCTGATGACATCACACAGTGCTCTGAGGGCAGATGGAGTGTTTTGACAGCTCCTTCTCTTCTCTGCTGTCGTCCATCTGCTCCGATCTGAGCCTGAGCCGCTGCTGCTGCTCTGTGTGTGTGGTGTGTTTGTGTTTGGATCTCCAGTGTGTTCACTTCATCACACTGAGGCCTGGGCGATATGGACAAAAATGAATATCTCCATACATTTTAGGCACGTCTCGATAATGATATTCGGACGATATTCTGTCAGTCATAAAACATGTTAAAACGTCTGCACATTTGTTACTACACTGGGAAAACGACAACCTTAAATATGCCCATCACTTTAAAATTGGTTGAATTACTTAGTGTTCTAGTGCTTCAACCAGGTTTAGACTTTCAAAACTAAAGATTTACCAATAGAACAAATCATTTTAGACCTTATTTCAAAATTGGAAGCATTTTCTTTTCTAAATTAGTATTTATTTTTCATATTTATATGTTTAATTGTAAATTCAACTGCATGATATACTCGATGTTCAGTTTTTGCAATCTCCAAAACAACATTCACCATATTCTAAAATTTCCATCTCCCTCTTTCTCTCTGTTGCTCTCTATTCTTTCTTTTTCTTTCTCCTTTTTCTTCTCCTCTCTTTTCTCTTCTCTCCTCTCTCTCTTCTCTCTCTCTCTCTGGCCCCCCTCTCACTCACTTTCTTGTGGTCTCTCTTACCTTTCTCTTTTTCTACCCTCTTCTCTTTTTCCCTTTTCTCTGTCTGTTTCGGTCTTTCTCATTCCCCTCTTTGTTTTTTGTTTTTTCCTCTACCCTGATGACCTTTGGAGATCATCATAATCGGGAATTGAAGATGATTTCAAAAATAGTTTCAAACAAATCTTTTCAACAAAGCTTTTCAGTTGCTCACACACGTTTGCACATAAATCTCTCTGAGCAAGAACCTGGGAGGAACCTGCACATGAACATCATACATTTGTAGTGGCGGACCGTGCATTTCTGGCCTAGGCTCCAGTGGTGCTCCTATATATTCACTTGTCAAACAGCTGATGCTATTAAACTATTCTATTACACAGGCACGCGATAAAGAGCAAAGCATCATTACTTCTATAGTCAGAAAGAATAAACGCATTTACACACACACCTAAGAATATTTACTCACCAATAGTCTGAATTACTTGTACACCAAAAACACAAAAGAGCTGGTGGTGTGTGCGCACAGATCTTGCGCTAGACCCGTCTGGTCCCGGGCTCAAGCGTCTCTTCCAGTGGCCTCATAGATTTGCTCATGTCGTCTCCTCTCTCGTGCAGCTGTTTCCCTCTGCACTTGCTCGTTTAGCTGTAAATCCACTCTGGATTCACCAAAATTTTGGAAAGCACCTTGTAAGTGTCCCACAGAACAAATCCCTTTCCCTTGTGACAGGATGGTTGAAGCAACAGCTTGATACACACTTTTTTAAGAGACGGAGCCTTCAAAACTGACTGTGAAGACCTCGGGCAGATTTCAATGACCCTGACAACAACTGATGCTGAAATATGTTGGTTAAAACAATATATTTTGAAATCCACGCCTGAAAGCTGCAAACGATGGAAATGCTACGAAGAAGCTGATAAATATTATTGAATGATTAAGCATCCATGCACTAAATATAATTTATATCAGTTTGTTATTTAGATATTTTAGGCCAGCAGAGGCTTTACAGGCCCTGACGATCTGCCACTGTACATTTGCATTATTCTTTTCAAATCTGTATAGGGCGGAGGGACAGGCAAGCAATCAGATTTTCTCACTACGTCTGGCATAAGTCTTGCATCATGGAAGCTACCAGGGAAAGGTTGACCCGACCTTTGTTTAGAAATATTGTTAGGTGGAATCAACTTTTTAATTTAACCCTTTTGAATCTTGGTCATATTTAGAATAAGAACATGCATCACATCCAACAACCCCCACCCCTCTCTTTCTCTGTCTCTGTCTCTTTCTCTCTCACCTCTTTCCTTTCCTTCTGTCTCTTTCCCTCTTTTTTTCCTCCTTCTCTTTCAGACAGAAGCGTGAGCAGCAGGCACAAACTATAACCACAGTCTACAAGCACAACTTACAAGAGCGAGTGAAAAGTTACATTTTACATGACGTGTTTTGTAGTTCTTCAAACGACCCAAAGGTTGAGCTCACACTGAACCTCAGACGACAGAGACATGAGTGAGAGTGAAGGTGTTTGAGTGACAGCTGACCTCAGGCTGTGGGTGGGTGTAGTTCAGGGGCAGTGGGACGAAACGGCGTCAGGTGTGAGTCACTCAAAGGTCTCAGGGCTGTGTGCCGTGACTGCTCATGTGCTCCAAATGTCACACTCACAGAGAGATCGGCTGGTAAACACAGACAAGGAGGCGGGGACGAGTGGGACTTCAAATCAGGACTTTTCTGAGCCACAAAGCAAAGTTAGATATCCAAATATAATCTTGCACAAATGAGGAAGTCCCAACATGGCTGAAAAACTGAGATTTGAACTTGACACTAGTGCAAATACATTGTCAGTGTCTCCTAAAATGTATTCCTCTAATCTATTGATTTAGTTTTAAAAAAAATCCAGGAAGTGCACTTGTCTTGTTTGTAGCATAATGCTTGTGTTAGCATGTCCATGAGTCGTCCTGCTCTGGGTCTGAAAGTTGTGAAATGTGCTTCAAAACATGAGGCTCAGAATGCATTAGAGGTGCAGGACATTATGTGGTGCATTCAGGGACAGATGGCGGTGCGTTCAGGGACATGTACTGTAGTTCGAAGGACAGGTGGTTCAGGGACATGGTGGTGCGTCAGGGACAGGTAGTACAGACACATTAATGTGGTGCGTTCAAGGACCAGTGACCGGTGCGTTCAGGGACAGGTGGTTCAGGGACATGGTGGTGTGTTCAGGGACAGGTGGTTTAGGGACATTGGTGGTCGTTCAGGGATATTGGTGTGCGTTCAGGGACAGGTGACAGTGCGTTCCGGGACATTGGTGGTGCGTTCAGGGACAGGTGGTCAGGGACATTGGTGGTGCGTTCAGGGACATTCATGGTGTGTTCAGGGACAGGTGGCGGTGCGTTCAGGGAGATTGGTGGTGCTTCAGGGACAGGTGGTTCAGGGACATTGGTGGTGCGTTCAGGGACAGGTGGTGCGTTCAGGACATTCATGGTGCGTTGGCAGGTGGTACAGGGACATGGTGTGTTCAGGGACAGGTGGTTCAGTGACATTGGTGGTGCGTTCAGGGACAGTGGTTCAGTGCTGTGGTGGTCAGGGATATTGGTGTGCGTTCAGGGACAGGTGACAGTGGTTCGGGACATTGGTGGTGCGTTCAGGGACATTGGTGGTGCGTTCAGGGACAGGTGGTTCAGGGACATTGGTGGTTGTTCAGGACATTCATGTGTGTTCAGGACAGGTGGTACAGTGTGTGGTCGAGCGCTGACATTAGCTCCACAGGAGGCAGCTCTATTTTGCTGCTCTTCAGAGACGTGGGAGAGTCACTGACACTGCCTCAACGCCAAAGGCACATCCCAGTGTCCATGTCCCGGTGTCCCAGTGTCCGTGTCCCAGTGTCCATGTCCCAGTGTCCATGTCCCGGTGTTCATGTCTCTGTCTCAGTCTTACCCTCACTCACACGGTTTTGAGCCACACAAACCAGGTCCAGAGCTTGTCGAAGGTTAGATACTGACGGACAAGCGAGTGTCCGACAGAGGTGCTGTGATTTAAGTCAGAGTGAAGAAAACCCGATGCCACAATGCAAAAACACGTGTACAACACAGACTCAACTTCATTTTAGATTGTTTATATTGGAGTAAGATGGAGAGTCGAGTTTTCTAAGCCTCTTTATGTTCACTTATTGTGTTTGTTCTGGTTCAAACTTGTCCAGAGCCCAGTCCAAAAGCCACACTGTTCTGTCACTGCCTTCATGTAAGCTCATCAGTGGTGTGTTTGTTCTATGATTCTAATGCCACAGTTCAGTTTCGGGCTCAGACTCAGAAAAGGGCTGGAGTTCTGGTCTGGTTCGGACTCTCCGGCTCGGGCCTGGTTGGGCCTGATCTAAACTCTAATAAACCAGTGTAACATTCACTCATCCAAACACATTCTGTTCTGTGACTTGATCTCTGCCCCGACTCGATCAGTTTAATCTCAGTTGATTGAAGCACCTCTGGCCTCAGTCTGTGCTGCACATGTGTCTCTGCTTCACCACTTCAGTCTGAACTCAGTCTGGGCTGTACATCCAACATCCTTTATCGAGATAACAATTACACAGACAGAAACTGGGACTGTTTCCCAGGGTTGCTACATTTTCAGAGGAAATAGCCTGTTAGACTAAACTTTGTGTCACTGCAGAACAAATGATTCTAACAATAAACATGTTAAAAGACCAAACCTGCTAAGGCCATATATCTGTCACTAGTACATTATTAGAGACTGAACTTGAGACCAAAAGTCACTCTTCTTGTGACACCATCACAAGCCACATTGCAAAAAGGAAGCTCAAAGTTGACAAGGCTCCCGCTGTCTAAAGTGTCTTTGTTAGAAATGGAAATTTAAGGTCAAATCTAGCTCTTCGAATTGAAATATCAGACTTTAACCACACTAGCTCTGCAGATGCTGCGCGTAATTAACCATGTGCAATGAACCGTGCGCTTTATCTCGTGCATTTTGCTATTATTTCTTTATAGAAGATGCAGGTTAGATTGTGGTGAACACCTGGTTAAAACCACATGTCCAGGATTTAAAACACCTTTTAAATTCTGAGCAGGGGCGGCTCGTCATAGGCGATAGGCGTGACGTACTGCAACAAAAAGAGGAGAAAATGAGCGAGGTGTGTTCTTAAAGTTGATCAGAACCGATTAAAACTTGATTAAAATGCCATTAAACATCATTGTTCAGGAGCTTATTTTGTGAGAGCGTGGCTGGGCTAGTGCTACTGATCCAACTCGGAATATTCTGCACCAAAACAAGTCGTTTATAACAACTACGACCCCCGAGACCAAATTTAAACATCAGACACGTTACAACAAAAGGTGGGAGAATGTATAATTGTGTATTTTTTGTCAAGTTGGATTCAGAGTTGTAAATTTTTTTCTGTTCTTGTTTTCAATCATACCATCCATGTCCATGTTTACTGTGGCTCTCAGGCTGGTTTTATTGTCTTAAATATTAACAAATAGACATGTTATTTTAAATATAAAGCCTGCTTATGCATTTTACTGGTCTAGATCTTTATGTATGGTTTTATTGACATAAGTTGGCCACATGTCATTTGATTGCACGTGACTGCCATCTAATGATGAAAATGAGATTATATTGATTGATTAGACAATATATAATTGTGGGCATTGGGTTTTGATAGCTGGCAATGTATTGACCATAGCACCCCAAAGACATTAGTCAGGAGCTGCCACTGATCCTGAGCACAATGTACTTATTTTCACGTTAGCTTGAAGTTGTTAGCTACCTGCGCACACAAAGCGCACACATGTTATTAAGTCCACAAAGTGTGGACTTAATAGACATGAAAATGTACTGAAACAACTGGAGCAGAGATCATCTGTGTGTTTTATAAAGAGCTACATAAAGCTGGTCACTGCAGATGAGCAAAGTGAAGAAGAGTTGTGTCATGTGTCTTCCTCACCTCGCTCATTAGTTTAAAACGACATTCACAATATTCTCTTCTTAATATTACCCAGCTCTAGTCCAGACATTAGTTCAGAACCAGATGCAGTTTGACTTGTGGATTGGTTTAGTCATCCGCAGATCCTTAAGGGTTTTAACTCGTCCGTCTACGAGCTTTCTGTCGTTATTTTTCAACTTTTATTGGGTCAATGCTTTTTCTTTAAAGGCCAAAGAAATAATAGTTTCACATCAACAAGAATAATCACTGAGACCTAATCCTCTGGGTTCATGAGCTTGTTACTTGAGTCTCATCTCCTCTCCTCCTCCTCTCTCTCTCTCTCATATCACCATCTCTTGTATCTCTTTCTGATTAAATAATTAGCTGTTCCTCCTTCTCTCTCCCTTGCTTTTACTTCTCCTCCTGATTAAATAATGACTCGTTCTTCCCTCTCGTTAGCGCTGCACAACAGCCACGTCGTCTCTCTCTCCCTCGTGTTGGTAGTCGGTGGTCTTTTCTTCTCTCCCTCGGTGTTGGTGAAGTCTTTTCTCTCTCCTGTCGTGGTGGTGGTGGAGAGTGTTGCACAGTTTGGTTCTGTTTAACTATTCCAGCTCAGATACATTACAGTGTAATGTTGATCATATAGTGTTATTTATACCGCAAGAAAAAACTGAACAACTTAAGAAGAGAGAGAAAGAGAGAGAGAGAGAGCGCGAGGAGAGAGAGAGAGAGAGAAGAGAAGAAAAGAGAGAGGAGAGAGAAAGAGAGAGAAGAGAGAGAGAAGGGAAGGAGAAGAGAGAAAGAAGAGAAGAGAGAGAAGAGAAAGAGAAGAGAAGGAAGAAAGAGAGAGAGGAAGAAAGAGGAGAGAAGAAAAGAGAAAAAGAGAAGAAAGAGAGGAGAGAGAAAGAGAGGGAAGGAAGAAAGAGAGAGTGAGAAAGAGAGAAGAGAGAGAGAGAGAGAAAGAGAGGAGGAGAAAGAGGAGAGGAAAGAGAAAAAGAGAAGAGAGAAAAGAGAAGAAGAGAGGAGAAAGAGCGAGGAGAGAGAGAGAAGAAAGAGGAGAGAAGAGAGAAAGAAAGAGAGTGCGAGGAGAGAGAGAAGAGAAGAAAGCAGAGAAAAGAGAAGAGCGAGAGAAAGAGAGAGAGAGGCGAGGGAGAGAGAGAGAGAGAAGAGAAGAAAGAGAGGAGAGAGAAAGAGAGAGAGAGAAGAGAGAGAGAAGGGAAGAAAGAGAAAGAAGAGAGAGAGGAGAGAGAAAGAGAAGGAAGAAAGAGAGAGTGAGAAAGAGAGAAAGAAGAGAAGAAAGAGGAGAGAGAAAGAGAGGGAAGTGAAGAAAGAGAGAGTGAGAAAGAGAGAAGAGAGAGAGAGAGAGAGAGAAATTGAGCATGAGGAGAAAGAGGAGAGGAAAAGAGAAAAAAGAGAAGAGAGAAAAGAGAAGAGAGGAGAAAGAGCGAGGAGAGAGAGAGAAGAAAGAGGAGAGAAGAGAAAGAAAGAAGAGAGTGCGAGGAGAGAGAGAAGAGAAGAAAGCGAGAAAAGAGAAGAGCGAGAGAGAAAGAGAGCGAGAGAAGAGAAGAAAGAGAGAAAGAGAGGAGAGAGAAAGAGAGCAAGAGAAGAAAGAGAGAGAGCGCGAGGAGAGCAAGAGAAGAGAGAGAAGAGAGCGAGAGGAGAGAGAGAGAAAGAAAGATGAGAAGACAGTAGTAGAGAGAGGAAAGAGAGAAAGAAAGAGAGAGAGAAAGAATTCGTTGATCCAACGAATGGCCGATATGTTTGAATACTGTCAGTGTGGAGGCGATTAGGAATGGTTCTGGACACACTGGCCTGGCTTTTGGCTTCAAACCGGAGAGCGCGGAGGAACTCACCCAGACACGGGGAGGAACATGCAAACTTTGGGCCGGAGCGGGAGTCAAATATGCACTAGAACAATGAATTCAAACTGTGTTTCTAAAGACTTGTTCAGTGGTGTTGTGCACAGTTCAAAGGTCTGTCGCTAGGGTGACCACCTCAAAAACTCCAGAAAGTGGGACAGGTTTGGGGTTTTGGTGGGACATGGTGGGACGGACTCGACAAATGATATCATTTTTTTTTATAATAAACCTGTTTTGAACTGAATATATTCACACTGCAGATCAAACACAGATGCATTATAGATATTTTGAGTTTTATAAAAAGTTTTCAGAATAAAAATTACTAATAGCCTACTTAGATAATTGTCTTATTTATTGAAATACATATTAGGCTAATTAGAACAGGTAGTTGTTTTTTGGTTTAATTGTTTGCATTAACAAGTGTCTTGCTGTTGTGCCTATTTTTGATGAGCTCCGCTGTGGCATATTGTTTTAAGGGTCTTTCACACCAGCCGAGGGTCGCCCGTCTGAACCAGTTTGGCAACTTTTGCCGACAGGCGGCTCACGTGTGTTTGGTGTAAATGGGGTTGTCGGGGGTCAGAGGAGCGCGGAGCACGTCGTGGAGGCGGGTTTTGAAGACTTGCAAATGAAGTCAGTGTCGCCTGTTGCCGCAAATGCAGTTGTTTGATTGGCCCGTGGTCACAGGAGAACCAGTGAATCAGTGCAGGAATATAGTGCGGAAAACCGAAAAAGACGCTTACGGAAAAACAGTATTTAGCGGAGCATGGATTGTGTTATTTACACGGGTCAAACGGGACGTAACTACAAAGGAGAATGGTACTATTTGGATCGAGGAAAACACGGGGGAGTTACGGGGACCGCAGTACGAAGGCTGGACTGTGGAGGGAAATACGAGTTGATCTTAATCCGTGAGGTAAGACTAGAAACATCTGTTTGCCGTCAAAGTTTGACAACTACTACTCGTGTGCAACTTATGTTTCGTCATTTTCGTCAAGCATTACATCACACACATGCTCACTCTGCATTTGTTTGGCGACTGTTGGCTGTTGGATCGTGTTTGTGTGAATGTTCTTTCACATCGGTGTGCCCCATAGAGACATGAACAGACCCTGCGTTGCTCCTCCTACTGACAGCAACTGGGGGTTGTATTGGTGTGAAATACCTTTTAGTCTTATTTCCCTCCGTGGTTGATGGAGAAGCACTGCGCTCTTTCAGTGTTCAGATCATGAGTGTGTTTCAGTGATTGGACCTACAAACTCTTCTTTTCTTTGCCTCGCTGGCCATTGTTCCGTCCCTCACATGCTTTAGCCTTTCCCTTCGCTGTGCCGCTAAGACTGAAGTTTAGTTTTCCTCGCAGATGGTGGGCGGGACCAGCGGCGTGCAGACTGTTGATTGACACGCGGTGCTGCTTATCACACGAACAGAGATCAGACAGATGCCCGAAATCACGTTTAAACACGCCGCTGTAAGTGTTATATTCGCTATGTTCGATCACCAATGAAAAAGCGGGACACGGCTGTGATATGCGGGACGCCTGACAAAAGCCTAAAAGCTGGACAAGTGGTCACCCTATCTGTCGCTGTAGAGTAAAGTAGGACTTTAAATGTACTCATAAGAATGGATTTTGGTGCTTTTGCGACTAAAACTATGAATTGATTTTCCTGATCTGTACGATATGGCCACGTTTGTATTTTGTCTAGAAATATCTGGTATCCGTTGTGTGAATACCGTGGCTTTAGTTGAACAGATATACATGTGGCTCAGTCCTGCTCACGCTGTTTGTTTGTTTCCAGACTCAGAGAGGATTGTGTCTCTGTCCTTGTGTCGTCCTCATTCTGCTAACAGCTTCTGTCTCCGTACAATAAACCTGCCATCAAATCATATGGACTTTATGTGATGGAGACACAGGAAATGAGCCTGGAACTGTCTGTATTAATAAGACACACACACACACACATGCAGGTTACTTCTGTTTGAGTGGAGTGTGACCTCAAACTTAGCTGTAATAGTAAGGAATGCATGAAATCATCTTTTATGTAAGGTGTTTAGTTTTGAAAGACGTCTGTTGGGAGCTATATTTTTGATGCATTTGTATTTCAAAAACTGCAGAAGAAAAGCAGCAAAATTGGCTTCAACTTGAAATATTTAAAACGATATTTTCTAAAAAATATCTGTTACTAAGATCAGATCATTTGTTTTCTGGATGGGGAATCTGCTTTGTGAAGTGGATTCAGCTGATATCCCAATGGTGCCTTTAGTAGGACATAGTAAGAACTTGTCATAGTGTTTGAAATGTTATTCTTAACTTGTTAAAAAAAAAAAAGTGATTTAACTTGTTAAGTTGTTGCTTGCTCTAAAAACAGCAGCTACACAACACTATATGACCACGTTTCTTATGTTTAGATACCAAAAAAGCTCTCAGTTCCTGCTCTAGTAGATGTTCATATTCGGGATCAGCAGATACTTTATCTCAAACTATTGATATCTGTATCAGGACTGAAAAAGGTGTAGAGGCTCTAAGACAGGGACCAGTCTAAAATGATCTGAGTCCGTTTTTCAAAGAATTCATTTTCTTAGATTTAACATAAGACCTAACTGTTATATCCTGTGTTCAGAGTATCACCTACGTCTGAATGTGATATATGACAAAACACATTTAAACTAGGTCATAGATCTTGAGTAAACACCTTCACAGCAGCAGTTTTACTCAAGATGTGGCTCGAGGAAGCTGAAAAATGTGAATAAAATAAACAGAAATAAACACTCAAGTACCACCAGTGTAGTCTGGCAATATCGTGATTAAAAATGTAATCGTGAGCTCATCCTTGTGACAATCTTCTTTTTGATTCAATGGTCATATCAGATTTCCATTCTCTGTTTAATCCATCTGTTCAAATATAGACTTTTTTTCAACCTACTTTCTCACTCAGAGTGCAGGTTTCTTCTGAAGCACAATTAGGCAGCTTTTGTTTTTTTGTTTTTTTTGGGGGCCTCACTTAGTTTCAAGTCATAAAAGAGGTGATTTAGATATGTTTAGGTCTGATTTAAAAATAATAGACTTTTAGCATATTCGCATATCTAAAAGTCGTTATAATGTTGAAATGCTAGAAATTTATTTGTGGAGATACACAACGTTCTAATTATTTTTTTTAATATACGTATACGTATATATTTTTTAATGAGCTTGAGGTCATTGTTTAGTTGGTACTTGTTTTCTCTGAAATCTGGCACTGATCATCTATGACGCTGGTTAGACACTGCCATGAAGAAGAAACTGCTAAAAGCAGATGATTGTATTACACAAAAGCAATTTGAAAATAGACAGTTACAAGAATCGTATCTGGCTCTAAAAATTGTGATATAAATTTTTTGCCCAACCTACACAGTGGTACACATCCACAGTTGAGAAACTCTTCCTATTAAAAGGTACTAGGCTTTTAAAGCCTAGTTTTTTTACTAATTAATTGTTTCAGGCAGAAAATATCTTAATTCAGTCTGTTACAAACTCATTTTTCCCCAGTGAAGATGAAAGGCATATTTTGTCTGTTAACAGAGGCCACTCCTGCAGAATGTCTTTGCTTTGTCTGAGTCATGTGACTTTATGTTCTAAACAGCTAATTCATTATCAAACTAATCATTAGCTGCAGCCCTAGTATTGATTGATTATCTGACGAAGCTGTAGTTTTTGTCTCTTCTTCTCACTTTGACAGTTCTTTATTTCTTGATCTGTTTTAGTCTGAGTCTCGCTAAACCTCCCGCTTTAGCCCTGATGCCCTCCCGCACGTGCAGCAGCTCATTCCTCAGCTGCACTTTGGGCTCCAGACAGAGTATTTTTAGCAGCGTGTAAAGATCAGATCATCCCAAAGGACAAATCCCAGACAAATGTAAAAGGAACGCTGGTGTCTGAGAGTGTAACCTTCAGAGTGTGGCGTTTTTATTATGACAAAACCATTCATCACGTTAAACAGAAGCTCGGATTATTCTGGGCTGTTTTACGTGGCTCTTAAATGTTTTTCTCACCTTGTCTCGTCCTGAACATGTTTCCTCCTTCACATTTTGTCTGAAGTTTAGTTTAAAGTGCACAATGACAGGTTAATGTAGTGAGCAGCATTGGGTTTTAGTGAACACATTTGTTTTCACCTGTTTCTGTTTTGATAGGGTTTAATTGTTTACATGAAGTAAATATGACATCCACAATTGTTACCTAGCTGTTACTGTAAAAAAATGGGCCCAGTTTAACATAAATAACAGACGTTTAACCTGGCTCAGTGATTCTAAACCATCGGGCCGGGCTCAAAGGTTTATCACGTAAAAGAGAACATTGTGGTAACTGTATAGTCGACGATAAACCTGGAGCTAGGGCTTGGCGATAATGAAAAAAATGTATGTCTCGATTATTTTTTGTCATACCTCGATACCGATATTGAGAGGATATTTTATCCATCCAACAGTATTGTGATAAAACATGTCTTAGACTTTTTTCTAGTTTAGGTTTAGATTAATAAGATGCGTTCATGTTTAATAATGATGTCATAAGTCCAGATCCTGTTTTTGCCATGAAATATGCAAGAAGCCTTTTCATGCTTTTGTTAGTCTGATTACTGATTAAAGTTGATCCATTCACTTTTTGCATTGCAATGAAAAATATTACTGCATTTGAACAACACCTATTCATTTTTGCTGCTAAACATGTATAATAGATTTTATTAGTCTGCAGAATGTTGTGTTGTCAAGTGACGAGCACAACTTTTCATCTTTTTTACGTTAAATTTGCTCTTTTCATTGCGATAAACTCGATATTCAATTTTTTAATATCTTGAAATCAACACTCACTACTACTACCTACCTACGAATTTTAAATACTATCTAAAATTTGATATATGGCCCAGCTCTACTTGTAGCGTTTATTATTGATATAATTATGTTTCAGTTCCTCTTTCAAACGGTCAAGGGTTGTGAATTTTAGTTGTTTTTCAAGTTTGAGCCATGAACATATCCTCACTAAAGACTGAAATATGAAGCACAAAATGTGTTTTTAAAGCCTTTAATAATGATAAGATGGTTTGTTTGTTTTTTCAAAGGCTTGTCGTTTATTAATCTCTTAAAACACTGGATATTGTCACAATTTCTGTTTGCAAAATGAGCTGTGGTGTAAGTGAAATCATATCACGATATTCTACAGTTCAACTTTTCCACATGAATATAGACCAGCTCTAGCCGGGGCCAAAGTTCTGCCGCGAGCGCCTCCTCGAGGGCCTCACAATCAGTAAAATACAACACATTTAATGCTTTTATTACTTTACACATGAATATTCGCAGAGGTGGGAGACTCGAGTCACATGACTTGACTCGAGTCAGACTCGAGTCACACTTTTCATGACTTGTGACTTACTTGTGACTTGAACATTAGTGACTTGAGACTTGACTTGACTTGTGACTCTTTACTTGACATGACTTGTGTATGACTTGACAAACATAAACCACAGTTTACGCGCTCACGTTCTAATCAGACTGCAGACGCCGCGAGAGCAGTGCTGCCCTTCTCTCACCGCGCGCTCATAGTCTACAGCTACAGAGGATCTCTTCCGCTGCAGTTTGCGCAGGTGGCACGAAGAAGAGAGGTCTGCTGTACTAACAGAGGGACAGAGACGAGTCAGAGCTCCACCTGTGTTTTTAAATGATCCAAAAAGAGCCAGTAATCACGGAGATATGACCCGTTAAAGTCTTCAAACCGAGAGTAACGCTGACACCTCATTAAATATGCGCAGGCGCTCGAACAGCGGCGATGCACGAACTTTTCATTCGTGTTTGTATTGTTTAACAATTCCGTTTTAAAACGGGATTGTTTTACTTCCCACAGTGTATTTAGTGAACACTGAGCTGGTTTAACCAGGACTATCCCAGAACTGGACCAGGTTTTCATAATATAAGGTCTAAAACAGGACTAAGCCAGGACTAAACGACTCTTCCATCAGTGAGAAAAACACATCAGCTTGGATATATAAATAAACAAGATGAAATAACATTGTGATCCTATAAACATCCAAACTGATGAACACTGGTCATATAGGCAAATTATGTGATTGGCTTCATAGTTTATTTATTGAACTACAAAATGGACATTTTTAAATATATCATTTGGTTCTAAAATTATTATCTAAACCAAAATATCACAGACATTTTTTGTACTTTTGCAGACTTATTTATTACAGGGTGGGGGCATGGATATTTTTTTCCATCAAGGGGGCATGGCAAACAAAAAGTTTGTGAGGCACTGTTTTAGCTGTATTTTTTGACATTGCAAATATTTATCCTCATCCAGAATGTCCCAAAGTATGCTTTTAACGTTCTATTTTTACAAAATTGTGTAGTTGACTTTGCCTTCAGAAATTTACACTGAGTAAAAACACATGCCTGTGACTAATTTTGTTATGGCACATTGCTAGAAAAAATGCACAGAATGCAAAAAGTTTTATTTTAAAATCCACCAAAGCCATTTAGTTGTGTAGCCATTAAAATGTGGCTTAAAAAATTGTAATGACTTGCCATGACTTGATGCCAAGGTGATGACTTGACTTGACTTACTTGACAAAAAGCTAAGACTTGACTTGACTTACTTGACCCTGATGACCCGCTGACTTGGACTTGCTTGTGACTTGGACGTGATGACTTGTGACTTACTTGTGACTTGCACCTAAGTGACTTACTCCCACCTCTGAATATTCGGGCCTTGAGGTCAAAAGGTGAAGAACCCATGCAGGACCTGTCTGACGTCAGATGGATCTGTGCATGGCTCTGAGTTGGGTTCTACACACAGAGATCTGAACAAGCTCTCGTCAAAATCAGTTGTGAAAAGGAGACACTTCTAGTAGAATACTTGGATCTGATTGGACAAAGCGCCCACATCACTTTAGCAGTGTTTAGCCAATCACAGTACAGAATCGTAAAGACTCCAGTTTTAAGAAATGCACATCTGCTTATCTCTTTTTGTTTTACAAAAAAATAAAAAAATTGTGGACTTTTCTGTTCAAACTGACACAGACGCCTCAGCTCCATGAATCACACGTTTTACTGTGAATTTGACTTTTTGAATTATCACAATTAAACAAAGACAAGTGGGCGGGGATAGGTGGTAGGTGAGGACAGAAAGGACAAGACTCAAACATGTAGAAGTCATTCCTAAAGGTGCTTCCAGACCAAACACGACCACACAAACACTTTCAATGTTATGTCTATGTGTAGCTCTGATTTCGCACCACCAGAGCGGCGCAGAGCGTCTACTATGTCCGGCGTGAACTTTTTTCCCACAACGGGCGTCAATGGCGCTTTCTAATAGAGAGTCACAGATACTGTGGCTGCATGAACACGTCGCGGTTTGAAAGCTGCAAGTTGGTCTCGTAAAAAACGCGACTATTTTTTAATAAATAGTGGCTACCGCTGGGCGTCTGGCGCAAATTGACGCTTCTGGTGTGAAGCACCTTATTAAAACTTAAGCTAGTTTTCTAGATGAGATGATGAGAGAAACCGTTGGAACACGGTGAAAAATAGATTAAAAAAGGTATAACTGGCACACTCAAGTGCTGTTTCATTAAACATCCCACCTTTTCCCGGAGGAAGTTCCAGATGGATAATGTGGAAGAACTCCTGTCAGAGTTAAACACAAATCCATCTGTTGTGAGCCTGTTGTCTGGTTCCTTAAACTTCTTCTGTCAGCTCATGTCAGGCTTTGGAGTCTCCGTAGTAAACACACACATTTGTCCACTAAATTAGTTGATAATTATTGAATATTCTGTCAGTTGCAATAGATGAACTTGTTGCAGCCCTACTTGGCTTTAATAAATCTGTTTTTCGTCAGTGTCAGGCTGGTTCCTCGTCAGTTTAAATCCTGTTTTTTCCCGTTTCTCTTTTGAGTGCGTTCTGTGTTTGTGAAGAATCCTCCGAGAACTAAAGCTCTTTTCAGGGATTAAACAAAACGCCTCAGAACTGCAGCCAAACACTGAACTGAGACACTCTGTACATTACACACTACATCACACGGGTTGCCAGGTTTTCAGACAGAAACAAGCCACTGAACAGAGCAATCTTAGCCCTTCAAAATCATGAACTTGACTAAGCTAACATGTGCTTAAAGAAGTCATTATTACTTTTGATTTCAGCACCAGACATCTGTGTGTTTATTCTGATTCCATTATTTAGATTTGGAGTTTCAAAAGTTGTACCAGTGGTGTAAAGATGTCTGGTTTTGTCTCCAAACGTCCTGTTCTTTCAGAAAACTGTCTGGGATATCGTGTTTTCCCCAAAGAGTAAAAAGAGGCGTCTGGGGAGAGGGAAGTCCTGTGGAATGAGACGTGACCTGGAAACATGACACGAGTGAGTGGACTAGAAAGAGCCTGACAACACAGCACCAAATATAAACCACACGCATAAGGAAACCACACTTTAGACACAAAAGTCTGGAGCAGGTAGTTTTCCCTCTTTGTTCCTGTTCAGAGCAGGTAGTTTTCCTCTCTTTGTTCTTGTAGGAAGCAGGGAGTTTACCTTTCTCTTTTCCCATTCAGAGATGGTATTTTCCTCTTTCTGTTTTCATCCGGAGTTGGTAGTTTTCTTCTCTCTTTCCCGCTTTGAGCAGGTAGTTTTTCTCTTTGTTCCCGTTCAGCGCAGCTAGTTTTCCTCTTTTAGTTCCTGTTCGGAGCAGGTAGTTTTCCTCTCTGTTCCCATTCGGAACTGATAGTTTTCTTCTCTGTTCCCGTACGGAGCAGGTAGTTTTCCTCTTTTAGTTCCCATTCAGTCCAGGTAGTTTTCCCCTCTCAGTTCCCGTTTGGAACAGGTAGTTTTCCTCTCTCTGTTCCCGCTCAGAGCAGGTAGTTTTCCTCTCTCTGTTCCCGCTCAGAGCAGGTAGTTTTCCTTTCTTTGTTCCCGTTCGGAGCAGGTAGTTTTCCTCACTTTGTTTCCACTCGGAGCAGGTAGTTTTCCTCTCTCTGTTCCCGTTCGGAGCAGGTAGTTTTCCTCTCTCTGTTCCCGCTCAGAGCAGGTAGTTTTCCTCTCTCTGTTCCCGCTCAGAGCAGGTAGTTTTCCTCTCTCTGTTCCCGCTCAGAGCAGGTAGTTTTCCTCTCTCTGTTCCCGCTCAGAGCAGGTAGTTTTCCTCTCTCTGTTCCCGCTCAGAGCAGGTAGTTTTCCTCTCTCTGTTCCCGCTCAGAGCAGGTAGTTTTCCTTTCTTTGTTCCGTTGAGCAGCAGTTTCCTCACTTGTTTCCACTCGGAGCAGGTAGTTTTCCTGTCTCTGTTCCCGCTTGGAGCAGGTAGTTTTCTCTTTAGTTCCCGCTCGGAGCAGGTAGTTTTCTTCTCTCTGTTCCTGCTTGGAGCAGGTAGTTTTCTTCTCTCTGTTCCCGCTTGGAACAGGTAGTTTTCCTGTCTCTGTTCCCGCTTGGAGCAGGTAGTTTTCTTCTTTTAGTTCCCGTTCGGAGCAGGTAGTTTTCCTCTCTCAGTTCCCGTTCAGTCCAGGTAGTTTTCCTCTGTGGCTGCTCTTCACGTGACTCATTACTATGCGCTGAAAGTAGGTTATCCTGACAGTCTGATGTAGGTTATGTGTTGTGTTTCTGCAGAGGAAACTGCTGCAGACAAAGACAAAAGGACACACAAGAGTTAGAAGTGACTTTGACACGTGAGAGTCTGTGTCATTGTGCAAAGTCACAAAAAGGATAAAATATTTCACAAGCTTATCTTTGTCTCCTTTGTCTAACTGCGAACAATAGTTTTTTTTTTTTGGTTCTTACCTGCATTTCTCAGGCTATTCTTTTCTCTCCTGTTCCTCTGATTGGTCCGTCTTTACAATGCTTTTGAGCTGGATTTAACCAATCACAGTGAAGCATGAACTTTCTGAAGCAGTTCTTTATGTTAAAGGTGCACTGTGTTAACCTGACTCACACAAGATACATGTGTGCCTCACTGAGTTGAGCTGTTGGGAAAGGGAGAAACTTCGAACGGAATACTTCAGTCTGATTGGACGAAGCGCCCTTCCCCCTTAGCGGTGTTTTAGCCAATCACAGCGTAGATTCATATAAGGTTCTTGTTGAATCTGCTGAAGAAATGCACAAACCTCCTCCTGTACAGAAGCATTCTGATTGGTCCAAGCATTCAAAACTTTGAACCATGTTTACTTGGCTTGTATGAGCACAAAGTGGCCTGGAAGAGCCCACTCATGTTTGTTTCTTTAGAAAAGCGGTTCCTTTACCTGATTTATTTATTTTTATTTATTTTATTTATAATTTATTTATTTTATTTATTCATTTATTTATTTTTGCATTATGCCATAAAATGTATTTCTTCCCATTCAAAATGTTCCAAAGTTTGACCTTCCTGAATTGTCTAGATGACTTTTCACACAGTGCACCTTTAAAGGAGGGTTAGCTCATATTCACTAGCTCAGTAGTTTTGGTATTTTGAACAATAGTGGACATTAAGTTAATTTAACACAAATTTGTGATAGACAAAATGTCTTTATCAGTTTGGATGTGAACTGTCCATTAAATGAACACAATTTGAATATTTTTACTCAGTGCTACATGTTTGAGTTTCTTAAAACAACGTTACTGTGCCATCTAAAATGAGAGACTGTTTGTACACGGTGGCAGAGTGGTTAGCGCTCTGGCCTCACAGCAAGAAGGTCACGGGTTCGATTCCCGCTCGGTCGGGGCCTTCCTGTGTGGAGTTTGCATGTTCCTCCCCGTGTCTGGGTGAGTTTCTCCGAGCACAAATAACATGCAGGTTAAAGAACACTTGGTGGTTGGAGGTTGAGGCGCCAGGTGTTTAGGCCAGGGGTTTTTGTGGGCACGGACCCTTTTCAGTATAAAAACACTACAAGGACCCCTAATGCTCGACACAGTGACATCATCGTTTCTATCAAATACATGTGTTTTGTTTTAATTAGAATACAATGCCAGAGATTTTTGAGGGACCCCGGGGACTTTGAGAACTGTTTAGGCTGCTCCAGGGCAGTTTGCTGTCACTGAGAGAGGAGGGGAGGGCTTCATCTCACTGTGAAGCGCTTTGTGACTGTGTCTGTGAAAAGCACTATACAAATAAAGATGACTTACTCCTAATCTTTTTATGCTGAAAATCACAAACCGTTTTGTAGTTTGTGGCAGAAATGATGATTCTGTGCCCATTAAAGCTGCAGTAACTGACATTTTTTTCTTTGTTTTTTGTTACTTTTGTCTTTTCCACCAAAAATGTTATTGTAAATGCAGCAATTAGTGGCAAAATCCGACCTCTGCGTATTGTCTGGTTTGAATAACAAGAGATTGAATCCTTATTCAGTGCTCTGATTGGCTGTGCTTTGTTGGCCCACCCCATTTTCACTTTCCTTATGTAAAAAGATGGATTACCTAAACATGTTGCTAGCCTGATTTTTTTTTTTCCAAACATCTAAATGTATGTGTCACGATAAGTTGGTTGTGGATAAAAGGCTCCAGTTGGTGGGTAAAGCTCTTGTGCAGGTGCAGTGTGTCAGCGTCTCTTGTTTTCTGTTCGATCGGAGCCCAAATATTTGTCTGCCGCCTCCTGCTGCTGCTGCTGCTGTTGTTTTTGTTTGTGGAGACTTTTCGGACTCACGCTGAGATCCAGACGTCCATAAATCAATGACACAAGATCAGGACCAGAGCGGGACTGCTGATGGACTATACTGTTTATCTGTGGATTTAGAGAGAGGGGGGTGGAGAGAGAAGGGGATAGAAGGATGGAGAGGGTGGAAGAGGAAAAAAAAGTGGGAAAGAGGAGAGTGGGGGAGACTGGGACAGAAATGAAGAGACAAAAATAAATTGAATTGAAGAACATGTCGCAATCATTTCAAATTGTGGCCAGCCTGAAATGACATCATACAAACAATACCATTCGACAAGAAAAACAAAAAAACTAAATCAGTAAATGCATTGAACTGAAATGTCTTTTGACCTGTGACCTTTGGCATGGACAGAAGCGTTGGTGACGTGTAACGCTTCAGTCTCGTTCCATCACGTCAGACTTATGTCAGAGCAGCCTGTCAATCAAACATCTGCTAATCTACTTGTGTCCTGCTCAAATGTGTGTCCAAACAGACCCAACAGTGTGGGCTTTTATCTGTGTAAATACTGGCATCACCACAGCTTATTACAGTGTGAACAGTGAGGGTTTATGGGTAATCACAGAGCCTAGCATCATGAAACTAATCCTGAGGTTAAAGAAGTTTTTGCTGTTTCTGTAGGTCACTAGTTTTCTCTCTGAAAAGAATGTCTTCAGTGTTTGGCCAGACCTCGGCTCTGACCTTTGACACATGCTGCAGAGAGAAGCGCCTGAGAGGAAACTCTGCAGCCAACACTAGTCTGCTCTAACCCCGGGCCCTGCTCTCTCAGCTGCTGCAGCTGCAGCTGTGGGACAGTGCTCTCATGGAGGAGAGCTCACACATGCAGCAGAAAACCTACAAGTGTGATAAAAGGCTTTTTCACACCAACACAACTCCCAGTCGTTGTCGGTAGGGAGGAGCGACGCACCGTCTGTTCTGGTCTCTTTGGGGCATCGATGTAAAAAAGCCTTCGCACAAACACGATCCAAGCAGCCAACAGTCGGCGAACAAATGCCGAGTGAGCATGTGTGTGACGTAACGCTTGACGAAAAAGACAAAACAGAAGTTGTGCGCGAGTAGTTGTCTAACTCTGTGGCGAACAGATTTTCATCTTACCTCACGGATTAGGCTAAACTTCTATTTCCCGCTACAGTCCAGCCTTCGTACTACAGCTGTACTCCTCCATCTTTGTTTTCCTCGGACCAAGTAGTAGCCATTCTTCTCCGTACTTACGTCTCGTTTGAACCCGGCAAATAACAACAATCCATGCTCGGGTAAATACTGTTTTTCCATAAGCGGCATTTTCGGTTTTCCGCACCATTTTCTTGCACACTGATTCGCTAGCCACGGGCCAATCAAACAGCCGCATATGCAGCAACTACCGACCGCTGACGATGCCGACTTTACGAGCAAGTCTTCAAAACCTCGCCTCCACGACGTGCTCCGCGCTCCTCTGACCCCCCGACAGTGCCATTCACACCAAACACACGTGAGCCGCCTGTCGGCAGAAGTTGCCAAACCGGTTCAGACGGGCGACCCTCGGCTTGGTGTGAAAGACCCTTAAGTCTGTATTTCTCACACAGCAACACTTTAGTGCGAGAAACTCACACAGGACAAAAAAAAAACAAACAAAAAGATTTTCTTGTAGAGGCTGTTCTGAGCAGTGCAAACGCAGCAGCAGATGAAACGGTGTTTCTTGTGACCTGTACAGAGCTGTTTTAGACGTGCCCGAGCTCAGCAGGCTCCTCTTACTGTGGAAGAGCTCTTCAGGTGTGATTGAGCTGCTCACACTTAAGGAAGAGCCCAGTCTCTCTGCAAAACCAACTCATTTCTCTGAAGAGGAGAGAAAATGCTCCTGATTCTGTTGTGATGATGAGGAGGAGGATGAGGATGATGATGATGATATGAGATGATGATGATGAGGAGGAGGAGGATGATGATGATGATACGGATACGTGATGATGATGATGATGATATGGATACGTGATGATGATGATGATACGGATACGTGATGATGATGATGATATGGATATGATGATATGTACTGATGATGATGATATGGATACGTGATGATGATGATGATGATGAGGATACGTGATGATGATGATGATATGGATACGTGATGATGATGATGATACGGATACGTGATGATGATGATGATATGGATACGTGATGATGATGATGATGATGAGGATACGTGATGATGATGATGATACGGATACGTGATGATGATGATGATGATACGGATACGTGATGATGATGATGATGATGATACGGATACGTGATGATGATGATGATATGGATACGTGATGATGATGATGATGATACGGATACGTGATGATGATGATGATATGGATACGTGATGATGATGATGATACGGATACGTGATGATGATGATGATACGGATACGTGATGATGATGAGGATGATGATGATACGGATACGTGATGATGATGAGGATGATACGGATACGTGATGATGATGAGGATGATACGGATACGTGATGAGGATGATGATGATACGGATACGTGATGATGATGAGGATGATACGGATACGTGATGATGATGAGGATTCAAACGTTGTGTTTTTGATTTGATGATTGGTGATGATGATCAGCTCTGACTGTTGGAGTTTACACATGTGACAGATTCATTTATTTTAATCATCACTTTGACTGATGGGATTGTATCTTTTGAAACAGACAGTCGTGGATCATGTGACTCTTCTGATCTGAGCTGCGACTGTGAGTCGGATCATAACTGTCTGTGAGCTGCGTTTTCATAACTAAATCACTAAAGATCTTAATCTCCTAATTTGCAGCTGGCTTTAAATGTCATCGACCAGAAGTGTGGACTTGGACTTGAGTCACGTGATCAATTGAACTGAGACTTGGGACCGGGATCTGGTTGTAAAATACAGACTAGTTCTTCATCTCTCAGTCTGAGTTCCCAAGACCACTACTTTAGGGCAATTTGTCAGATTTGTTTTATCCATTTATACATAGATTTTAGCTGGTTTTATGTCTAAATGTTGTTATTGTTAGAAATATGTGTTTTAGAGACATAATGTTCAGATTGATTCTGAATATTTTATTGAAGAGTCAAGGTGACTTGTTTTGGGTTTTATTTTCAGTAGGTTGGCCTCTTGTTTTCTGTCTGAAAATCTGCAACACTGGTCAGTCTTTGACAGCTGGATTTAGCCAATCACAGTGAAGAAGAAACTTTCTGTAAAAGCCTGTGATTGTATTTACCCCAAAAGCAAATGTTTGAAGTCGCATTTTTAAGACATTGTAGCAGATTTATCAATGTTAAATGAAGAATGAGGGGGTATTGCGTTTACTGGGAGGCTCGTCGTGTAAATACCAACAGATGAAGCTACAGCGCAGAACAGAGATTCTTCATGAACCCACTGTTGGCTTAGTATGAATTGCCTTACAACTTTGGGACTAAACAAGAACTATTCAACGGCCAAAGGAAAAGCATGTTTGTTTCACTCCAGAGTGAGGATGCCTGACTGCAGATGCTGTGCGCTGTGCGTCCTGGGCTGTGCGTGCTGGGCTGTGCGTCCTGGGCTGTGCGTCCTGGGCTGCGTGCATTTCGTTACCTGTTTTTGTATTTGTAAGGTGTGCGATAGTGATGGACATGTGGTGAAAATATCAGCTTTTAAATAGCCACGTATTTGAAGAACTTTCCCCATATTTCCATGTTAGCTTCAAGTTGAGTCGCTGCGTTACAAAGTTCTGTGACTTTTAGGGGTGTAACGGTACGCTAAAATCATATTCGGTTCGGTTTTCAGTTTTCACAGTTGTCGGTTCGGTATTTTTCGGTACACTTTCAGTTCAGGTTTTATGTTTAAAAAGAAAACAATATTTGTACATTTCACTGTAAAAGCAACAATATTCTATTAATATTAATTTAACGCTGATACCCTGCAGCAGGAATATCTCAAAGA
Source organism: Mugilogobius chulae (assembly GCA_038363315.1). NCBI lineage: Eukaryota > Metazoa > Chordata > Actinopteri > Gobiiformes > Gobiidae > Mugilogobius > Mugilogobius chulae. Next base: position 1,578,743 of record CM076407.1, read on the forward strand.
AACAAAATCTATTTAGATTGAGCTTGTATTTATTTATTTATATTTAAAAAACTCACTAAATCTGTATTTTTTTGTATTTATTTATTTTAATTTAATTTAATTTATTTATTTTTGCTTGTATTTGCTCAGTGCGTGATTCTAATGTTGCTGAACAGTGGCTTATGACGTGGTGCAGTGTGGCGCTGAATCAAGAGGAAGCTCATAGAAGCAGCTTAAGTTTTTTGGAGCCTTTGAGACAGTCCTTTTTGATCAACACATATCTATCGAGCGGACATGTGAATGTGGCGATGGACTTTTTTCTCAAGGAGCGGTGTTTGTGCAGGATTTTACTCACAGAAAGCCTTGTAGTTGTGACTGCGTGTGCTACAGGTGACTGGGACGCGGCGGTAGCGGTGAGTTCAAATGTTCGTCTTTTCCCGCGATGATTCTGAAGTGTTTACGAGCGCGGAGACATGTAAATCCATCAGAAGTATTCACTTGGCATCAAGTAAGCAGCGCGGATGAATAAAAGTCCAAGGAAGATGTTTAAAAAAAACACAAAATATAAGCTAGCGCTGCATCACTTAATACTGTCCGTGTAGAAACATGTCGTGCGTGAACAGTTCCGCCCCGGTCACATTTATTTACATAAAATAGTATTGAAACGGTACACACGTGCACCGAACCGAACGTGCTGTACCGAAACGATTCACTACGACCATGTATACCGTTACACCCCTAGTGACTTTAGAAACATAAATAAACTGAGACAAACTGGAGCAGAGCCGAGGAAGCACCACAGATCATCTGTGTGATGTTCTCCTGCTCACAGGAGATGAAGAAGCATCGTGAGGAAGAGACAGGAGCTGCACCTGTCACTGATCATGTGACAGGAGCTGCACCTGTCTGTGATCATGTGACAGGAGCTGCACCTGTCTGTGATCATGTGACAGGTGCAGCACCTGTCTGTGAGCATGTGACAGGAGCAGCACCTGTCTGTGATCATGTGACAGGAGCTGCACCTGTCTGTGATCATGTGACAGGAGCTGCAACTGTCACTGATCATGTGACAGGAGCTGCACCTGTCACTGATCATGTGACAGGAGCAGCACCTGTCTGTGGTCATGTGACTGGAGCTGAACATGTCAGTGATCATGTGACAGGAGCAGGTACAGATATTATTCTTGGTCAGAAATAGGTCTAATTCAAATGTGTGTAATTTTGTAAGCCATCAAATAGTGTTTTTATGACAAAACTAAAATGTATATTTCTTTTTTTTTTTTTTATTATTTAGACATGTATTTTTTTTTTACAAAGCTAATGTTTTAAACATACTGTATGTGTGGTCTTAAATTTTGATCTCCTAGGTCTTAAAAAGACACCTTCATTCTAGAAGTTCTGCTGGAATCCTGTCATTCTAAAAACCATAACCTAGAGCAGCGTTTTTTAATTAGTGTGCCTTGAAAACATTAAGTCAGATTTAGATTTTTGAAATTAGATTCATGAATTTCATTGAAAAGATTTATAATTTTCAAGCGTCCTGTTACAAAGACGAAAACAAGACATTCACCAGCTCCAAAAGAATGGCTAATATTTCTGACATTCAATAATGATGTTTTAAGTAGGTGATGCTACAGATAATTTAACCCAAAAAGTGTACCGTATTTCCCAAACTCGGAGTGTAAAAGCGTTCAGGCCTGATGTACAGTCCATATATATGTAGCATACTGTCTCCAGTGTGACCTTCCATCTGCCGTGTGACCTCTGCAGCCGCTGAAGTGGAGCTAACTGTCCCCAGACTCTCGACACACATTCTGCTGTACATCTATATGTGCTCTTTTAATCCCACTGCACATGCTCGCCGACCTCTGACCTCCGCGTGCTTCATTTCCTGCGGGAGTCTTCATGTGTCTTATCAGTGTGAGAGAGGAGGAAGTGACGGAGCAGAAGCAGTGTTTGGAGCCGTAGTATTTGTCTTTAAATGGAGCTGTAGATCTATTCTTTGTTTCTTATAGACAGACGAGTACAGGCTTCTTTATATCTGGTTTATATAAGAAGGAAGTTTCCATACACGATGCAATAAACACACACGCTTTTTTTCTTTTTTCACTGACATGGAATTAAGGCTGGGCGATGAAAAAAAAAAAAAAAAAAAAGAACATCACGATTTTTTTGGAGCCAGATCACCATTTTGATTTTATCACAATTCTTGTAGACAATTTGTTTTCCAATTGTCTATGAGGTAAACACAACTCACCGTCAGTAGCTAAGTCCAGCTCAAAGTCTGACCAGTGTTGCCAGATTTTCAGAGAGAAACAAGCAAACTCAGCTCTTCAATAAAAGTTAATAAAAGAATTGATCAATTAGAGTGCATGTGTTGTTGTTTTTACATTATTAGCGACTTTTAGACATGAAAACATGCTAAAAATCCATCTATCAGTGATATAAATTGGTATATTTACATTAATCAAACCTAAAAATTCACTAAGATTTGTCCTTTTATGAACTACAAACGCAGTCCAAAAGAGACTTCCAAAAGAAGCCCAAAGTCACTATAAAAACATGGATTTGACAACTCTGAGAGTAATGGATTGGAAAAAACTATCTATGTATTTGAACAGATGCATCAAATGGAGAAAAGGGAAATCATGATATGATGATTTCATTAAAAAAGCAGATTGTCAGAGATGAGCTCACAATTCCAATTTTATCACAATATTGCCCAGCCCTGCATGGAATACAAATAAAGTTTTCCTCTTTTAGGTCAATGAGATTTAGCAGAAGTATCTGTGTTTGCTAAATGCCAGAATAGGGAGAACATTATTTTTTGTATTTTGCATTTGAAACATCATGGAAAAATCAAAGCTAAACTAAAAGTTGATGTCAGCGTTAAGGTTAGGGTACACTTTATTGTCCCCGTAGGAAAATTTGTCCTCTGCATTTGACCCATCCTTCAATGCTCTGGGGCATCTCCTCAGGAGCAGTGATCGCCGCAGTGCAGCGCTCGGGGACCCATCTCCAGATGTTGTTGCTAGGCTTGGTCAGGACTACCATAACTGGAGGATATTACCCTAACATGCATGTTATTGGTTGGTGGGGGAAACCGGAGTGCCCGGAGGAAACCCATCCGGGGAGAAACATGCAAACTCCACACAGAAAGGCCCGGCCCGTGCGGGAATCGAACCCGTGACCTTCTTGCTGTGAGGCAAGAGCGCTATCCACTCAGCCACCGTGCCTGCCGTTAGGGCCAGGGCCGAGCCGAGTAAAGCAGGGCCAAGCAGACTCATTTGTGAAGTATTCTGCTGATCTGTAAAGTTTTACACATTCACCAGAGATCACGGTTTACTGTCTGATTCTTCACATGTTTTTGTTTTGGACTGATGGAGTGAAAACCTCAGAAATGAACTGAACAGGAAAAAGTACAGAATGTAGCCATTGTGTATAGGGCTGAAATGATTCAAGTAAATCGAGTACAGTTCACATTTTGCGGCTTTGCTGTTTCGCAGATTTTTTTGTGTGTGCAATTTAGCTTTTTTTTAACAGTGCTTTGGTTCTATAGACGTGCTCTGTAGCATGCTCTTCTCTCAAACTCACCGTTTAGGGACCGTGTGGCATCGCAGCATTCACAGACAACAGCACAGAAGCTCTTTTAGAAAACTTTAGACAGTTTGGATCATGCAGGGGAAGCTGACCTGACGCTCGGACGTTTCTCCAGGTGAGGATTTGATTATTTGAGCTCGTAGTTACCATGATAAGTTTGTTCATGCTGGAACGTCATTTGTGTTGTTCAGAAATGTGTTTGAGGAGCGTGTTGTGACTTCGCTAGAGTCCGGATGTGTTTGGTGTCGGCTCTGGAGCCCGTGTGATCTGTGGTTCTGCGGTCGGCTGTGGAGCGCAGCGGGACGGGCAACGTGTCAAAAGCAGAGCAGGCGAACGCGCACAACACCGTCCCTCTTTAAACGTCACAAAAATGACTCGCGCTGTTGTATCTCAGGGTGAATCATGTGTTCAGCGCATTATTACCTGTACAAAAGACACTAAACATCAGAACCAGGCAGGTTATCAACTGAAATTACTGGTAAAAATGAAGATCACTACTTCGCGGGTTTTGCCTTTCACGGGTTAATTTTGAAACCTAACTCCCGCCATAAACGAGGGACCACTGTAATTCAATTACAAAAAAGCTTCAATTATTATCTTTTGCATCAGATTCACTGTTGCACCGTGAGTCTCACCCTTTGTTGAACGTCCTGTCTTCAGTGACAGACCGATTCACCCATTCTGTGTAAAGGAAAGATTCTGCAGGTCCTTCCTTCCTGTCGCTGTCAGACCGTACAATGAACACTTTGAACTCTGGACATCATCACGTTTAATCTTGTGCAATACTGTCACTTTATCTGTTAATATTTACCACTATTAACACCTTCTCGATGCTGCTCACAGTCATACGTTTACCTCATATTTATTCTGTTCATCTGCTGCTTTGTTCATAATCAGAGTCATATAATGTAGCGTCACAAAGATACCATAACTTCTGAAACCCCCATTTCGACACACACGTAGAGCTGTGCAATGTATCGAATTTTAGATAATATCGTGAATGTTGTTTCTAAGATTTAAAAAATTGAATATCGAGTTTATCATGCAGTAAAAACACGCTACATAAGAGCACATTTCTAATAAAAGTTAAACAAATGATGCTATCAACTTTCTAATACTTTATATTCCCAATAGAATTAGTACAATAAGTCATTCAAAGCGCTTCATAAAACAGCAAAATTATGATCTAATAAAAGATTCCTGCACTCTGCAATTTTGAAAATATTTGTTTGATATTTATTAGGGCTGTCAGTTTTATCGCGTTAACGCAAAACTATTTAACGGCGACAATTTTTTTGACGCAAGTTAATCGCATGTTTATTTTTACCATTAAAACGCTCCAATGACGCGAGGTTCATAGAAAAACACAGAGCACAAGCAGAAAGAGACCTAGACAAAGCTCTGCTGGCTCACTTTTGTAGACTTTGGTAACGTTTCCACTCGATCCCACGACTGTCTGAGCGTGAGTGTGTTTGTTTACCTCGGCTCCGTCCATGTGCAGTTCGATCAGCTGATGAGGCTCCGTACATGTTTCTATCTTCCAGTGTCTTGATAAAGTCGCGGTCCGTGATCACTAAATGTGATGTTTGTCCACTCAGGTTGTTGAAATGATCCAATGTCCAGAATAATCTTTCAAAACTCCGGTAAAAACTGTCGTAGTTCTACTTTTAGCTCTGCTAGCTTAGCGGTAAAGCTGCGCTCGTTTTAACTAACACTTCCTTTGAATCCTTCACAATAAAAGCCTCATAATCTCCAGCTGCAGAAAGAGCTTTATTATAAAAGAGCAGTGTAATAAATGCTTCTAATGAGTGAGACAATTCAATACCACGATTTGGCCTAATGTTTTGGGAATGCATTATTATAAAATAATAAAATATATTTAAAAAATTATATATAAACATTATTAAACATTATTTTACACTTTAAGAATGTAACAGATTCTACAAATAAAGACATAATAAACAGGAATTCAAGCTAAATATATTATTAGAATGTAAAATACATTAAAATATATTAAAAAAACATTTAATTATATGTGATTAATTGTGAGTTAACTCAAGATTAAAATTTGTAATCGCTTGACAGCCCTAATATTTATACAAACTGGAAAAAAAAAAAACAATTTCATTTTGAAAATAAGTGAATATTGGTTTGAACTAAGATTGCTAAAGGAACAAACATAGAATCTTGTTTTACATGAAAAAATACACACTGACTTCATTTTATTAGAAAAATATTCTGTTCTTGAAATAGAAGCTATGTTTTTTGTTGTATTGTCAAATTTTTTTATATTAAGAAAGTCACAACGTGAAAATTAGGATAAACACTAAGTCAGTCGACCAGTTTTAGGCTCATGGGAATATTTAAGGTCGTTTTTATAATCTTTCACAGGTTTTAGCACTTTTATGTTGGACTATAACAAATTATCGGCCGAATATCGTATCAATCTGGTAAAAATTATACGAGATATTTGTTTTTGTCACTATTGCCCAGCCCTACACACTCGCAACTTCTATGTGAAAATGATTCATTAAGACAGTGAAATGTGACTCAACTATTATATTAGGACATTTGTTCCCAAACTTTTCAGCCCGGGACCCCCAAAATAACTGTGCAACCAACTCATGACCACCACAGGAAAAAGATCTACTTTTGTAATAATTTTAAGTTATAAAATAGGTTTAATTGTGTTTATTTTGATAGTGCAGGAGTCTGCAACCTTTAACCATAAAAGAGCCACAATGGTCCAATTCAAAGAAAATTTTAAGTCCAGAAAGAGCGCAACTATAGTAAAATACAAGACGTGTGAATATACACACATTATACAAAGTAGGTCTATCATGTTTGATCAATGTATTTGTCTCTTTCTGCATGTTGGCACATTTTAGACACTATACTGATGGAGAAAAAGTCGACAACCTCCAAAATAACTGTTTATTCTTAAAAAGCTTGAACATTTACACACATTAGAATGTTCTTTCTTTTCTTTTAACAGTTTATCTTTAATTGTCATTGAAGAGCTACATGTGGCTCTACTGTAGAGCCGCAGGTTGTAGACCACTGAAAGTATATTGCTTTATATAACCCCAATTCCCCAAAAAACTGATTAAATGCCAAATCTTAATTGTAATAATGCATTTTGAAATCAATCAATCAGTCAATCAATCAATCATTTCTATTTGTATAGCCCTAAATCACGACAATCCGTCATCTCGAGGACTTCACAGGAAAGAGGTGCGGAGTCCATGCGGGAGGGACCAGGACCAGACAACCAGGGGGCCTCGACACTGGAACGTCCTAGAACACACTCCAAGAGGAAGTGGGACAAGGAACAACAAGATTAAAATGTATCACTAGATAAAAAAGATATATAAAGTAAAATTTAAGATAAAGTGTAGTAGGAAGGCTAAAGCAAGAACGCAGAATAAATCATCTCGCGACCCCCAGATTTTGCTTCGCAACCCCCCGAGGGGTCCCGACCCCCACTTTGGGAACCACTGTATTAGAATACTGAACTTTGCATTACTAAGGGGAATAAAAATAATTGTGTTATAAAGCAGAACATCCGTAGTACTCTTATAAAAACGTTTCCACAAAATCTTCTAACAAAAGAGGAAATAAACCATTCCTGTAAGTACGTCCTTCAAACAACACTGCCATAACATTGTGTGACTCTTGTTCGAAGGAGAGCAGAATTCCCAGTCTCTGCGGGGTCAGTGAACCTCTCCGTCCTGCTGCGGAGCCTCTGCTTTGGCCCTGATTGGAACGGCTCGTTATCCGTGCAGCGTGAATATGGAAATGTACAGTAAAAGAGTCTGTCTGCTGCTTCTTTCCCTCCGGAGCGTTACGTAAATGAGATGTTCAGTTTGTGCGACGTTCAGGTGCAACCCGGAGATCTGAGCGTCACGTGCACAATGTGTGACAGCGGCAGCGGCGTCACCGGGGGAGACACTGGCACGTGGAGCCATTCTGCTGTCTCCAGAGAGAGAGGGGGAGAGAAGAGAAGAGAGGAAGAGGAGAGAGAAGAGAGAGAGAGAGAGAGAGAAGAAGAGATAGAGGGAGAGAAGAGGAAGAGGACAGAGAGAAGAGAGGAGAGGAGAGAAAGAAGAGACAGAGGGAGAAGAGAAGAGAGAGAGGAAAGGAGGGAGAGAGGGAATGAAGAGAAGAGGGGAGAAGAGAAGAGAGAAGAGGGAGAGAGAAGAGAGAGGGGAGAGAGAGAAGAGAGACAGAGAGAGAAGAGCGGAGGGAGAGAGGGAGAGAAGCGAAGAGAGGGAGAGAAGAAGAGAGAGAAGAGAAAGAAGAGGAGAGAAGAGAAGAGAGGGAGAGAAAAGAAGAGGGGAGAAGAGAGAGAGAAAGAGGGAAGAAGAGAAGAGAAGGAGAGAAGAGAAGAGAGGAAAGAAGAGAGAGAGAGGAAAGAGAGAAGAGGAGAGAGGGAGAGAAGAGAGAGAAGAGAAGGAGGGAAGAGAAGAGAAGAAAGGAGAGAGAGAGGGAGAGAAGAGAGAAGAGAAAAGAGGGAGAAAGAGAAAAGAAGAGGGAGAGAAGAGAGGGAGAGAAAGAAGAGAGGGAGAGAAGAGAAAGAGAGGGAGAGGGAGAGAAGTGGAAAGAAAAAGGAGAAGGGGGGGTAGAGAATGTAAAAATGAAAAGTGGAAGAGAGAGAGAGAGGAAGCAGAGGTTCCTTCTCCAGCTCAGTTCAGCAGCGTGACCTCTGATGTGGAGCTGGTCCTGACAGGTGCCACAGTCATAATGAAGTAGAGCTGGAGATCTGGGAAAAAATCGAATCATGATTTTATCTCTCATATCGATTGGTCTTGATTTTCATTCACTTTGGTTTAGCATTTCCAAAAACAAAATAAAAAAAACAGCAATAAAAAAATAATTCCAACAGTTTCAAAACATTCCAGATGGCAGACGTAGCTGATAGATTATTTTCTTCAGCTTATGCTTCAGTTTTGAACAATAGGGTATCGAGTTCTTAAAACCTGAGCAGCAAAGCGTGTTGAGAGTCTTCAGACTGAACAAATCCTTGCACTACATATTTACATAACAGCAGTAATTTTCTGGTTTCTCTGTGAAAGCTCGGCGCTCTGATTCCAGATCCTCACGTCTTTGGGAAGTTGTCTGTCAAAGTGTGTTCCAAACCAAGACGCAACTGGATTACATCAGGCGTACATTACATCCAGAACAAGGCCAGACCGCAAAACCTGAGCCAAGACTAAACCAGGAAGGTCTAAGCCATGTAAAGGACACAACAGAATCTGGATCAAGCATAGGCTATAAAAGAGCTTTAACTCAGAAAAGTGTCAGTATCTGCTGTGACCTGTTTGTCTCCTGCAGTGCAGCACATCTTCACACAGAGAGGAACAGGCTGTGGACTGATGGTCTTCTCCGCTTCAGTGTGTGGGGAAGTTGCTGGATATTGCACAGGAAGTGGAACACTGTCATACACGCTGATCCAGAGCATTATAAAAAGGCTCAATGTATTTATTTATTTGATAAGGACAGTTAACCAGGCTGACGCCAGATGGATCTGTGTTGAACTCCTATCTGAGTTCTCACTATATCCATCTGGACTTGACTCTCTGAAAGCGTTCAGAAAAGGCGGGCGTTTAGTGAAATACTTCGAGCTGATGGGTGTGGGGCTACCTTACAAGTACGCTTCACACATACGGCTCTTCTTTCAAAAAGAAATTACTCCGTATTTCTGCTGAAACCGCATCAAAAGCAGCAGAAACATGTACATCCACGAGAGTCGCCATCTTTGTTTAGCGCTAACAGCCATCGTAACACCTCCGAAACACCGCTGGTTCGGACTCCCAAACCAATCGAGCGGCTGGAAGGCCAGATGGTTTATCTCGTGTTGTGAATTCACAAATATGCGAGATAAACCATCTGGCTGACCATGTTAAGGGACAGTACATTTTAATGAACATGTGTAAAATACATATGCAAACATGTCAGATTCAGGCAAAATAGCTAATTTCCATCAGAGACGGAACAAAGCAACACAACCTTGATAAAAACTCACAGACTTCGTTTTCCTTCAGCCACAGTGGGTCCTATGTCCAGTGAGTCTGCTGACATGATAATGCACGACCCCATGTTGCAAAGATCTGTGCACAAGTCCTAGAAGCTGAAACATCTCAGTTCTTGCGGCAGCAAACACACCAGGAAAAATGATCCTCCTCAAAAGAGGTTAGAGTAGTAACTCAACTCAAAATTAACATTTTTAGAATAATCAAGATTGATTTTTATTCCCCCAAACTACTACACTATGATTGGTTGAGTCCAGCTGACCAATAGGAGAAGTGGATGGGGAAATGTGTTATTAAATAGAGAGCTAGTGTAAACCACCGTCTGACAGTTTCACCAAACAGAAGATTGTGATAGATTTCAGCTCATGATTGGATTTGTGTCTCGATATTGCCCTGCTGTACTCGGATGGATCACTTCTGGACTGACGAGGGATTACACTGACTTAACACGTTTTTGTCGTATCACCCAAACCCACATTCTCGGCACACTTCAGTCCTGTTCAGAGGCTGTAGGAGTCCTGATCAGTCCTGATCCAGTCCCACGCTGCTGGAGATCCCCGTGTTGCCCGTGATGGATCTGCGTCCTACATACGGCCCGGTCCTATAGGTGCGCGCGTCCCCATAACGTCAGCCGTCACTGTCAGGCCTAATTACAACCCTTTGTCTTCATTAGTGTGCACGTGAGGAGGAGTGTGCACGTGAGGAGGGCCGGGCTAACCACTCTGCCACCGCCTGTGCGCGTGTGTGCGTGTGTGCGTGCACCTGTGCGAGTTTGGAGTAAGTCCTGTTATGTCACCTCCATGTCCTCTTCTCGCCTCTTACGTCACGTCTCCATGGAAACGGCCGAGGAGGAAATTCATTCTGCTTCACTAAAAAGAGCAGAGAGCGGTGTGTGTGTGTGTGTGTGTGTGTGTTGTGGAGGGATCTCAGCCCAAAAAAAGGAGCAGGCCTGTTGCAGTAAATACTACATCCACTTCTGGTCCGAACATACAGACAGAACACACTATTCTGGGGATCAAAGCAGGATATTCTTGGACTCAAAATGTTCTTTAAATGTCTGACTGAAATACAAGCAGCACCACAGGCAAGAACAAAATGTGTTTTATTGTTGGCATATACCAGGGCTGGGCATTATTTTTTTAATCGATATTCAAACCCAGAATAGTGATGGAGGGCCGGACTGCTGACATCTCAATATCGCAAATGCATTTCTTCAACAGAACAAATAAATAGATAAAGAAATCTAAATTTTTTCTTGTAAAATTATGAGTTTAATCTCATAAAATTTAGGGATACTGGGATCGGATATCGGTGCCGATCCAGGAAATTTTGCTGGATCGGGTATCGGCTCCATATAGATATGGGTTCAGTCGATATTATGATTGTGTATTAAATTGGACATAATGAGACTAATTTACAGTTGGTGTTGATCCAGAATGTTCATAATATTGGGCATTTTATTCAGATTAAGTTGTTAAGTAGTGACTTGTACTATAAATAACAGTTACATAACACAATATGACCAAGCGGTTTGGTTTTTATTTAAAAAAACAACAACAACAAAAACAAAAAACAATGCAATTTCAGTCCTTACACTTGTATTGGTTGATATCGAGTATCGGCAAATAGCTAAAGCCAAGATATCGGGTTCGGTATCGGAAGTGAAAAAGCTGGATCGGTGCATCACTATAAAATAGCTCCTTTTATGGCATCAACTTTAATCTCTGAGTTTTTTTTTTAGCTTTCTTCCAGCTTCAACTTTATTTCATAAATTATTAGCTTAACCTCAAAAGGTTATAAGTGTATTATGGTAATTTTACATTAAAAACAAAAGAAATAAATATGATCAGCACTCGAACTTGGATGAGTCAAATGGATAAAACATACAATAGATTTTTATATTTATAATAACATTTCATGATCCAAGATATTATTTTAATCTTGTAAAGTTAAATATTGGAAAAATAGCTTTTTATGGCTCTGATTTTATTCTAATAACATTGTGAATTGAATCTTGAAATGTTACAAGTTTACTGTCGTAGCCCAAGTTTTTGTCTCTTGCATTTCTGTTTCTCAAAGACATGCCAGGGGCCTGATTGAAACAGGTCGCGGGCCGCAGTTTGCCCAGGTCTGGCATATACAGTATATGTCATGGTAATGTTGTTTTGCTTAAATGAACTTTAAACGACAAAATGAAAAGTGAACGTGTTGCTTCAGAGACAAACTGCTCCATGTCAGGTAGAGATGGGCTGATGTGGATGTTTTAAACCTCTGATATCTGGTCTGCTGCTCAAACTTACGTTTGACTTTAGTAAATAATAAAACGAAATGTCTTTACTGCAGTTGAAATCCTAATCCCACATGTGAACTGCTGTGTGCTGATGCAGCCAAACAAGTCCAACATGTCTCCTCTCCAAGTAAAGAGAGTGAAAGTTTGTGTCCAAAGCAATGTCGTCAGTCTTTTGTTACATGGGAGTCCGCAGCTGATTCATTTGCTGCACATTTGTTCTGACGTGTTAAAATCCGTCTTCACGTGCTCAGTTTGTTAGCGTTTAATGCGGCCTCACTCATCAACACATCAAGACTGTTACATCACAGTTAAATCAAAAATGTGGCCGAGGACAATTCATGAGATGGGTTACAGTCTGGACTCTGTGTGATATGACTTTCATTCAACTAACTCACACTCAGAGCTGGACCAATCACAGCACAGCATAGTGGTATGGAAGGAGAAGAAACATTAAGTATCCGTCATGGTATTTTCCTTCAGATTTGTATTCACAGGTACATTGGGACCTGCATTAATGCGTCTAGTCTTTTGTTTGGTCTGGTCAGATTCAGTGAAACGTCCATGATCTGCTCGGAGACATTCAGCAGCACATTAGATTTTTTTATCCAAACCATGAGTCACATTTGTACCAATGTTATTTCTGTCTGAATCTAGCTCCTGACGTCAGAATGTTTCAGCTCCAGGCCCTGTTCTCTCTCTCACTCACTCTTTTCTTCTTCTCTCTGTTTCTCCTCGGTCTTTTCTTCTTTCTCTCTGTCTTTTCTTTTCTTCTCTCTCTTCTCTTTTTGATCCTTTTCTCTTTCTTCTGTCTTTTTCTCTCACTCTTTTTCTCCCTTCTTTCCTGTCTTTTTCTTTTCTCCTTTTTCTTCTCTCTCTTTCTCTTTTTGATCCTTTTCTTTTGTCTTTTTCTTTCTCCTTTTTTCTTCTCTCTCTTTCTCTTTTTGATCCTTTTCTCTTTTGTCTTTTTCTTTTCTCCTTTTTTCTTCTCTCTCTTTCTCTTTTTGATCCTTTTCTCTTTTCTTGTCTTTTTCTCTCTGTCTCTTCCTTCTCTTTCTTCTCTCCCTTTTTCCCTGTTTTTTCTTTTCTCCCTTTTTCTTCTCTCTCTTTCTATTTTTGATTCTTTTCTTTCTTTTGTCTTTTTCTCTCTGTCTCTTTCTTCTCTCTTTCTTTCTTCTCTCCCTTTCCTGTCTTTCTTTCTCCTTTTTTCTTCTCTCTCTTTCTCTTTTTGATCCTTTTCTCTTTCTTCTGTCTTTTTCTCTCTGTCTCTTCTTCTCTCTTTCTCTTTCTTCTCTCCCTTTCTTTCCTGTCTTTTTCTTTCTCCTTTTTTTCTTCTCTCTCTTCTCTTTTTGATCCTTTTCTCTTCTGTCTTTTTTCTTTTCTCTCTTCTTTCTAATCTATCTCATTCTCAATCTCTTGATCTCATCCTCTTTTTCCCTCTCTCTCTCTCTCTCTCTCTCTCTCCATCATTCATTTCTTCTCTTCCTCTTAAGTCTTCCTCTCTCTCTGTGTCTCTCTCTTCTCTTTTAGAACGTGTAAGAGACACGCACATCCAAAATCTAAATGACTTAAAAGGTCCGCACAGCAAAGTTAGCTCCCAAGTCATTTATTTGCTAGACCCAGTAACGTTTGGGACGTTAGACCTTCATCAGACATGAAAAAGCTAAGACACACCTGTCTCTTATATACACATCAGCTGAGTCATGTGGACCAAGTCACATGACTCACATTGTTTGTGAAACTTAAGATATTACACATGGATAATATTTACAAACAAGTATTTACATAATACATTGATCATTTGCTAACACACACATCAGGAGTACACCATCATAAAGTGTCACAAGAAGATGTATGTTTTTGACAGATGCATTTTAACTGTTCTCAAAGATGTGCAAATGTTCTTTTTAGTGGCCACGATATTGGACAAACAGTTGAAAAAACAGTAGAAGAAAAGACACATTAACAGCAGACTGCAGAGGTCGTACATGCTAATGAAAATACACCCGCTGTAGTATACATGTCAACATTTGTCAAAAGTCATAGGAAGGTCTTAATGTCGAATGTCCTCATTGAGTCTTTGGCTCAATGTGTCCAAGTGGTAGATCCAAGAATGTTTCTCTTCTCAAAGATGCTTTGAAATAGAATATCTCTTCATGCACACTTTATGATGGGGTACGCTTTGATGTGTGTGTTAGCAAATGATTGATGATCAAATGTATAATGTTAAATATTTGTATGTAAATATTATCCCATGTGTAAATATTCTCACAAACAAGTGAGTCATGTGACTTGGTCCACATGACTCAGCTGATGTGTATATAAGAAACAGGTGTGTCTTAGCTTTTTCATGTCTGATGAAGGTCTAAACGCTCGAAACGTTACTGTGGTGTACAAATAAATGCTTTTGGGAGCTAACTTTGCTGTGCGGACCTTTTCACTCATTTAGATTTCTCTCTCTCTTTTCTCTCTTTTATTGGTCAATTTCTCAAACTGCTATGTCCTAATTATAAAAATACTTTCATCTGTCATGCAGACTTCAAACTTTTGTTTCCTAAAACGTTGTCAGATGACTGCCTTTGAAAGCCGCTGTCCTGGGTGAATTAGGGATTACACGACTAATACAGGATTAGTCCAACACGCAGCATCACTCCAAAAACAACTCTGAGGGTCCGTTCAATCTGCAAAACCTCACTCTTCTCGACGTTCTGTTCTTGCTTGGTCATCGTCAAAAACAGCTTAAAGGGTTTATTTTACTGTGAACATAACTTGGTAGAAAAACACCTGTTCTTGATTTAACGGATGTACAAACAAAGGAAATGAACCTAATCTCTGCAATATTTAGTAAAATGTTCAATTAAATAATAGTGTTTATGTATATGTATATGGATTTGTTTATTGACTTGATAAAATATCTTAAAATCACGTTAGTATTGATTGTGTTGTCATGGCTGAAGTTTGTTCACATTCTCCTGTTTACACATCAGTTTTTGCATTTTGTTCCGCAGAACCCAGGAAGTGCACTGTTATTTATTTTAGTTTTGTCACTGGACACAGATGTGATGGAGACATGGCTGTCATTTTTATCTGGTTAAATATAGGTTTTGTGTATGTATTTGGTTTTACAACAACAAATATGAATGTTTAACAGAGAAAAAAATCCCTCCAAACATGGCCGCCCTCGTCTGTGTTAAACTGCCCCTCGGCATTTTATCAATTCATTTTGGATGGATTTATTTAGATTTATGTTTTTTGTCCAAAAAAGTTTGTGTATCAGTTGTTTGACTGATTTTTATCAGAGCCTTCATATTTTTTTTTCAGAATAATTTTGATTTTAGTTGAGAAGACATAAGTAAAGTTAGAGCAGACTGTAAAGTTTATTTCCACAGCAGTTTAGTGTTTTATTCTAATAAGATTACAGGTAAAGTTAGATGTAACTTGACTTCTTGTCTTGAAATGAAAACAGCTTCAACATAAATGGCTCTAGAGAATCCAAACCTGTTCACATGTCAGCCAAGATCTACAGCTTTCATTTCATGTCGTTTAATCAGAACTTCAACTAAGATTAAGCTGATATGTCAAATTTGGAAAAAAAAGTGTTACAATTGTCCCGTCTCGGTCTCCCCTACACTTTATTGTCCTATTGTCCCCGTAGGGAAATTTGTCTTCTGCATTTGACCCTGGATCCTTCAATGCCTCTGAGGCATCTCCTCAGGAGCAGTGATTGCCACAGTGCGGGGACCAGTTGTTTTCCAGTTGTTCTTGCTAGGTCAGGACTACCGTACCCTCACCTTCATCTTTAACTTTAACTTTAACTTTATTGTCCACCAAAGTGGAAATTTGTCTTTGGTTCACCATCACATACACAAACAGTCAGACAGTCAGACATGTTATTGGTTGGTATTGGTAATCTTGCCACCGTGCAAGATTACTGTTATTGTCTTAAATTGTCTCAAGTCACAGAGCTCCTAATCCAAGTCCATTGTATCAGAACCCAAGTCATCATAATAGTGACTCAAGTCTGTCTCAAGTCCAAGTCACTACTTTGAAGTCCACAACTCTGTAGTGAAGACACTTTCCTTCATACTGGATTTATTCATTTGTTATTTATTCTGTACATCTGCTGCAGTTAAAATTACATAAAACACTGATGCCACTATATTGACCTTTTATCTGCTCATAAACTGCACTTTACTCAGTCAACTTATTGTACATGACATTTTTGGGGGGAATATCTCTGAATTCTAAAACATGAGCTGCTGTTAAATCAAAAGGTTACTATGTGCTGCTCTTACACAGCCTCCCGTTTGCCTGTTTTTTTTTTTTCTCTGATGTTACGTAAAGCAGCTCTGCCCGGAGCTCCCATTGTCTCTGAATGTGATTTTACCCAAAGATGCAGCTGCCACCTTCGCTCCGTCTGAAGACTCACGTGACGTTTGCTTTTTCAGGAAAGTCCAGCGGTGCCACGGCGATGGAGGGAGAAAGAGGAGGAGGAGGAGGTCTGAGGCATCTCCTGCAGAACTACTACTACGAGAACGAGTCCAGACTGTACGCCGAGGCCGACAACCACAAGAACTGCACACAGTACAACACACTGAACGAGAACTGCACCGAACAGGTACAAACTAACACTGAACCGAGAACTGCACTGAACCAGGTACAAACTAACACTGAACAGAACGAACTGAACCAGGTACAAACTAACACTGAACTAAGAACTGCACTGAACCAGGTACAAAAACACTGAACCAGAACTGCACTGAACCAGGTACAAACTAACACTGAACCGAGAACTGCCATGAACCAGGTACAAACTAACACTGAACGAACAGGTACAAACTAACACTGAACCGAGAACTGCACCGAACCAGGTACAAACAACACTGAACCGAACCAGGTACAAACTAACACTGAACCAAGAACTGCACTGAACCAGGTACAAACTAACACTGAACCGAGAACTGAACTGAACCAGGTACAAAACTAACACTGAACGAGAACTGCACTGAACCAGGTACAAACTAACACTGAACCGAACCAGGTACAAACTAACACTGAACCAAGAACTGCACTGAACCAGGTACAACTAACACTAACCGAACAGTAACAAACTAACACTGAACCGAGAACTAGTGATGGGCCAAATGAAACGGGCGTTTCAAAACAGTTCCGAAGCTACGAATCGCATGCGTTCGAAGCAGTGCTCCGAAACATGATTCAAAACCCCAGTCACATGACCTAAGTGTTTCATGAACCGCAGCAGTTTCGCGAGTGTTTCACTAGGGGGCTTGTGGTTGAACAGGAGTTTGATTGACAGTGTTTTGAACGAACCACGGAGCAGGACAAGCCTTGCCAACTCACTTCAAAAGGGTTAAATGAAAAGTTAGAGCGTCTATCCCATGGATGTATTATATGGTTTGTGAGAGGCCAGAGTTTAGCGATTTTGAGAGTGATTTTGACAGTGATTTTTGATAGTTAGCCAGACTGTTAGTTAGGAGTTTATAGTTACAGTTTAGTTATATACACCAACACATAGTTAGCAGTAATAACATTCAATAGACACACATCATAACACGGTAGGCTTTATTGCCAGGTAGGGTTCGAAAAGATAATTAGAAAAGCATCCATCAATAGGAATAATTCAATATTCTGCATTAGTGCAATAAATGCTTTTGTTACAGATATTAGCAGACATAACCATACACTTATGAAAGGCTCATGTTTTTAAATCAATGCATCAGTAACATACACAGAAACACAGAGTTAATTTAGTTTTTATTTTAAGGGAAAATATAGAGGAACATGTTTATAAAACCAAGATTATCTGCACCAAATTATAGCTAAACAGCTATGTGAACTTATTTATTTGGAATTAAACAATTATTGAGTGTCAACAAATAATATTCTATAGCTTTTGTTAAACTTTTTATTTTACAAACAGAAAGTCATCCATGTCACACACGCAGACGTGAATCTTATAATGACACTTCACCACTAGAGGTCACTGCTGGGAGGGTTTCGAATCATGTTTCAGAACTTCGAAACATTTGGTTCGAACGTTTTGCTGCTTCATGGGGCTTCGCTTTGCCCATCACTACCGAGAACTGCACTGAACCTCTACTTCGCCCTATATATTGGTAGCTCACACCATGAAATTGCTCACTACTGCCACATGTGGTGGCCATAGATAGATAGATAGTAAAGGTTTTAGCAAACTAATCGATGACCAAATCCGTTGACAACTTTTTTAATAATCGATTTTAATCAATTAAATCGATCAGTTGTTGCAGCCCTAGTTTCTACCAAATGAAACCAAACATCAAGCTAGTCGTTTGGATGATATTTAAAAAATCCAGGAAGTTTTCCAAACGACAACTTTCAAAACCTCATTGACGTTTAAAGGTTTCTACACATACTTTGCGATGAGGAAGGATTAGAATGTGACAAAAGTAAATAACGCTTGTGTCCTTTTAATTACAAAACAAGTACAATGTCTTTCACATCCTCGTCTGAGTAAAGTTAACGATGACAGACACACTGATTACATAACGCCTCCTAACGATGTCGCACATTGTCACTTTAAAAGGATAATTAGCATATTTCTCCCTCGTCGGTGCCTCCCGCTGAGAAAACACTCCTGACGCGCAGCTCCGTCGTATCCCCGACTGTAAGAACGGCCCAGATATTTATAGACGCCATTATTCACTCGGATAATTGGCTGGAAATCCTGATCATTCATTGATCCCTCAGTCCAACGGGAAGAGAAGGAATGTGTGGAGACTAGGCAGTGACAGGAGCAGTGACAGGAGCAGTGACAGGACAGTGACAGCAGTGACAGCAGTGGCAGGTGCAGTGACAGGTGCAGTGACAGGAGCAGTTGACAGGAGCAGTGGCAGGTGCAGTGAAGGTGCAGTGACAGGAGCAGTGACAGGCAGTGAGTGACAGGAGCAGTGGCAGGTGCAGTGACAGGAGCAGTGACAGGTGCAGTGGCAGGTGCAGGTGCAGGGCAGGAGCAGTGACAGGTGCAGTGATAGGTGCAGTGATAGGTGCAGTGACAGGTGCAGTGACAGGAGCAGTGAGCAGGAGCAGTGACAGGGGCAGTGACAGGGGCAGTGGCAGTGACAGGAGCATGACAGGTGCAGTGGCAGGAGCAGTGACAGCAGTGACAGCAGTGGCAGGTGCAGTGACAGGTGCAGTGACAGGAGCAGTGACAGGAGGCAGTGGCAGGTGCAGTGCAGGTGCAGTGACAGGAGCAGTGACAGGTGCAGTGACAGGAGCAGTGGCAGGTGCAGTGACAGGAAGCAGTGACAGGTGCAGTGGCAGGTGCAGGGCAGTGGAGGGCAGTGACAGGAGAAGGTGCAGTGATAGGTGCAGTGACAGGTGCAGTGACAGGAGCAGTGGCAGGAGCAGTGACAGGGGCAGTGGCAGTGACAGGAGCAGTGACAGGTGCAGTGCAGGAGCAGTGACAGGTGCAGTGACAGGAGCAGATACATGAGCAGTGACAGGAGCAGTGGCAGGTGCAGTGACAGAGCAGTGACAGAGAAGAGCAGTGACAGAGCAGTGGCAGGTGCAGGCAGGTGCAGTGCAGGAGCAGTGACAGGTGCAGTGGCAGGAGCAGTGGCAGGAGCAGTGACAGGAGCAGGTGGCAGGAGCAGTGACAGGTGCAGTGGCAGGAGCAGTGGCAGGTGCATGAGACAAGTGCAGGGCAGTGACAGGTGCAGTGACAGTGAACAGAGCAGTGCAGGTGCACAAGTGGCAAAGCAGTGACAGGACAGGTGACAGGAGCAGTGACAGGAGCAGTGACAGGTGCAGTGACAGGGGCAGTGGCAGTGACAGGAGCAGTGACAGTGACAGGAGCAGTGACAGGAGCAGTGACAGGGCAGTGGCAGTGCAGTAACAGGAGCAGTGACGGTGCAGTGACAGGAGCAATGAACAGGTACGTGACAGGAGCAGTGACAGGAGCAGTGACAGTGCATAGGTGCAGTGACAGGTGCAGTGACAGGCAGCAGTGACAGGAGCAGTGGCAGTGACAGGTGCAGTGACAGGGCAGTGGCAGTGACAGGAGCAGTGACAGTGACAGGAGCAGTGACAGGACAGTGACAGGACAGTGGCAGGTGCAGTAACAGGAGCAGTGACAGGTGCAGTGACAGGAGCATGACAGGACAGTGACAGGAGCAGTGACAGAGCAGTGACAGGTGCAGTGATAGGGCAGTGACAGGTGCAGTGACAGGGCAGTGGCAGTGACAGGAGCAGTGACAGGTGCATGCACAGGAGCAGTGACAGGAGCAGTGATAGGTGCAGTGACAGTGCCAGTGGCAGGTGCAGTGACAGGGGCAGTGACAGGAGCAGTGACAGCAAGCAGTGACAGGTGCAGCGACAGGAGCAGTGCAGGAGCAGTGACAGGTGCAAGTGGCAGGTGCAGTGACAGTGCAGTGGCAGGAGCAGTGACAGGAGCAGTGACAGGTGCAGACGAGAAACAAAACATGTAGACAGAGAAAAACTAGACTTACAGTAAATATGCTCTGTATGAATGACCTTAAATGAGTTGTATTCTAATTGCTGTTTGCTTAAGGAATAATAATATATTCTAAAAAAAAAAAAAACAGTGAGACACGCTCCACACTTTGAGAAACATGGCTGGAAGTCATATTTTTAGGCTCCAAAATGTAACGTCGACACTTTTGGAAATTGTCAATAACATGAGCATGACAATCTGCTGCAGTCACACCATGGTCTTGTCCTGGTTTAGTCCGGCTTTAGTCCTGCTCTTGTCCTGGTTTAGTCTGGCTTTAGTCCTGCTCTGTCCTGGTTTAGTCCGGCTTTAGTCCTGCTCTTGTCCTGGTTTAGTCCGGCTTAGTCCTGCTCTTGTCCTGGTTTAGTCCGGCTTTAGTCCTGCTCTTGTCCTGCTCTAGTCCTGCTCTTGTCCTGCTTTAGTCCTGCTCTTGTCCTGGTTTAGTCCTGCTCTTGTCCTGGTTTATCCTGCTCTTGTCCTGCTCTAGTCCTGCTCTTGTCCTGCTTAGTCCTGCTCTTGTCCTGGTTTAGTCCTGCTTGTCCTGCTCTAGTCTGCTCTTGTCCTGCTTTAGTCCTGCTCTTGTCCTGGTTAGTCCTGCTTTGTCCTGCTCTAGTCCTGCTCTTGTCCTGCTTTAGTCCTGCTCTTGTCCTGCTTTAGTCCTGCTCTTGTCCTGCTCTAGTCCTGCTCTTGTCCTGCTTTAGTCCTGCTCTTGTCCTGGTTTAGTCCGGCTTTAGTCCTGCTCTAGTCCTGGTTTTGTCCTGCTTTGTCCTGGTTTTGTCCTGCTCTTGCCCTGGTGTAGGCCTGGTTATTTCTGTTTAGTCCTGTTCTTGTCCTACTTTAGACTGCCCGGCTTTAGTCCTACTTTAGTCCTACTCATGTTCTACTTTAGTCCTGCTTTTAATCTTGCTTTAGTCCTGTTTTAGTCCTGCTTTAGTCTTGCTTTAGTCCTACTCATGTTCTACCTTAAGTCCTGCTTTTAATCTTGCTTTAGTCCTGTTTTAGTCCTGCTGTTGTACTACTTTAGTCCTGCTTTAGTCACGCTTTAGTCCTGTTTTAGTCCTGTTTTAGTCCTGCTTTAGTCTTGCTTTAGTCCTCTCTTGTACTACTTTAGTCCCGTTTTAGTCCTGCTTTAGTCCTGCTTTAGTCCTGTTTTAGTCCTGCTTTAGTCCTGTTTTAGTCCTGTTTTAGTCCTGCTTTAGTCTTGCTTTAGTCCTGCTCTTGTACTACTTTAGTCCCGTTTTAGTCCTGCTTTAGTCCTGCTTAGTTCAGTTGTGTTTTAGCCTCTGCATTTTCCCAAATTCCTCACTTCATTTTACGAGTTTGTGTTTGGTCTAAGCCTCCTCTGAACGACCCAATACACACATAGGCCCCTCCTCACGTGCACGCCCCTCTCTCTCACGTGCACGCCCCTCTCTCTCACGTGCACGCCCCTCTCTCTCACGTGCACGCCCCTCCACACGTGCGCGCTCCTTCCCTGGCAGATTACATGCACATTTGTGGGTTGCCGTGGTGCCTTTTTGGGGTTATTTTTAGTCCTGTTGTGTCGATGTAATAGGTCTTTTTGTTAGAGCGAGTCTGAGAGAGAAATACAGGGAGAGAGAGAGAGAGACACTTTCTAATTAACCCTAAAGCTCATTACGCTATCATTTATAATTACACCTTAATAAACCTGAACAAAAACTAAGAATGAGCTTCACGTCTACATCATTTGCATCGATTAAACTGTTCCAGGGTTTGTCGTTTTCTCACAAAAGCCCAGACGTTGTTTTTTTTTCAGTCGTGATTAAAACAGTTGAACTCAGAACTAAGTCAAACACTAGAGCAAAGGCCCGAGTGGGGATGTGCTCTCAGTCTGATTACAAACACAGAACTGTTGTCAACACTCCTAAGCTGGATGCACGCTCATAAAAAACAACGCTTCGTCTCCTTGTGCTTTGGCTTTAATATTACAAACATGTTGCTTTTCTAATCAGAATCAGACTGTTCATTCTTCAGCGAGGCATAAGCACCATAAAGAACAGATCTCCACCACTGCCTTGGCCTGTAGCTTTCCATCTTAACGCGTTCACTCACCACATTTTCACGTCTCTCTGACACAATGGAAGCCCGGCCCTGTCCATCTTCCTCCTCAGTCTCTCCATCACCAAGAGGCTGCATTCTAACTTCACATTCTGCTTCAAACGTGTCCATCATCCTCTGTTCAGTGTGCAGCAGGAACAGCAGCGTGAGGGTCTGCACGCGCCCACGCACAACTAATTAGGCCTGTGTGTGTGTTTAGCAAAGGAGATCGTAGGATTTAGAAAGTATTTTGAGATTTGGATCATTCTCTCGTGGCTTTAATCTAGTCAGTGGCTCGTTATTTTGATTAGACAATGATTCTATTAACACTGTAGGGCAGCAGCGGTCTCAATAGGGATGAATTAAAAGAGCCAACTCGGGATGGTTGGGATTGGAACCCTACAAGCACCAGGACAGGTAGACGTCTGTCTTGGTGTGAGAAGCACCAGAACCAGCAGTCTGGCTTTGTCATTGTCCTCCTCCAGTCCACAGGTCAGACCTGTGTCTTTGGTTTAAACGGGACAATTATCAGATTTAGAATGATCCAGTTTAGGGTTGTCAAAAAAATCGATTCCCCGATACTAATTGATACTAAAACTGGTATTGATACTCGATACTATATTTTAAGCCCCGCCCCTTCCCCCTCTCGCAAATGTGTCTGATAATAGAACAAAGCCCAGTCTTAATGTAAAAGTTCATGAACAAACAAATAATACATTAAAGTACTATTATTTTTAACAATATAA
Source organism: Mugilogobius chulae (assembly GCA_038363315.1). Classification (NCBI taxonomy): domain Eukaryota; kingdom Metazoa; phylum Chordata; class Actinopteri; order Gobiiformes; family Gobiidae; genus Mugilogobius; species Mugilogobius chulae. Next base: position 1,601,957 of record CM076407.1, read on the forward strand.
AAAAGAAAAACATACATAAAAAAACAATAATTAAAAAGCAAAAATTCTATCATAAGAAAAAAAAACCATGGTATCAAAATCGGTATTGAGTTTTTTTCCAAGTATCAAATCGAGTTTGAAATTTTAGTATCGTGACAACACTAATCCAGTTATGAAAGTCTTCTAAAACTATTCTAAGGGTGCACTCACACTGGCACAACCGAACTGGATGACCCCTGCAGCGCGGCTCTTTTGTGCAGTGTGAGTGCAAACGAACCGCGCTCAGACTCTATATGGTTGTGTCTCTGGCGCGGTTGTGTCTCTGGCGCGGTTGTGTCTCTGGCGCGGTTGTGTCTCTGGCGCGGTTGTGTCTCTGGCGCGGTTGTGTCTCTGGCACGGTTGTGTCTCTGGCACGGTTGTGTCTCTGGCGCGGTTGTGTCTCTGGCACGGTTGTGTCTCTGGCACGGTTGGAGGAGGTGGGCCAGAGCTCAGGACAGGTTACTCATGAACACGCACGACTTTAGCATACAAGCCCACTGTGACGCCGATATTTGTCACAAAAAGAAAGAAACTCTGCACCAAACTCCGTAGAAATGCGCTTACCTTGAATTAGCACCGTGACCGGAGAGAAAAGTTGTGAAGTCTGTTGTCTCCTGTTGCTTTACAAATCCAAAGCCTGGCGGAGGAGCGCGCATCACGGGTAAAGCTCGGGTCTGCCTCATTATATCAAAGATATAACGGCCCGCTGGACTTATTTTCGCAGCGACAGCGTTAGCACCTCAGCGCTTGATCCACTCTTCAGCGCAACATGTAAACAAACGGCGCTAGAGGATGACGTCACTGGCCTGTTGCTCGGATTGTTTGTGCAAGTATGAATGCGGGCCAGAGAATTTTCTGCAACCGGGCTTGAGCGCTGCACGATTACTAAACCCTAGTGTGAGTGCGCCCTAAAACTTTGTCCACATGACCACTTCTTTTCTACCACTCAACTAAGAGTAAAGTTACTTCAAACTAATATTAGTAGTAACAGTAAAACTAGTCTTATTTCAATCTTCTTCTTTTTTGTCTTTTTTTAATGTTTGAAACATTTTGTAACAACCTCAGTAGTTGTCTCTTTTCCCTGCAGACTCGTCACGCTCACTTCAGCCACTTCAGACGGATCTCGATCAAAACCCCACACGCACGTGGACTTTCTCCGCTCGTTTGTTTTGCACTTTTTTGTGTTGCCGCGGTGAATCTGGGGGATATTTTTAGCTGTGTAGCGTGGTCTTCTGAAAGCCTAATTACATCAATGTGGATTATTTTCGCTTGGCTAAAAGAGGCGCATCGGTTCCCTCCAGCGCTGCCCTTCTCTCTCTCTCTCTCTCTGTTCTGTTTCTCCCTCTCTCTGTCTCGTCTCTTTTGTGCTCACGACGTTTGGAAAAGCACTGGGAGGTAAACATGTGCCTGACAAAGATGGGATTCCTGTAGTGAGGAGGACTTGTGTTATGTAATGGTCCCAAACACACACACACACTTCCATTTGATTCACACACAAATGACTGACTCTACTGAATCTCTTTTTGGTTGCGTCATCACTCTTTTTGTCTTATTTAAAAGGGAAGTATTATGTAAAATCCACTTTTTAGAGTTTGGCATGTTGTCACTGAGGCGAGTTCCTATTTGAACTTGACTGAAAAGGTTCAGGAAACATTGAAACAGAAGAACGACACACTTTTGGTGTCAGTTTTTGGTTTCTTGGCTTTAAAGGCGGCAGAATGAACCTTCACACGTACTACGTCTGCTTCAACAAACCAAAACAACCCCTGTGTTCGACCTCAGTCCTACAGCCTGAAAGCCAACGCTGTGCTAACCCTCATGGTGCAGAGCAGAGCTGCGGACTTCCAAGTCATGACTCCAGTCACTATGATGATGACTTGAGACTTGACTTAAAGACTTAAGGCCAGCGCACACCGGGACGCTCTGCCGCGCGGCAAATTGTGCGCCTCCATTAATTTCTATGAATGTACACACACCGGGCGCGCGGCGGCGCTTTACAACGCGCCGTAATTCGGTTTTGTTTGTTTCCGTCGCGGCGCCCTACCGGCACCCGTAGTTTCTTCGTCTACGGTTTAAATAATGTAAAGCAGTTAACTTGTCAGTGCTATTTCGTTTACATTGATGAAGGCGGAATGCCTTTCATTATTTACGACATATTATCATATTACTCACCCACCACGACCGCGGATAGTTGAAAAATAACGCCGAGCGTCGCGGCATTTGGTGAGTGTTGATGCTTGGGTCTGGCGCGTGGCAAGTGCCAAAGCATGCCACGCCGTGCTTTGGTGTGGGCTGGCCTTTAGGATGACTTCCTCAATTAGTTGTGTTATTATCTTACATTACAAACCGAAACCTTTCCCTCCACGTTTTTTTTGTGACCAGATTTTTTTGTATTTTTTTGTTAACCTGACTAACTCCAGATGGATCTGTGTTGAACTCCGATTAGAGTTCTTTCACACAGGGCCAGATAACTAGCACAGTCCGATTTAAACCAGTTTTCCAAAGTGCATGTAAACCCAGGCAGACCTACTGAAGAGCTGTAAACCGGTTTTCGAAAAACTAGTTGTGATCCCGACCGATTGTAGTCTGATTTCAGACTCATGTAAACAGACGATCGGTCTGCAGCTGGACAAATGTAACTGAGCAGCTCACAAGCCCTGTTCACTCCACATTACAACAATAAAGTTAGAACAAAAAAGTGCCCTGCGCAAAGTGTAACACACAGTCACATATTTAACTACAGGCTTAACACAGTCCTACATGTTTAACACAGTCCTACATGTTTAACACAGGCCTACATGTTTAACACAGTCCTACATGTTTAACACAGTCCTACATGTTTAACACAGTCCTACATGTTTAACACAGATCTAAATGTTTAACACAGTTCCACTTGTCCCAGAAAGATCAGTGTGTCATTTTACAAACAATATTACAAACACTTATTAATAGTAAACAATGTTTAGGTAAATGAACATAACAGACTGAATCACGGAGTAGTGAACCTGACACAGCAGGACATGTCTCGCCAGGGTAATGGGTTTATTCTCTCACATGTAAACAGGAGCAAAACTGGTCCGACTGGTTTGAGGGGAAAACCAAGTAGAGTTCTGTTTTCTAGCCTAGTCTGATTACCCTGATCATGTAAACACACTGACAGTCTCCATACGGAACTTGACTCGCTGGAAGCGTTTGGAAAAGGTGGGACGTTTAATGAAATACTTGGAACAGATTGGATATTGGGTCGACCTTATTTAAGCTTAACCAATCACAGCAACAACTCATAACAGCAGATCCAATGTCTGTGTGGGATTGAACATCTTTGGGCACTAACGTCTGAGACCGGCAGACGTTAGTGCCCACCCTCTATTCTTTATCAACCTTTTTTTTTTTTTTTTTTTTTTTTTTTTTGAGTTTTTGGAAAAAGTAGGTTGGTCTAAAGACAGGCCTCATTTTTGGTCTTCAAGGCCGATTTATTATTATTTTTTTCTTTTATTTCTTTATAGTTATTCAGTTTCAGATTTTTGTAATGAAAGAAACTAGAAAACATTAATTATCGGAAAGAAAAAGTCAGTTTTTTGATCAGGCACCGCCTGGGCAGCCATAGCCAGAAGGACCTCTACACACACTAGAGCGGGGCAGGAGCACTAAGCGCTGCACTCTGCCTCAGCAGCAAAGTTAAACGGAGAGAAAACATGGTAAGATTCTTTTCTCTCTTTTCAAGCTTTAGCATGCAGTGTTTATTAACCAACAACATACTTGTATATTTCTGCATTAACGCTTAGCGGAAATCATTTTTCGAACTTTTGCTTGCAAGTCCTCTGTAGAAGCCATCACCGAGTGTTTGTTTACAAGAACGCACGCACATGCTTTCTTGCTTTCCTTTGTCAGTGTGAAAGTGTGAAGACAACTCTTTACTGAAGCACAGAGGTGAGCGGACTGCACGCAAAAGTATTCACTTCGTCTTTCTGGCGCATGTAAAAGTTCAGAGTTCATTTCAGTCTCATAGACATGAAACGCCAGTGATGTGTTGTTTTTTTAAATACTAGTTTTTACTCAGAATATTAAGAATAAAAGCCACTGAAATGCCTGTTTAAATCTAAAACTAATTTTAGCAATAAATATATATTTGAATACATAATTAGATATAGTATCACTTGTTGTTTTTTATCATATAATTAATTACTAATTGCCTCTGGTTTATAGATTTAAGGCTAATCAACATTTTATCTTTTTTCTTTCTCTCACAGGCAGTGGCACAAAAATCTCAATTCCATCTGGGATTATTTTAGCCAACTGTCTCTGTATATATCAGCCTTGAAATCCGCCTTAAAATATCGGCCACTGAAATCGGCATCGGCTGTCCAAATAGTGTAAAAATCGGCATCGGCCACCCAAAAAAGCCCCATACCTGTTGTTTCTGATGTTTTTGTGATCAGTGATAGATTGTCTGACGTTGCCGTTGCTCTGACTCGACGAGAACACTGTCGGTATTTCCAGTTCTGTGGTGAAACGCAGCAGATTTGTGTGTGTGTGTGTTTTGTCCCTTTGTCAAACACACACACACGCTCTCTCTCTCGTATTTACACACGCGCGGGGACAGGTGACATCGGGCTGCGTTTCCATGGCAACAGGGAAAGTGGCAACCGCTCCACCGGGGAACGGATCTGCAGGTTTTCCGCGCCGCACACACACACGCACACACGCAGGAGCTGAATATGTATTAAGATGATCAATAATCCCACACACGCTCACGGAAGGACTAGGTCTGTCACTAAGTTTCATGTCTCGCTTTTTCTTTCTCTTCTCTCTCTCTACTCACTCTCTCTCTCTCTCGCTCTTTAGCCTTGTTCTCTCCACTCTCCCTCTCTTAACTCTCTCTATCTGCCCCCCTCTCTCTCTGTCTGTCTCCTCTCTCTTTCCATCTCTCACTCTCTTTCCATCTCTCTCTCTCTGTGTCTCTCTCTTTCTATCTCTCTCTCTTTCCATCTCTCTCTTTCCATCTCTCGCTCGCCCTCTTTCTCTCTCTCTCTGCCCCCTCTCTCTTCATCTCTCTCTCCCTCTTTCTCTCTCTCTCTCTCTCTCTCTCTCTCTTTCACTCTCTCTGTCTCTCTCTCTTTCTCTCTCTCTCTCGCTCTTTAGCCTTGTTCTCTCCACTCTCCCTCTCTTAACTCTCTCTATCTCCCCTCTCTCTCTCTGTCTATTTTCTCTTTTTCCATCTCTCTCTATCTCTCTTTCTCCCTCACTCTTTCTATCACTCTCTCTCTCTGTCCTTTCTCTTTCACTCCATCTCTCTTTCACTGTCTCTCTCTTTCCATCTCTCTCTCTCTTTCCATCTCTTTCTATCTCTCTCTCTTTCCATCTCTCCTCTCTTTCCATATCTCTCTTTCCATCTCTCTCTTTCCATCTCTCTCTCTTGCCCTCTTTCTCTCTCTCTCTCTTCATCTCTCTCTCTCTCTCTCTCTCTCTCTCTCTCTCTTCCTTTACTAGTTCTACACAAATTGACAGTGTTTAGTTTTTTTTCTGTTGTCGTGGCAACAGTGCGGAGCCTATTTGCTACAGATTTGGATGTAGCTGCAGAAACAGTCTGAGTTCATCTGTGTGATCCTGAAGTCTGTAGGAAACGTGAGCGAGGCGAAAGTCTGGTTGTTTTTCTGCTTTTCTGCCACAGTTTGTACATGTCACACACAAACTCAATATTAACTCTTTTAGATCATTTTAAATAATATTCACAGCTCCAGAAAACACTCATGACATGTACATCAAAAGAGTGTTGTTATTCTACATGAATCTGTTTGCTTTTAATAGACGTTTGAGAGAAAAGAATAAAATATCAGTTATGATTTGGCTTCAAGAAAATGATGACTCTCACCCTGACCTAACATAGACCAAAATGTCGCTGAGCAAAGACCTTTGGCAGTGTGTTTGATCACCAGAGCTGTCTCTCTGTGCAGGTCTGACACGTGTTTGATTATTAGAAAACACAGAAAACAGATGTGCAGCACTCACAGCGTCTCCTCCTGCTCTCACAAGGTTTTAAATCAATTCCAAATGTAGTGTTTAACATCTTCACATCTCCATAGAGCCAAAGGAAATTCTACTGATTTGTGAAGTCACGATCCCCAGCTCCATAAACGGCTTTTCAAGCAGAATTACACACTTCAAAGCCAGGTTACCTGAATGCTCCATGAGTTTATTTTGCTGCAGTATTACTACTATAGTAGTAGTAAATTTACCCCAGTGCTGGTTGAGGATCACAAAGTTTTCAAAGCAATAAACAGAGGCACATTTAGAAAAATGTTTAAAAAGCCTTTGTTAAATCATGGCTGATAATGAATAAAAACGCCAACGCGTTTTAGCCTAACTGGGCCTTCATCAGGGAATGGAGTTCAAAAGAACAAAATGGCTGCCAGACACCTTTTTTATATGGTTAATGCTAGATAGTCAGGTATAGGACAGGTTAGGAAAGGGTTAGGGTGATGGTTATGGTTTAGGAAAAAGGTTGGTAAAAGGTTAAGATAAAAAATATAACATTTTAAGCGCGTTTAGCAACAGAAATAAACTCATTACCATGGCCACCAGCTCACTTCTGTCCCTTCGAACCTGACTATCTAGCACTAACCTTTATATACTGACAGGTCACATGACCTGTTCACATGACCTTAGCTGGCATTTCCAAATAATTTGACACCAAATACAAAATGGCCATAAACATGTATACATCTCTCTTACAACATGCACAATAGTTAAAGACCACAATATTAAAACTGTATTTCATTAATCATTACAGAAAAGATAGTGTAGCCTTTAATGTGTCAATCCAAAGGATTCCCTTTGGAGCCTGTCTCTCCTCACAGGCATCTTAATGTGCTCAATACCTACTACTGTATTTATAAGCTCTTACAGTCTTTATGCCCTGCGTCTCTAGAATGTGCTGCCATGCTGTATTGGAGTTACCAGTTCTAATCACATGTTTCTGCTCGACTAATCTGATTTCAGTTTCTCTTGGTCCTCCCTGTGTAGAAGCATCCGCATGGACATTCTAGCCTGTAGACAACATACGAAGTGTTACAGTTAATACAAGATTGTATGTCATATTTGTGGTCAGTATTAATGTCTCTGAAGTAGTTTATTGTTATCATGTTTTACCCATGATTCCTGTGACTGCATTTGAATTCCCCTGTTTTAGTCCCACTGTTTTGGCTTTGTTCATGTGCTCACAAAGACAGTTTGTGCATTAATGGACAAGAAAATAAAACGACTGCTTGCAAAGATAATAACTTTTTTGTCTAGTTTTCTTCATATTAATTTCTTCATAACCTGTAAAACTAGATCTAGATGACCCATATACTGTACATAAACTTCAAATCAATAAGAAGTGGTACATACTGGTATCCTGAACCTGCAGACTGTAGAAGATAACTCACTTTCACTCATGCTTCACTGCTTTCTCTCTCTTCACTCTTCTGCTTCCGAATCGATGAAGCTCCAAACATAGCAGCGAGGGTCAGAGGTCGCGCACACTTCCTGGTCCTGTGGGATAATCAGCGCTGCCCTGCCCGATCCGCGCTCAGGTTAGCTCTATTGTGACGGATCAGGCAGGTCCCACACTGCAGATATGGACTGAGGAGTTTCATGGTTTAATCTTGTCGTTACTGTTGAAAATAAACGCTCATTCTGCAGTGCAATTCATTAACAGGTTGCTTATTTTGGATTTTTTTTTCAAAGCCTTGGTTACTGATTATTCACACACAAAATAGCCTACATTTTGTATATTTTTAATCTAAATTATTGGCATTTGATTTGCTGACAGTGACAATACACTGATTGTATCACATAAATATGATGTAGCCTAGAATAAAAATAACAAATGCAATTATTTTAAATAATTACCCTTTAAAAAAAAACAAAAACAATGTTTTAAACAAATTATTAATTAAGGCTTTTTTTAAACATCATCGTCCCTTTAATGACTGCTTTAATATTCTCAATATACTTACAATGAAAGATCCATTACTAACTAATAATATATTATGTGTATATCTGTCACGTGACTCACGAACCCGACGTCATCAACACATGTTGTTTTCCCAGCGTCGTCACGTGACCTGCAGCGTCTCTGCTTTAGTTTTACTTTCAGGTCAGAGTTTATGTCAACGAAGCATAAATACTGTTCATTTTTGCCGTGAGCCGCGTGACTCTCTCTGGAGCGCTTCATTTAAAGGATTTACTTTGTTTCTTTATCTTTACTTGGACGAACAGCGAGGGATGGTTGTATCAAAGCTGCTGGATCATGTTGGATGTGTTAGCGCTTTTAGCGGCAACTTTTTCAACGACACGCTTTGCACTGGACACTCTTCAGCCGCACAATGCACTGGTCATCTTAAAAACATCCCCTGACTTGATACTTTGGATGGATACAACTCCTGAAGCGCTAACTTCAGCAGCCTTTCAACTTAGTGAGCTGTTCTCCGCCGGCGCTGCCCAGGCACGACAGTCACGTCACAGAAGACGTAAGACGTGTTTGTGGTTTATGATGTAAAAATGCTACGAATAACGAATGATTACTGAAAAAACAGTTAATCTTGACATCCCTATTCATAAAACCAGAATAAAACTTGTTCATGATCAAATCAAAACTGCAGACTTAAGAATGGAGAGAGGTAAAAGAGGTCTTATAGTTTCAGACTCTCTCTCTTTTCCTCTGAGTCTGGGTTTCTCTCTTTTTCTCCCCCCCTCTCTCTTTCTCTCTCTTCCTCTGAGTCTGGGTCTCTCTCTCTCTCCCTCCTTTTCTCTTTCGCTTTCCTCCTCTGAGTCTGGGTCTGTTTCTCTCCCTCTTTCTTCTTCTTCTCTCTGAGTGTGGGTCTCTCTCTCTTTCTCTCTTCTCCCTGAGTGTGGGTCTCTCTCTCTTTCTCTCTTCTCCCTGAGTGTGGGTCTCTCTCTCTCTTCTCCCTGAGTGTGGGTCTGTACATTCCTGCGCTCCGTGGGGTGTTTACAGTTGTGAACATGGTCATCGAGTTCACAAAGAAACTCTGATAAAAATGAGACGGAAGGAGAAAAGGAGAAAGAAAGGGCAAAAGAAATGGAGAGATGCAGAGAGAGAGAGAGAGAGAGAGGACAGGATTACTCAACATGAACATGTGAGTAAACCAGCCACGTGGAGACATATTGTAACAAGTGGACCGCTGAGTGGACCGCTCTATGTCCAGCTCTTTTATCTCTGGAATGACCAAACCAGAGTTATTACGTGTGTGAGGACTAATGTCACGTGTCCCTTTAATGTCCACACATTCTTAGACTGGTCTGTGTTTTTACCTCAGACCTGGCTCTCTTCATCATGCTTAACGTTAGCTCTCAGTTTATGGCTTTATGGACTTAAATTGGGTAAGGGTCTCACTGAAATGTGGGTCTGCAGTGTCAATACTGTGTCACATGAACACTTTTTCTGTTGTTGCAGCGATGGGAGATGTATGAAATGTTTGTCGTTTTTAAATGAATAGAAACCGTAATCTACATCTTTACCAACTCCAAGCTACAGACCTAGTTCTGCATTTTTTGTAACTTCAGACCTGGACTTTACCCTGTAAAAAAATAATAACTCCCTAAAAATATTGGAATCACCAAAAAAATGAAAATGTGTTTACATGGAGTGACATACAGGTGCTGGCCAGTAAATTAGAATACCATCAAAAACTTGATTTATCTCAGTAATTCCATTCAAAAAGTGAAACTTGTACATTATATTCATGCAATTGCACACAGACCGATGTATTTCCAATGTTTATTTTTTTTAATTTTGATATTTATAAGTGACAACTAATGAAAACTCCAAATTTGGTATCTCAAAAAATTAGAATATTGAAAAGGCCAATGAAAAAAAAGTTGTTGTTTTTTTAATGTTGGCCAACTGAAAAGAATGAACATGAAAAGAATGCGCATGTATAGCACTCAATACTTAGTCGGGGCTCCTTTTGCCTCAATCACTGCATTAATGCGGCGTGGCATGGACTCGATCAGTCTGTGGCACTGCTCAGGTGTTATGAGAGCCTATAGGTTGCTCTGATAGTCGTCTTCAGCTCCTCTGCATTGTTGGGTTTAGCGTCTTGCATCTTCCGCTTCACAATACCCCATAGATTTTCTATGGGGTTAAGGTCAGGTGAGTTTGCTGGCCAATCAAGGACAGGGATACCATGGTCCTTGAACCAGGTACTGGTGGTTTTGGCACTGTGTGCAGGTGAATATTCTAATTTTCTGAGATACTTAATTTGGTGTTTTCATTAGCTGTCAGTTGTAATAATAAAAATGAAAATTAATAAACACTTGAAATATATCACTATGTGTGGAAGGAAAGTATACAGTATACAAGTTTCACGTTTTGAATGGAATTACTGAAATAATTCAACTTTTTGATGATATTCTAATTTACTGGCCAGCACCTGTAGACACACATTTCATTAGAACAAGTTAATAATGGAGGCCTTTTTAACAAAGCTAGGAATATGAGGTAAAAAATGCAGCCTGTTCTCATGGATAATCGTGTGAATACCTCGCTATTGTAAACAGCGTGTCTTCATGAACGCAACTTCTATTTTATGCGTGTGTGTTTGACGCGTTTCTGTCCCAGTTCATTTCAATGGTGAATGTTAAGATGTGTTATTATTCATGAAGACTAACACCAATCCTAATCCTAACCTTAACCAACTCCAAGCCTAAGAGCTTAATTTATCAATTTTTGCAAATTCAGACCTAAACTCAGTCGTTAATCCCTTGAAAAAACTCGTGTTTGTCCTCAGCACATCGTGTGTTCATAGTACGCCAGAAAAAACGAGCGTGTCATTGCACGCCAAAACAGGCAGAGGGCGTCGTCGTGACACGCAATTTGTCATGGTGTGAGATTTTACGCAACCAATGAGAACACTTTGTTTCCTAATGTTCAGCTGTCTTTGTTTCTGTGTTCACTCCTGTGCTCAGTCAGAGCAGGAAAAGAACTGGCAATGCAGTTAAAGTTGTGAACTTATGAACCACAAACAGACACAACACACGTCACAGATGTTTCCTCTTTATGAACCATTGTTAATCTGCAAATACAAAAAGCTTTATTGAATTGTACAGACATCGGTCTGCAGGGCCGGCCCTGGGCCTAGGAGAAACTAGGCTGTTGCCTAGGAAACTAAACATGAAAAGTCAGGTTTTATTTTGTGCCAAAGGACACGTATTCCCACATTGTACAAACTATCGTGGCAATACAAGTGTCATAAAACATGAAGCTCCAAATGAAATGGTGCCTATAGAGCGTGGTGTGTAATAATCATATAAACATGTATCAGTTTGGATTCTCCAGGACATAGTTTCCAGTCTTTATTTACTGGATTGTATTATGTCATTGCACACATTGTCAGTCGAATGGTTTCTAAACTGGATTTCAACAATCTTCATATTACGTGTGTATTAAAGATTATATTATGTCACATGACACGTTCTCAAAATGACCTCCTGTTCGTGCAGGATACTTAGATAATACCAGACTAACTATTGTTTTTGTGCACGTCCAGCTGTTTCTCTTGTTGCCTCCATACTTTACATTAGCCCTTAGCTTTAGCATTAGCGCAGGATAAAGGAACAGTGCGCAGACATTTAGGTTTACTTCTGTATAGAACAAAGAGGAATTATCTTTAACACGGGGATCAGACCATCTGCTAAAGGGTTTGTGCCATAGAAATGAACTTAATACAACAATCTAGAGCCGTGTCGTGTCACCGGGGTTACGCTATCTGAGGAAAAGCCCCGGCGCCAGGCATTAACGTATGTACAGCCATAATGCACCGATGTTCTGCTTTCATCTGGACTGTTGTTACGGTTTTTGTTGTTCTAAAATGCTCTCAGCGCCTCCTCCTGGGAGAGGCCAGTAGTGCACCCGGTCACTCTTCATTGAACCCTTGTGCACTGTAAAAACAAATTAAAATAAATAAATAGTAGGCAGATAAACTTAATATGTAAGTACAGTTTATGGCTTAAGCTTTTATGATTATGATGGTGTAATTATACTCATGCATGTGAGTTATCTGTTTCTTCTCTCTCTCTTTCTCTCTCTCTCTATCTTTCTCTTTCTTTCTCTCTCTTTCTTTCTCTCCCTCTCCTCTTTCTTTCTCTCTTTCTCTCTCTTTTCTCTTTCCTTCTTTCTTTCTCACTCTTTCTTTCTTCTCTCTCTTTCTTTCTCTCCTCTCTTTCTTTCTCTTTCTTCTTTTCTTTCTCTCTCTTTCTCTTTCTTTCTTCTTCTTTTTTCTATCTTTTCTCTCTCTTTCTCTTTTTATCTGCTCTCCTCTCTCCCTTTTTCTCTTTCTTCTCTCTTTCTCCTGTCTCTCTTGTCTCTCTTCCTCTCTCTCTCATCTCCTTAATTGCTCTCCTCTCTCTTCCGCTCTCTCTTCTCTCTCTCTTTCTCTCGTCTCTTCCTCTCTCTCTCTTCCACTCGCTTTGATGGTCCCTCTCTCCTCCTCTTCCCTTCTCTTTCTCTCCTCCCTCTCTCTCTTCTATCTTCTTTCTTTGTCTCTCTCTCTCTCTCTCTCATCTCTCTCTCTCTATCTTTCTCTTCTTCTCCTCTCTTTCTCTCTCCTCTCTCTCTCTCTCGTCTCTCCTTTAAAAGTCTATAGTTTGACTCACATTGTTATTTTCATCAACACAAAGATTGCATAACTTATTGTGTTTATGAGTTTCTACAGTGTACTGTATATTCCACAGAGAGATTTTGACCCCAAATGAACTTTGTTATGGCAGAACCTCAAAAAGTGATTGGATTTTAAGAGAAAACAGACATTTGAGTCAGTTTGACTAACTCTGCCTGACAACTCAGCCAAATCTATTTTCTGAACTGTATTTGCAGGTAATGTAGTGGTGTGTGTTTTTTTATTGATTTTATAATACATTTGAAAAGTGTACAAAGTGGGCTCGTTTTGTTGTAAAATGTCAGTTTTTTGCCTTAGTTGTTTAAAGAACGTATTGTACTGAAAACAATTTCTCTTCAGTCAGGTGTTAGTTTTGTTAATAAGATTCTATTCAGTTTTGAGTTTGATACATTGTGTTTGGGTGAGAACGCTCCACTTTTGGTCCGTTTGACTTTAGTGATTTTTCTTTTCTTTGAATAGTGTTTTTTGTCAACACCCAAAGATATTTCTTGACAATTTGGAATTCTAATTGATACAGTTGTGAATTTTGATTGGTCATGTGTGTTTTTTGGACCAGAATCTGATATTGTAGATGTTAGAGTTAACGGGAAGCTGGGATACCAGTTGCCGATGATTCTCGCCCTTGACTCGGGCCTTTAGATTTCTGTTTTTAAAAAAGATGTAAGCTACATGACAGTCTTGGTGTTTCTCAATATTCAAGGATTGTTATTTCCCCCAGTCCGCATCTGACTCTGGCCAATAAAAGGACACTCTGAAAAGGCCTTAGATCTCACAATGTTGGATTTGCTGCTATCTGAATTCAGGGATAAAAGTGTACTGA
>CM076407.1:1616474-1796584 GCA_038363315.1 Mugilogobius chulae
TCCATATTCATCTCCAATAGTCCTGGTACAAAAAAAAGATTGTACACTACGGATGTGTGTAGATTACAGGTTGTTAAATGCAAAGACCAGAAAAGACGCTTTCCCTCTCCCCAGAATAGAAGAGTCGTTGGATGCTTTGGCTGGAGCCCAGTGGTTTTCAACACTAGATTTGGCCAGTGGTTATAGCCAGGTAGAAATGGCAGAAAAAGACAAAGCAAAGACAGCTTTTTGCACTCCATTCGTCTATTTGAGTTAACCGTATGCCTTTTGGTTTGTGTAACGCACCAAGCACTTTCAACGCCTCATGGAGCGACTTTTTGGGGACTGCCGGCACCAATCATTGCTTTTGTACTTAGATGACATAATTGTTTTTTCCTCCTCGTGAAACAGCATCTAGATAGGTTGGACCAGGTTTTCTCTAGATTGGAAAATCAGGGCCTGAAAGTTAAGCTCTCTAAATGCAACTTTTTCAGAAACATGTCAAGTACTTGGGTCATGTTGTCTCAGCCGATGGTGTTTCCACAGATCCAGACAAAGTGGCAGTAGTGCGGGAGTGGAAACAGCCAAGCAACTTGCCGAGCTTAGATCTTTTTGGCTTTGCTTCTTATTACAGGCGTTTTATTGCAGGGTTTTCAACATGGCTGGACCGTTGAATAAGTTGGTGGCAAAGCTCCTTCCTCCAGGTAGGAAGGGTAAAACTCCTAGGAAGCCACTAGCTGAGCATGGGACCCTGAATGTGAACAGAGTTTTCTCAGATTAAAAAATGCATTAATAACCACTCCTGTCCTCGCTTATGCAGATTTCCAGAACCATTTGTCTTGGAGTAGACGCGAGCCATGGGGTTTGGTGCAGTTTTATCCCAAGAACATGGGGGTAAGTTGAGACCTATTGCTTTTGCTAGCAGGAGTTTGAAACCAACTGAGCGTAATATGAGTAATTATAGTTCTATGAAGCTCGAGCTAGTGCCTTAAATGGGCAGTTACAGAGAAATTTCGAGAGTACTTACTTGGCAATGCATGCACAGTTTTCACAGACAACAATCCTCTGAGCCATTTGGCTACAGCAAAATTAGGGGCTACAGAGCAGAGATGGCATCGGAGTTGGCGGCATTTGATTTGACCCTTAAATACCGTCCAGTTCCCAAAATGCAAATGCAGATGCATTGTCTCGCCTCCACTTGCCATCTGAGGAGGAAGAGTTACCAGTGTTCAAACCGAAATGAGTGTACTACCTGGATTGGCAGTATCTGACCTCTCCACTTGCAGTCCCAGGATCCCATTGTTGGTGTTTTTTGAGATTTTGGGAGGAGAGTAGAATGCCTAGTGCTAAAGAGAACAGGAGCTTAATAAAGGCACAAGAGAGCTGGTTCGCCAGTGGAGCCGTATCAGAAAAAAGGAGTCTGTGCTCTATCGCTGCGTTCATTTACCAGATGGGGAGGGAGAGGTTCAGCAGTTGGTGTTGCCGCAGTGCCTACAGGAGCATGTTCTTCGCTCCCTTCATGATGAACATGGTCACCAGGGAGTAGAGCGCACCTTGCAGCTAGTTCGCTCTAGGTACTACTGGCCAAATATGTATAGTGATGTGGAAAATTGGTGTAAAAGCTGTGAGCGGTGTGTATTGTCCAAAGCTCTACAACCCAAAGTAAAAACCTATATGGGCACCATCAAAGCATCCCGACCCATGAAATCTTGGCTATTGATTTACTGTGTTGGAAACGTCTACAGATGGCAAGGAAAATGTTTTAGTTATGACTGATGTCTTTTCGAAATACACCCAGACAGTGGCCACTAAAGATCAGCGGGCAAGTACGGTTGCAGAGGTCTTGGTGAAGCACTGGTTTCAGTTGTTCGGTCCCCCGTGTCGTATTCACTCAGATCAGGGGAGAAATTTTGAAAGTAGTCTTGTTCAACAGCTCTGTAAAATCTATAACATCAAGAAAAGTCGCACCACCCCCTACCACCCCCAGGGCAATGGTCAGTGTGAGCGGTTTAATCGGACCCTACATGATCTGTTGAGAGCTCTCCCACCTGAACAAAAGCGTAGGTGGCCCCGGCATTTATCTCAGGTGACTTTTGCATATAATACCACTGTGCACCAGTCGACTGGTATGACCCCTTACTTTTTAATGTTTGGTAGGGAGCCAAGATTACCTGTAGATTTTTTGGTTGGGGGGGAAACAGAGCCAGAAGTTCCCTTGGAGGAGTGGGTGGAAGAACACCAAAAGTCTTTAACAGCAGCTTACGCAACAGTACAGAGGAGACTGGAGGATAAAGTTGTACAGAGAGAAAGAAGAGAGCAAGACCAGTCAATGGCCCCAGAGTTTGAGGAGGAGACATAGTTTACACAAGAAACCATTCAGTAAGAGGAAGGAATAAAATTCAAGATTTTTGGGATCCTACTCCTTATCAAGTTGTTTGCCCCCGTCTGCAAGAGGAGTTGTGTACTCTGTAGCTCCTGTTGGTCAGGAGGGCCCATTGCGTCAGTTGCATAGGACAGAACTTAGAAGTGTCCCAGAGAGTAGGGAGGATTGTACTTCTAATATTCCAATTGTAGAAGACACAAATTTGGTTTGAGAGAAAATGATAGGACAGACAAGTGTCTGAATCAGAAATGGCACCAAATTCAGACAGTGAAGTTGGTACTGTTTTACCTGTATATGATGAAGTGTTGGTTGATAATTTTTTTCCAGGCCAAGGCCCACTAAGGAAACTGGCACCCCCTTAGTCTTTGAGCCTCGGAGATCAGCTAGGGCAACTGCAGGACAACATTCTAATCCACACAAGTTGCCAAAATCTGTGCAGGTGATTAAACCAGCAGCATAAAGTTTTAGGTATTTTTAAATGACTTTATTGTTGTACATCGTCGGGTCGACGATGCTCCCTGCTGGGGAGGGATGTAACGGGTGGTACCTTGGGTGTCGCTGCAGCCCTACAGCCAAGCGAGGGTTTAAGGGGAAGTCGGCTGTTTGCCCGCGTAGTGCCAGTTTCCGTGGGAGGCCAGAGCGTTTGCTGGGCCCACGCTGTGTAATTGTTGTAAGATTGAATGGTGAGTTTTACAAAGTTTTATCTTCAGGGTTGTAATGTTTTAGCGAAAGATGGCAATGTTTACAAGTGTTTTTAATTTTTTGTCATGTTAGGACCACACAGTTGTTCTGAGGCCTGTGGTAGCCCATGGTGTGGTGGAGTTGATTGTGTGTGAGGCAATTACGACACACAGGTACAGCATCTTTTAGATTTTTATAGATTAAAATGTTTTGACTGAACTGTGTTTTGTAATTTTGTATTTTACTCTTTTTTTACAGTGAACATTGCTCTCTGCTGTCCTTTTGTTTTGAGTTTAAGTTTTTGTTTATTTTCAGTTAGTCCGTCTGGGTTTAGGAGGCAGGTGGCCTATGTGAAGGCGGACTAACTTTATTATTTTTGTTTGTTCGTCTGTGTTTATTGGTCACTTCCCTAAAAAAACTCAATCTCAGGGTAGATAAAAACTGTAATCAAACCTGACTTTTTTGCAGTGCTTGCATGCGGTGTTGTAGTGTTTACCTGATTGCAGTGGTTTTGTTTGCGCTTGGTCGCCTTACACAAGTTATTCAGGTTTCAGAAAATATCTATGCCTGTTTACGAGTAACACTGGGAAACCCAATTGTTTTATTTGTCCTAAATAAATAATGTTTAAAGCTTTATCTACGACTCCCTCTACGCATTTGTAACACATGCATGTGCAAAAGAAATAGCGTCTTCACGTGACACAGTTTGCGCTCGCCAGTTTAGCACCTTTGGTATCATGAATATGTAATTTCGGGCATTTTTGCGTCATGCCGCAAAATATAGGCGGAGGAAATGCAAATGTCGTTAAAAAGCGCCTGCAACCAACGTCGAGGGTGTGGCAGCTGTAATACTCCGCCGGAGAAGACGCAGAAACCAAAGAGGTGCGTGTTAATGTAGAAACATTAGAAGAGATCATTTTATCGTCATTTTCTCGTCTGGCATCTGGCTCATTCCAGAGGACAGTGGCAGTTGCTGCTGGTATTTCACAGAGCAATGCATCACATGCCATTCATATTAATATTAGTAATAGTCTAAATTAAAATGATAGTTTTACAAGAACAATAATATTGTCACAATAATAATTAATAATAACTAGTATAGTTATTATTATTATAACAATAATTAATAATACGTATTATTATAACAATAATTGATAATACGTATTATTATAACAATAATTAATAATACGTATTATTCTTTTATTATTATTATTATTATAAAATAATTTACAATAAGTATTATTATTATTATTTATATTTGATTATTATTGTCGCTGTCTTCATCGCACTGCGGCGGATATACAGCCCCCAAAAAGCCGCTCACATCGCTTGCTGCATCTTACACAACATTGCAAAAAGACACGGCCTGCAAGATGATGCTGTTATAATATAATACAATATAATCATATGTGGTGAGGTTTTGGAGGAGCCTGGTTAAATCAAGACAACGCTGCTGCAAGCACGGAATGATCTAATTTAAAATCATTTCACAGGCAAAGTATGGTTTGGAGACACAAGACAACATGCAACGCGATTTCAATATGATTTATTATTTTTTCTCTTTCTCAGCGTGCGTCCAGACGTCTGTGGCGTCTCCTCGACCTCGCGCGCCGCCGTGCGCACTGTGCCGTGCTTTCCTCACTAGCTGGATGCGCTGTGCGGTGGTCACTCACAATGAGGGCCTGAACAGATGTTTTTTTAGAGTGGACACAGTCCCGCGAACCTCGCATTACTCCTGTGAGTGCCCGTACCTCCTGCGCCACGGAAGAAAGACCCTCGCGTTCTGGTTTTTGAGTTCTTCCAGTAGCGCGTATATATCCACTGCGTCACTGATTTGGCCCGTTCCTGCTGGTTTTCACATGTATCTAAACAAATAATACGCTTAAAAATAAGCTTATAAATTAATAAATGTATATTATAATGTGTATCCTGCTGGTTATAATAGGGTGAATATTGGTAAAGAGGGACAATATGTGAAGCGGACACTTATGTTTGAGGCTTTGTATATTAAAATATGTGCACTTCTACAACTTATATTTAACTCTTTAATGATCTTTGGCATGTGCAGAATTAAAAATATTTTTTTCATGTAATATTTGATGATATAAATGGTCTCAGTGAAAGAGTGTGATCCTGCAATGACATAGTCTGTGATAAATTGTGTTATGGTTATAACTTCGGAAAGCTTAAAGATAGAAAGTTATTATTATTATTATTATTATTATTATTATTATATTATTATTATTATTATTATTATTCATTTTTTTATTTATACCGGGAGGCTCAATGAGACAAGACTCTCCTTTTCATTGGCGCCCTGTTTAAAATAAAAACACAATCATTAAAACATTTTATACAATACATATTAAATTAAATTAAATTAAAACAAGTACAAATATGATTTGAAATCTCTGCCACCAAATGACTAAAACAACAGTTGTGAGTTGGCGTGTTGGCCTTTCCAACGGCATTTATTTATTCGTGATATCTTGCCAGATGGCCTTGCGGCTATTGTGATGGTTTTATTCCTCTGCATGGGTCAGCTCCTCGTTACGAGAGTTTGCTTCTTCCACGAGGACCTTAGTTCCTCGGGTCGAAATTTTTTTTCGTTTGCGAGTCTCTTCCTCTATGTGGAAACTGAAGCACGCAAAAGGGTTATTTACATAGGTCCGCCTTCATCGGTTTGCTCCCGCACTACTGACGCAGTTTCTCTTTGTTGATCGCGTGCAACACGCCCACTTCAGGGACGCGCAAAATTCTGAACTGCGGCCGCAAATTAGTACGTGCTATTATCCACCTTAGTAAATCAGGGCCTTAGTTTTTAAAATATACTATGCAAGAAACAAGAGCAAAGCATACAGTCATATTCACAGAAAAACAGAAATGGAATGTTTTTGTTTTATTTTCTTCCACTGATGTTTGCTAAATTAACAATATTGGGAAGTCCTGAGAGATAACTGTTAAAAATGGATTTAATTTGGGTAAGCAAAATTGATGTTCCATTAGGGCTTCCATGAGTAAACACTTTTAAAGTGGAGCATTTACCATGGCGCCGGTGACAGGCCATGGCACTGGAGAGCAGAGGGCGCAGAGCAACACAAGAGACCTGGAAATGCTTGAGTCAGAGAATGAATGAAACCCGGAAGCGCTTTTTATTGGTGACGACTGTCGCAACTAGCCAATAGGAATAGTTTTCTTAATTAGCGCGGTCTGCCTGCAGACAGTACTGCTATACTTGTAAACCAGCTACAGTCCACTGCGGTCCATATTTGCCCAAAGCCGCACGGATTCACATGGATTCCCGCAAGATTGTTGAGAGTATTTTTCCTGCAGCATTCTGATTTGGCTTTCAAGACATGCGAACAAATTCTTTCTGCACACTTGCACGAGTCCACACTGCTCCGAGGTCAGTGTACCGGGATGCATTGGTTTTAATTCCTAAGTAGTGTGAGCACCGACCCACATGGAACTCACACTCAATGTACGGCAGGAGTTAGGCACGGAACCGTTGGTACAGTTAATATAGACAGGCAATCATTCACTCTTTCATTCATTTACTAAGGCAGTGGTGTCGAACTCATTATGACCAAAGGCTTTATTGGGATTATGGCCATCGTGAAAGGCTGGTTGTGATTGCAATAAACCTATGACTCTTTGACATACTACAAATAATAGTCTCTCTCTTTGATTTCTGTTTATTGATTGAAGTTACAAATGCTGCATAAACATAAGGCTAAGCAATACATCATTCTTTCAGGAAACTCCATTATGTTAATGTGCCTATGAAAGGTTGGACTACTCAGTTCAATAAAACGTTTGGTTTATTATATTTAAAGTGAGACTGAATGCGCAATTTTTGCAGCAAACGGGTTCACAGAAATTAAAATACAAATACTTGGCTGTCGTCAAGTCGATGTGACGTCGGTGTGAAAATTCATTCATTGCAGCAGAGTCACGGTTTTTGCACACGTAACTGTAAAATGAACGCATTTGCAAATCAATCAAAAAAATAAAAAAAGGCCCAGAAACAGTAGATAATTCATTCATTCAAAGCAAAAATATGGAAAACACATCACGTGGAACTGAAAAACGTTTCTTTTGACCTACATGCGTACTTCTACAGGTGGGAAGAAGCTGGAGAGAATCTACGGGAGAACACAAGGAGAACATGCAAACTCCACCCAGAGAGATCAGGAGATGTTGATTTGATCTGACTCCCTCCACAGCAGTTATGCAAAGTAAGTCCATTTCAACACACATAAAAAACAACTCTTGTAAATGTTAAGACTCAATAGACAAACAAATGTTGTTTTTTTCGGAAACTGGCATGTTTCCATTAGAGAAAATGTGATGCAAATTGAATTTGCGATCTTTAATGGTTAATAAAAAGGCGGCGACTGCCTTGTGAGTGAGAAATATCCAAACGAGCTGTTTGCCCAAACTAAATGTTTTCTACAATAAGCTAAAGCAGAGGTTCTCAAACTTTTCAGCCCGAGACCCCAAAATACCCACACGAGTCGTGACCCCCACAGCAAAAGAAAACACATGTTTGAAAAATTTGTCGTAAAATCATACAAAGCTGGGTTTGCAACACTTTTGAAAGATTATATCCTGAAATAATTTCACAACCCCCAGAATTTGTTTCCCGACAACCACTGACCTGAAGAAGACCCAGGCTTTTCAGAGAATATAGCAGCTCTTGTACTGCAAGGGTTGAGTTTCTATTTTTGTTTTCAGTGTTCTTCTTTAAATAATACAGCTATATAAAGCAGGGGTTCTCAACCTGGGAGTCCAGAGCCGCATGGTTTCTGGAGGTCCGCTAAAGATTTGTGAAAAATTGAGAAGCGTCTGGCTGCAAACGTATTCTCATGGCCTGCAGGGAAAAAAATACCATGCCTTGACAAATTGTGTGTCATGATGATGCCCTCTGCCTCTTTTGGCGTGCAATTACACACACATTTTTTTCTGGCATGGCATGGACACGTGATGTGATTGAGGACCAACGGAGGTTTTTTGGGAGGTTAACGGCTAAGTTTAGGTCTGAAGTTACAAAAACGGCTAAGTTTAGGTCTGAAGCTTGGAGGTAGTTAAGTTTAGGATTATGATTTGTTAGTCTTCAGGGTTAGGGAAAGGGTTTGTCTCGACAACTCTCACCGCAGGACGTCAAAAGCTCTCAGTACAAACTGGACGCCCATATATGGCACCTCTCGATTTTTCACAAAGCTGGAAACTTACCCAAATTACCTGATCTAAGTGCAGTCGTAGTGCTAACCTTACTCATTACATTTGCTAGCATAAAAAAATGGGCTTCCGGTGTGGATGAAGAGGTGATTCTGGACTGTGGAGGGAAGTGGGCGGTACAAGACTGCAGCCAGACGCTCTTGGAAAAACTGAACATTGATATCTTAAAGAAGGGTTGAAACTTTCAAATGCAGTTATAGATTTAGATTCCAATTTGCTCGTCTGTCGGATGAATATAACTAGAAGTATGAAGTTCCATGCACAAAGTCTATTTCTGTCATCTGAAAGTTTACAATTGCCAAGGTGACCAGAAAAACAACTTCATAGAGCCAAAAGCATGGGCCTATTTGTAATGACTTTGCGTTTCGATTCAGGGTCAAAACAAAAACACAATATCTTCCACGACAAACAGGACTGCCGGAGAAAAGCCGGTTTGCACAAGGTCATGAGAGAATGTGCCTTGAATGTGAATCGTGCTCTCCTAAAACGTTAAAAGGGGTAATATATAGCAGCTTGTTTACTTCTCAGCAGGTTGCCAGATCCTTAGAAAACACTGGCCCTGCGAGGCGTCTGCTCCGTGCTTTTCTCCGTTGAGTAATTGCACCAAAACTGCCCCAAAACACACTTTAGATCCAAGTAATTAGCGCATGATGAAACGGGTCTGCCATTGTTGTGCTGTGAAGTTTACGAGGGCAGAAAGTGCAAAAATAAGCATTCTATTAAGGCGAGACACTACAAGCAAAAGTAGAACTACTGGTAGTTTTTGGTGAGTTTGCAGTGTCTGTGTATAACATTGTAACTTCAAAGAGAGCAAAGAAGTTCTGCTTGAGAGTATTCTAATGTCCTATTCGCACAGCATAATATTTAAATCATGACCTTGTGTAAAATGTAAAAAGAATGTCGTCTGAGTTTCTAGTCCTGTGTAATGTTTGATAAGATATCCTTTATTTGTCCCACAATGGGGAAATTCCAGTGTTGCAACGCACATTTTAAGAACAGCAGGGAAAATAGAAACATGCAATCAAACAAGATAATTTTAAAATAGACTTAAAATATATATAAAGATACAATAATTAAAAGACTATTATTTACAATAAATGTTTGCTATGGCACAGTGCAGGATATGACAGGATAAATAGATAAAGTGGCATCAGTGTGTAGTCTATAGTACTATGTACAATATATGACTATGATTATGTACAACTGCAGCAGATGAACAGAATAAATAACCAGTAATAAATATGAGGTAAAAGTATGACTATGTTTATGTACAGAGCAGCATTTAAGGAGGTGTAAATAGAGGTAATAATACTATCAGATAAAGTGACATGAGTGAGTTGTACCAGAGATGTTTCCATGGTAACACAGTATTGCACAAGATTAAATGTGATGATGTCCAGAGTTAACAGTGTTCGTTGTACAGTCTGACAGCAGCAGGAAGGAAGGACCTGCGGAACCCAGACAGGGCGTCCTGCAGGGGGTGAGACTCATGGTCCAGCATAGATGTGAATCTAGCCAGGACCCTCCTGTCCCCCATCTCCCGCACTGAGTCCAGAAGACAGCCCAGGACGGAGCTGGACTTTTTGATGACCTTGTCCAGCTTCTTCCTCTCTCTCTCTGTGATGCTGCTGCTCCAGCAGACCACACCGTACAGGATGGCAGATGCCACCACCGAGTCGTAGAAGGTCCTCAGGAGTGGCCCCCTCACTCCAAAAGACCTGAGTCTTCTCAGGAGGTAGAGCCTGCTCTGGCACTTCCTGTACAGTGCATCAGTGTTGTGAGTCCAGTCCAGTTTATTGTTCAGATGAACACCCAGGTACTTGTATGAGTCCACTCTCTCAATGTCCCTTCCCTGGATGTTCACTGGTGGCGGGGCAATGGAGTGGCGTCTGCGAAAGTCCACCACCATCTCCTTGTCTTCCCAGCGTTGAGGAGAAGATGGTTCTGCTGACACCAGTCCACAAAGTCCTGCGTTAGTCCTCTGTACTCTGCATCGTAGTCCTCTGTGATGAGTCCGATGATAGCAGAATCGTCAAAGAACTTCTGCAGGACGCAGCTGTCCGTGTTGTGTCTGAAGTCTGCAGTGTAGAGGGTGAAGAGAAAGGGCGCGAGGACGGTGCCCTGCGGCGCCCCCACACTGCAGGTCAGAAGGTCAGACACACAGTCTCGGGCTCTCACAAACTGGGCCTGTTTGTGAGGTAGTCCAGGATCCACAGTCTAGTCCAGCTGCCTTCCTGGTTTGTAAAGTTTCCCCTAAATTTTCCTCACCAAACTCAGATGTAATTTAATTCCATGTTAAACCTTTTGTCTGTTCTCAATCCATAAACTGTATATAAATTAATTATTGATTCTGTAGCCTACTTACCTTTTTCTCTCCTTCGCCATACGACCAAAATTCAGATCGAGGCTATTTTCTTCTCCGCCAAGTCAAGCTCCGCAGATCAGAGCTCACCAAAAAAGAAAGTGAACTATGTCTATGTTTTTTCAACACAATAGACCAGACCTGGGCAAACGGCAGCCCGGGGGCCAAAGGCGGCCCGCAACCAGTTCTAATCAGGCCCCTGGCATATTTTGAGAAACAGAAATGCATAAACTTGTGGCAGATTCAATTCACAGTGTTAAGAGAAGAAAGTCAAAGCCATGAAAAGCAATTTATCAATAGTAAAGTTGAAGTTTTACGAGATTAAAATTGTATTTTGGATCATGGAACATTGTTGAAATTCTAAAAGTCTATCGTGTGTTTGATGCAAACATTTGGCTTGTCCAAGTTCAATTCCTCATTTTTTTTTCTCACAAAACTTCAAGTTTAATCTAATAAATAGCTTCATTTTATGTTTTTTTTTCTCTTTATTTTCTCAGGGAAAAAATGACTTTTTTCACATATAAAAATTTTTTCTCGCAAAATCATACCTTTCTTAAGCTTCAACTTCGAATGTTACAAATTTATTATGCGAGAGCAAACTTTTTATTAGTACTGGTTTTAATAATAATTATAATAATGCATTGGATTTATATAGTGCTTTCAAGACACCCAAAGATGCTTCACATTATGCATTATTCATTCATTCCATACTGGGTAGTGGTAAGCTACTATTGTAGCCACAGTTGCCCTGGGGCAGACTGACAGAAGCGAGGCTGCCATTTTGCGCCATCGGCCCCTCCGACCACTACCAACCATTCACACTCACACCAGAACCAGACTAGGCAATGTGGGTGAAATGTCTTCCCTCAGGACACAACAACGAGTTTCTCCTCTGTTCGCCCCACTGTGGCACCTGAGGTTCCTCCGCGGCCTCCCATCCGAGTACTGCCCAGGCCAACCCTGCTTAGCTTCTGAGATCTGACGGGATCAGGCTTTGGCATGCACATACCAGCATGCCAAGCATATGGTTTTCTATTGACCCTATTTTGTCCCGCCCACTTGGCTTGGAAATGCACTTCCTGTTTAGCTCTGTTAAGGTAGCTAACGTGTTTGTTTGTCTGTCTTGTGGGGCAATTTTAATTAAATATAATGACAGTTAAAATAAACCATCGACTGAAATCTACAGGCTAAATGCAGCTAAACAGGAAGTGCATGTCCTAGAAAAGTAGGCGGGACAAAATAGGGTCAATAGTATGGGTTTAAATATGGTCCTCCAGTAAAAATAATTGCCCGGCCCTGCAATAGAAGAACTATACTGCTAATTAAATACTTATCTAATGAATCACTACCATCTTTTCTTCATTGTCTTGTTTCCAGCAAGTAGTATTCTGCCTGAGACAAATTGCTTTTCTAAGACTATAAACCTCGATTATTCTGTGATGGCTGTGAGAGAGAATCACAGCAACCTCCAGCTTCCATCACTGTGGCAGACGTCCAAGAAAGTCTCAGATGTGAAATGCCGGACAGCACCAGGCCCTGACATGATCCATGCCCACTGGCTAAAGAAACTCACTGCACTGGATGAACTTCTGGCAGCACAAAAGAACCAGCTGCTGACAGATAAGACTCATCCGGAGTGAGTAACTGACTGGTGTACGATGCTGATCACAAAGAGAGTAAGTACAGTCCCATTCAACTATCGGCCAATAACCTGTTTCTACTCAACAGGAGCTGCCAGTAATAAAAACATAATATTTAAACAGGATTTGGAGAGGCTCATCCATGGAATTGGCTTCATGTGCAGTAATTAGAACCAGGAAATACAGAGATGCTCCAGAGTAACTGAAAAATGTGTCAAAAGCAAAGGACAAGTTTTACAATAAAATTCACCTTAATCTGTAGTTTTTGAATTACTTGTGTAAACACTGACTTAGGTGCCCAGGCTGTTTTCTTTATCTGATCATAGCTTTAGAGACCAAAGTCACTAAAATGGTAAATGTGTAAATTTGCTAATGAGCTCACCTGCTTCCTATCCCTCATCAGCAGCCACACCTCCTTCTCCGGCTGCAGCTCTGTTCTCAGATGGTTCATTTTCGTTTATCGGTCAACTCATGCTGCGTCCCACCTCATCCCCATCTCCTCCTTGTTTCCACTTAGCTGTTGTCATCCTGCCAGATGAGTCATTTTTCTCTGATGGACTCTGGGTCTACAGACTTAAACTCTAAGTGCATTGGATACATGTCAGCCCTGGTCACATCTACAGCCTGTCCGTCCATAGGAATGGATCTCTCCTTTAGGTTTCTCACTTCTCTACTGGGTTTTGGAGATTTTCATTGCTGAGAAGAAGGGTCTAAGGACAGAAGATGTTCTGGACATTTTCCGTTCAATAGAGGTTATGCAGGTGACCTCACAGCATTCTAAATGTTCATGCTGAGTGGCAAGGATGCATTAGAGTCAATGGAGAGAAAGGACATTTTCTCTGTAAGAGTTCAATAAACAGCTAAAACTGAAAAAATTAAACTACAGTTTGATAACAAATTCAACCCACCACAAGTCTACTGAGCAATTGGTTTTGTAACTGACATGTAAAAAGAGAAAATCAAGTCAACAGTTGGAGCAAAGCAGATAAACTTTAGCTTCTCACATTTATCAGACATTAAAATCACACACAATTAAACTTATTACCTTTTTCTTCTTAAAAAACAAGTTTTTGAGTCCATTTGTTGCAGTCAAAATGTCCTAAATCATCAACTGTTTTTAGCAGACAAGCTTGTAGCAAACAAGCCGTTGCCACGACAACAAAGAATACAATGAAGAAATGCCACTCATTCTAAAGTTGCTAAGCATTTTTGGAATAAAATTAAGTCACCTGCATAACCTCTATTGACCCTATTTTGTCCGCCACTTGGCTTGGAAATGCACTTCCTGTTTAGCTCTGTTAAGGTAGCTAACGTGTTTGTTTGTCTGTCTTGTGGGGCAATTTTAATTAAATATAATGACAGTTAAAATAAACCCATCGACTGGAATCTACAGGCTAAATGCATCTAAACAGGAAGTGCATGTCCTAGAAAAGTAGGCGGGTCTAAATAGGGTCAATAGGCTGTGTGCACGGAATTTCAGTTGACTTGCGTACATTCAAAAATGCTAACTTCTGTATGTACGACCATTTCCTGTTAGCGTTAGCATTTAGACACAATCATGTCTCTTTTTAAATACACAAGTGTCCTCTAGTGAAATATTCCTCTGACATGTAAAGTCTTTAACATGTTTTCTGTAACATTCACCACAACTGTCTGATCTAAAGAGGATTTATTAGTTTTAAACTGATGGAGTGAAAACCTCATTGAAAAGCATTGGACAGGAAGTGTTTGGCCCTGTCCCAATACTCACACTTGCACACTTGTGCACTTCAAATGTGCGTTGACGACGAGCCGCTGAAGTGCGCATGGTGTCCCAATTCTCTAGAATGTTTTTATCCACACTTCACAACGGCATATTTACGCACTTCAGGCAAGTGTGGAGTTTTCAAATGATGCAATGCTTCTACCTTAGCAACTTAGCTCTGAACGTTAACAGGAGGCACAGTTTAATAATATACGGCGGTAAGAAAACCATTTGGCTTGTACCTTGCGCTGCCACAGCTGATTCCTACCAGACATGGACATTCACAGCACTGTTTTATATGTTTGTGGCAAGTTCCAATGATCCAAATAGACTAGTAATTTAGCAGCAGTTTAATTCATAACATGTTGAAGTGTGGACTGTCCCATTTCTGTTCTGCACACTTGAGCACTTGTGCACTTGGCGCACTTGCACACTTTCAAACAATGCACACTTCAGTGAAGTGCACAAGTGTGCAAGTGTGAGTATTGGGACAGGGCCTTTGTATGTACAGGATGTGCTATTTTAAACCAAAACAAGACAAATGCACTGAGGTAATTCACTCTTGGGTCTGTTTTTAAATCACCATTGTCACTCCTGATCTCTCTCTGGATCATAATCATCGGCTGTGGTTTATTTTTTACCACCATCAGTGTCCAGCCCCGAGGAAACACATCTTCCAGATTTAATGTAATTAATCTGGTCAAGCTAATCATCTTCTGCTGAAGTCTTAACTGCCAAAGTTAATTAAAAAAAAAACAGCCTGTGGAATGCTGTGATGTCATGTGAACACAACCTATAGAGGAATTTTCAGTTGACGTCACTTTCCGCCCTACTGCACATGCTCCATGCAGAAAGATACACTCTCCATCTGCTTATCTGGGAAAGTCCCATAAATAAAACAAGAAAACAGGACGAGGACGAGCAGGACAGTCTGACAGACGTCTGGCTCCTGCAGCTTGACAGTGTTTTTGTCACTGTTTTTTCACTCACCTGAATGTAACTTTTAAAGGGAACCCTGGATATGAAGACAAATGTGGCTAAAACTCTAGTACCGGTCATGCTTATTAAAATAAATTACAAACAAATATATAACTGCTTACTATTTATTATAAAATTGTCATTGTTTATGTTGTTTTCAAGCCACTGGGAGCCGCCATTTTGGTTGATGACATAAATTAGTGTTTCCATGGTTACTCCCACAGTTTCGTCTGTGAACAGTTCCACAAAAACACCACTGACAGTGTCCAGTTCTTACCTCTTCCTCTTGATTATCTTCAGTTTTACTAGATTCCACATAATAGTTCTGTATTTGGCTTTGCTCCGGCTCAAACTGACAAGGTTTAACCCAGGAATTCATGTTGCCTAGTTACCTGCTACTGCCTGTTACCTTGACAACACTATTTTATGTCATAACCGCAGCAAAATGTCAGCCTCCATGTCATTTCTTCATAACACTATTTTAATAAAACTACAAATACTTCCAGGGTATTTGTCCTGTATTTATATAAGTGATGATATTATAAGTGTTTTAGGGTAAACATGTGATTCTATCCAGGGTTCACTTTAAGGGCCGAATTTCATTCACAAATGTTAAATTAGCAGCATAACTTTTGTTTTCGCACAGTTTTCACACATCACCTGTGCTGATGAACAAATAATTACTCTAAAAGATTAATGTTCTATTTCAGTGGGATTATGCATTTAATATTTTACACACAAAAAGTTAAATTGTGTCACTTTAAACAAGATGCCGCACAGTCACTTTTTAAGAGAAAAAAATGACCTTGTTTTTTTTTTTTTTCTATAAGTACATTACTGTAGTCTCATGACTCAGGCTGAAAAAGCTGTGGTGCTGAGCAGATGGTTTAGCCTGTAGCAGACCACACCAGATGCTAACAGATGTGCTCATGTTACAAGGACACTCACATAAAGTCATGTCATGAGAGACCTCATTTTACCTACAGTACATTCTGTTCATGTTTACATAAGAGCAAACGGAAGTAGGGATGCACGTTGGGCCGTAGACCGTTCCATGTTAAATTTTACTCTGTGGAAACTGTCTGACATTGCACTCAACAGTTACAAAGGAATTTTTTGCTTAAACCAATTACTGCATCCAAACACATGATTAGAACAGGAGGTAAAGCACACGTGTCATTGATCAATACGGTTTGTGAGATAAAACTTTGAAGTAAAAAATTTACAAAATAAAATTGAAATATTTGAAGATAATATAAAGGGATGTCTGTCGCGTTGTCACATTTTGATCACGTGACAAAACACGTAGCAAAACAGTTAAACGTAATTGACGTAAGTGTCCCGCATATCACGTCCGTGTCCCGCTTTTTCATTGGTGATCGAACATAACAATTACAACACTTATAGCACCTTGTTAAGACGGGAATTTGAGCATCTGTCTCGTCTCTGTTCATGCGCGTTCATGTGATTAGCAGCACCGTACGTCAACAGTCTGCGAGTCGCTGTTCCCGCCCAACATTTGTGAGGAAACTTCTCTGTAAACGGTGACAGCGAAGGAAAAAGGCAAATCGTGTGAGGAGACGATAACTCTGGCCAGTGAGGCAAAGAAAAGGAGAGTTTGCAGGTACAATTACTGAAGGAGACGCTGAAAGAGCGCAGTGCTGTTCAGTTTGTGTAAAACGAGCTTCTCCATCAGCCACGGAGGAGAATATGACTTAAAACGGCATGACACATGTGAAGCTCGTCAAAAATAGGCACAACAAGAAACTTCTTAATTAATGCAAATAATTATTAAAATAAAAAAAACAAAGCTGTCACCTGTTCCAAAAACAGCCTGTTTCAATAAATGAGATAATGGTCTATTTAAAGGAGCATGGCGCAAGTTGCAAAGGTTTTGAACAAGGGCGCCATCTTTGGCGTTTTGTGGCACTGCACCCACCATACTATCTTCAGCTGAAGACGTATTTTAGGCTTAAAAGATTCTTTTGACACATCGTTATTTTCTGCTAAATGTTTTCTGAGTTAAGAAGACAAAGGCTTTTGTATAAAAAGTAGATGCTGACTATTTTATTTGTTCTTTTTGACTGACTAATCAGTTTTCAAACTCCAAAAGTTACACAAGGAAAGATTAGTGAGAGTTTGAGGAAAAGCTTTGTTTTAGCGTAAACAAGCTTTTTACAGGACTAATTTCTCATAAACTAAATGCTCAATGGCATTTTATTACTCTAATAAAACATAAACCTTACCGAGACAAACAGCTAAGCGCTAAGCTATATCTGTGTCTAAATGTGGATGTAATTTGACAGACCTGAGAGTCTGACCTTCCAATGAAAATAATCACCAGATGAACATCTCCAGCACAGTTCTTCTTTCTCAAAAACTTGTCCGAGTGCTACCGGCTCACAGTCGGCCTCATGCCGGTTGTTTTAATCGGACCTAGGCTAATTCTTCTGTGTTGTGGGGGTTCAGAAGCTAGATGGCTGTATTTACCACTGATTATTTATTTTATTTTTTATTAAACAATCTTTACAACATTCGTCTGTTGTATAAAACCGAGAGCTTTAGCGAAACAATTAGAAATAAATGCCAATAATCCGGTGAAGGAGGACTAGCGCGGGAAAATGCCACCAGCGCCACTCACCTTTATGAGTCTGTCTGCGCTTATACAGGCAACCTCGGTAACAGAATGGCGCATATCCAGACCTGTGCCAATGGATGGAAATTTGATATATCATAATATTGAGCATTTTAACATACGCTATGCACCTTTATTAATAATTTATTATATAGAAAACTTTAAATGTCAAAATATCATATGCATCTGTATTTGATCAAACAATAGTGTTATTTTAGTTTAAAACTGTTTTTTTTATATCTGTCGAGTCCGTCCCACCATATCCTCAAACCTGTCCCACTTTTTGGAGTTTTTGAGGTGGTCACCCTGTGGATGACTCACACAGGAACTAGAAACTCAGACGATGTTCGTAATCATTACAATTTCGATGAGGTCCTGAGGTAAATATTATGCTATGCGATAAAGACTGCATCAATCAATACATTTCCAAAACAACAGCACTAAACTCCAATCCTTCCTTCCTTCTTTCTGCTTAGCTTCGATTCCTCCGCTGCCCTGAACCTTTTTAGCCTAATTACAGCTGGCACCTAAAGTGTAACATCATCACTCGCAGACATTTCCCCTTCAAGCTTACAGAACAAAGACGATCCCGAGAATTACAAATGCGTACATCATGACCGACTCACTGGAGCTGTGGACACTCTTCCCAGAAACGCTAATTACAAGCAAAGCTAATCACAGCCGGCGAAAAAAGGCACGTGCGCCGCCTTCTGCATTAGCGCCAAATCACTGGAAAATGTTGTGAATGACGTTGGGTTGGCGGTCGGACATTTTCTTGCAGTGTGTGGAGTGATTGGCTTATTAAGGAAGCACATTTCCATACTAATGTGTTTTTGTTCGGCGGCGTGAGTTCGTTATCTTCGCTTCCTGTTGATGACTTGTGATTTGGACACGGCGGATATTGCTGGCGTCAGTCGCACGAGCGAGATAAAGAATAGTTATGGTCTAGAAGAGCCAGTCGTGTCTTTTACGCTGAATGGGTTTCCAAAGCGCTGTTCAGTCTTTGGAGGAGGAGATATATTCATAAATAATGATAAGAGGATTGTCATGGGAACCTAGAGAAGCAAAAATACAGTTCCACGATGTTAAAGATCTCATACAAATCAATATGTAGGCCAGGACTGCAAAAAGTCTAAAGGAGAATAAGGTAATGAATCTTTGAGTTGATAAAATGGGACGATGTGAGTAAAATGTTAAGAGAGAAAGAGAAGAGGGAAGGGGAAGAGAAGAAAGAGGGGAAAAGGAGAGAGAGGATCAAAATAGAGAAAGACAGGAACGAGGGAAAAGTAGAGAAAGAGAGGAAAGAGGGCAGGAAGTAGAGAAAGAGAGGAAAGAGGGGGGAAAGTAAAGAAGAGGAGAATAAGAGAGAGAAGAAAGGGGAAAAGTAGAGAGAGAGGAAAGGGGTAAAAGTAAAGAAAGGAGAATAGGAGAGAGAGAGGGAAGATGGGGAAAAGGAGAGGGTGGAAAGTAGAGAGAGACAAGAAAGGGGGAAAAGTAGAGAGAGAAAAGAAGAGGGGAAGTGGAGAAAGAGAGAAGAAAGGTTTGAAAAGAAGAGACAGATGAAAGAGGGAAAGTAAGTAAAGAAACAGGAGAATAAGAGAGAGAGGGAAGAGGGGGAAAGGAGAGAGAGACAGGAAAGTCGAGAGAGAGAAAGAGGAGAAAAGGAGAGTAAAGTAGAGAGAAAGAGGGAAAAAGGAGAGAGAGGAAAAAGTAGAGAGGAAGAAGAGAATAGGAGAGAGGGAGGTGGGGGGAAAGGAGAGAGAGGGTGAAAAGTAGAGAGAGAAAAGGAGGGGGAAGTGGAGAAAGAGAAAAGAAAGGTTTGAAAAGAAGAGACAGATGAAAGAGGGAAAGTAAGAAACAGGAGAATAAGAGAGAGAGGGAAGAGGGGGAAAATGAGAGAGAGACAGGAAAGACGAGAGAGAGAAAGAGGAGAAAAGGAGAGAGTAAAGTAGAGAGAAAGAGGGAAAAAGGAGAGCGAGAAAGCAGAAGAAAAGTAGAGAGAGGAAAAGGAGAAAGGAAGGGAAGTGGAGAAAGAGAGAAGAAAGGTTTGAAAAGAAGAGACAGATTAAAGAGGGAAGGTAAAGAAACAGGAAAATAAGAGAGAGAGGGAAGAGGGGGAAAAAGGAGAGAGAGACAGGAAAGAGGAGGAAAGTCGAGAGAGAAAGAGGAGAAAAGGAGAGAGAGACAGGAAAGTCGAGAGAGAAAGAGGAGAAAAGGAGAGAGTAAAGTAGAGAGAAAGAGGGAAAAAGGAGAGAGAGGAAAAGGAGAGCGAGAAAGCAGAAGAAAGTAGAGAGAGGAAAAAGGGAAAAGTAGAGAGAGAGAGGAAAGAAGAGAATAGGAGAGAGGGAGGAGGGGGAAAGGAGAGAGAGGGGGAAAGTAGAGAAAAGGAGAGGGGAAGTGGAGAAAGAGAGAAGAAAGGTTTGAAAGAAGAGACAGATGAAAGAGGGAAAGTAAAGAAACAGGAGAATAAGAGAGAGGGAAGAGGGGGAAAGGAGAGAGACAGGAAAGACGAGAGAGAGAAAGAGGAGAAAAGGAGAGAGTAAAGTAGAGAGAAAGAGGGAAAAGGGAGAGAGATGAAAAGGAGAGCGAGAAAGCAGAAGAAAAGTAGAGAGAGGAAAAAGTAAGAGAGAGAGGAAAGAAGAGAATAGGAGAGAGGGAGGAGGGGGAAAGGAGAGAGAGGGGAAAGTAGAGAAAAGGAGAGGGGAAGTGGAGAAAGAGAGAAGAAAGGTTTGAAAAGAAGAGACAGATGAAAGAGGGAAAGTAAAGAAAGGAGAATAAGAGAGAGAGGAAAGAGGAGAAAAGGAGAGAGTAAAGTAGATAGAAAGAGGGAAAAGGAGAGAGAGGAAAAGGGAAAAGTAGAGAGGAAAGAAGAGAATAGGAGAGAGGAGGTGGGGGAAAGGAGAGAGAGGGTGAAAAGTAGAGAGAGAAAAGGAGGGGGAAGTGGAGAAAGAGAAAAGAAAGGTTTGAAAAGAAGAGACAGATGAAAGAGGGAAAGTAAAGAAACAGGAGAATAAGAGAGAGAGGGAAGAGGGGGAAAATGAGAGAGAGACAGGAAAGACGAGAGAGAGAAAGAGGAGAAAGGAGAGAGTAAAGTAGAGAGAAAGAGGGAAAAAGGAGAGCGAGAAAGCAGAAGAAAAGTAGAGAGAGGAAAAAGGGAAAAGTAGAGAGAGAGAGAGGAAAGAAGAGAATAAGAGAGAGGGAGGAGGGGAAAGGAGAGAGAGGGGGAAAAGTAGAGAGAGAAAAGGAGAGGGGAAGTGGAGAAAGAGAGAAGAAAGGTTTGAAAAGAAGAGACAGATTAAAGAGGGAAGGTAAAGAAACAGGAAAATAAGAGAGAGAGGGAAGAGGGGGAAAAAGGAGAGAGAGACAGGAAAGAGGAGGAAAGTCGAGAGAGAAAGAGGAGAAAGGAGAGAGAGACAGGAAAGTCGAGAGAGAAAGAGGAGAAAAGGAGAGAGTAAAGTAGAGAGAAAGAGGGAAAAGGAGAGAGAGGAAAAGGAGAGCGAGAAAGCAGAGAAAAGTAGAGAGAGGAAAAGGGAAAGTAGAGAGAGAGAGGAAGAAGAGAATAGGAGAGAGGGAGGAGGGGGAAAGGAAGAGAGGGGGAAAAGTAGAGAAAAGGAGAGGGGAGTGGAGAAAGGAGAGAAAGGTTTGAAAAGAAGAGACAGATGAAAGAGGGAAAGTAAAGAAACAGGAGAATAAGAGAGAGGGAAGAGGGGGAAAAGGAGAGAGACAGGAAAGACGAGAGAGAAAGAGGAGAAAAGGAGAGAGTAAAGTAGAGAGAAAGAGGGAAAAGGGAGAGAGATGAAAAGGAGAGCGAGAAAGCAGAAGAAAAGTAGAGAGAGGAAAAAGTAGAGAGAGAGAGGAAAGAAGAGAATAGGAGAGAGGGAGGAGGGGGAAAGGAGAGAGAGGGGGAAAAGTAGAGAAAAGGAGAGGGGAAGTGGAGAAAGAGAGAAGAAAGGTTTGAAAAGAAGAGACAGATGAAAGAGGGAAAGTAAAGAAACAGGAGAATAAGAGAGAGAGGAAAGAGGAGAAAAAGGAGAGAGTAAAGTAGATAGAAAGAGGGAAAAAGGAGAGAGAGGAAAAAGGGAAAAGTAGAGAGGAAAGAAGAGAATAGGAGAGAGGGAGGTGGGGGGAAAGGAGAGAGAGGGTGAAAAGTAGAGAGAGAGAAAGCAAAGGGAGAAAAGTAGAAAGATTAGGAAAGTAAGGAAAAAGAGGAAGAGAGAGGCAAGAAGGGGAACATTGGAGAAAGAGAGAGGAAAGAGGTTTGAAAAGAAAATACATTTGAAAGAGGGAAAGTAAAGAAATAGGAGAATAGGAGAGAGGAAGAGGGGGAAAAGGAGAAATAGGAAAGGGAAAGTAGAGAGAGAAAGAGAGGAGAAAAGGAGAGGGATAGGGTAAGTAGAAAGAAAAAGGGAGAATAAGAGAGAGAGAAAGAGGGGAAAAGGAGAGAAACGTGAGAGGGAAAGACAGAAAGGGAGAAAGGGGAAAATAGGAGAGAAAAGAGGGGAAAGAGAAGGAAAATAACAGACAACTCACATAAGAGTTTAATTGACATGAAACTTGAAACTGCACTGTTACTTGTTACAGTGAGTGTTTCTCAGCAGGGCCGGCTCTAGTCCTTTTAGCGCTGTATATAGGCTTGTATTATCTCTGCGTTGAAAGCAGAGTCATTTTAGAAAATAGATGATGATGAATGAAGATGAGGGTTTATTTATAAAGCACATTTTCACACACAGATGTCTTTCAAAGGGCTTCACAAAGCAACCCTCCCTCCCGCTCAGTCACAGCAGCAGCCAGAGTTGCCAAGTCCGCTTCTTGATAGCGACTTTGGGCTTCATTTATTGGAAAGACACAAGTTGCGATTTGTGTGTGTGACGGCTCTCGACTGATTTATGCTCCAGTCATTTGGTCAGGTCCTCACTGTCTTTGGAGCTTCTCTTCAGAGCTAATCAGGTTCCAGGTGCGTCTGGTCAGTTAACCAGTGTTTCCCAACCAGGGGTACGTGGACCCAGGGGGTACGTGGCCATTTGCCAGGGGGTCCTTGGGATGATCGCAGATTTAAAAGAAAGGTAGAAATGCAAGTTTTGTAATGTGAAAAGTGTTATTTGCAACACATATGACATGTTAAGAGGCAACTGTTTGACTTGAAATACATTAAAACAATAAAATGCAAGGTTATACCTGTATGAGTTATCATAAAATACCCTAAAATACATGACATAAGGCAGTGTTTTTCAACCAATGTGCCTTGAGTTGCTGCCAAGTGTGCCTTGAAAATATGCCAGTTTTCAATATTTAATCTATAAAATAAGATTAATCAGCGTTAATATTTTGATTTACAATTTGGAAGTTATTTACAGCAAGAAAAAAAGCAAAACCAATCACCATTTTTGATTTAAAGAAAAATTTAAAGATGTTCTATGTAATAATGTAATAATTTTGTGTTCTTAAACAGCTTAATTTGGCCATATTTCAATAGGTGGTGTGCGGCAGAAAAAGATTAAGCAAAGAAGTGTGCCGTGACTCAAAAAAGTTGGGAAAGACTGACATAGGGGGTACTCCTTGTGTGAGATCATGATTAGGGGGTACTCAAGACGAAAAAGGTTGGGAACCACTGAGTTAAACCAATAGCACACTTTACAATTGACGTCACATGCAAGTGCTGCTGGGAGCAAAAGTCTGACAAACAATCCCGCATGCGTTTGTTTAGTACTGCGGCACTGTTTTTTAATATTATAGTTTCAATTTTTAAGAACATACTTGCAGTAGATTGTTTGCGTAGCTTTGTCAGTTCTGACAGTTTGGTTGGGACATTCTGTTGTTTCGCTGCTTCTTCCAGAGCTCACAGTCTGTTAGCGTTGCTAGTTCTGGTTCATCAACCTCGAATCTAGAGCCTTTCAACGTCAATCTCAAGTCAACAAATGTACGTGTTGTTGTTAGTAGTTTGGAAATCCACATAAATACTGCCATCGTCTTGCTTTCTCCATCTTTACCTTGGCCTGTTGTGTCATGTTGTCGCTGATCTTCCCAGGTTTTGGAAATGAGATGAAAACTGTTCCCTCTGGCAGCCGCTCGGGATATTTCCAATCCGAGTTACGTAGTCTGACACAGAAGTGTTTTGTGCCTCATCGTTTCATCATGATTTGGTTGTTAATTGTGAAAATACCTTCGTTTTCGAACCACCTTTACACATGCAACTACGCCGCGCTCGCGTTTGTTTGTCCGAAAATTGCACCCACAATGCTTTGCGGTGTGACGTCAACGATCTATTTTCAGAAACTGGGGAAAGCGCTATTGCAACCACATCACAGATCAGCTGTGTGTTGACTCTAAGTGACTTTTGTGCGTAGGAGCACGAGAACGGCACAAACACGGAGCAAATGTTGTTGCAAGCTTTCTGACTGGCTACCAGAAGGCCCAGAGAAAAACAGAAGATCTAATGGCAGTCTGTGCGAGCATTTAACGAGAAGAATTAATCACCCTTTATGCTTTTTGCTTGTTTTTAATTAGTTTGAGTCTTATGTGTCTACTGAAAATACACTGTCCACTCAGGAGATCAGTCACCGCGGGGAACATAAAAGTGGATTAAAAGAGTGTATTTGACCTGTTGTAGGAAACTGTTCTAAAGTTCTCTGCAAATATTGTAACCTGAATGTACACAGACTGTGAGTTCGGTACGGGTCCCGCAGAACTTAGAAAGTGTTTAAAACATGCACCCATGTACACAGACCTCCGAGGAGTGAGGATGCGAGTGCGGGAGCCGCACGGGTCCGCTTGGCTTTGGATGAAACCGGACCGCAGTTGACTGCATCTAGTGTAACAGGCACTTTGCAAGAAACCCGCACGTGTCCCGAATCGAACCCGCCTCGCAGTCTGTGTAGATCCAGGCAAAGTATGAACTGTGGGCACATCGCGCTTAATTAAAGCAGCATGCAGTTACTGACAAACACAAAAAGAATGCACTCCATCCGTTAACACAAAGACTCACGACCATTGTTTTTTCTGTGACAAAACAAAATGAACCAGTGGGCCAAAAAATTTAACTCAAGGAGGCCACTTAACATCGCTTTCCACGCAGCTGTCCAGAAGAAGAGTTAAAATTCCATCATTCTAATTGCACAGCGTTGATCAACAACATAATTGCACCATGCATGCTTCTGACTCTTAACAGATGTCTGCGAAGCTGATTACTCCGGTGTTATTGATGAGAGCACAGTAATTGCACCAACAAAATAACTCTGCATTGTCTTTTGCTATTTCAGTTACACGCTTAACATATTTTTGGGTCTGAAGTGACACATCAGTAGCGAAAGACATTGCACTGGCAGAGCAGATAGTGTTCTGGCCGTGGGTTCGATTCCTGCATGGGCAGTCCGTTTTCCCCACCAACCAATAACATGCATGTTAAGGAACGCTTGGTGGTGGTCGGAGGTTGAAGCACTAGGTGTTTAGGTGAATCACTTCTGCTGAGCTGCCCCAGGGCTGCTGCTGTCACTGAGTGCGGAGGGCAGCAAGAGAAGAAGAAGCAAACATCGACTCCACAGCTGAGCGCAATATGAAGACTAGATGCTTCGCTGAACCTGCTGGCAAACTTCCACCAGAAAATCAACACTTCCAGCCAATATTCATGTTTGGAAGTATATCTCTGTCATCAGTCCATCATTCATTCTTTCTTAATCAAAGATACAGCTCAGAGCGATTAAAACTCTATAAGGTTGATAATGCAGCCTTGGAGGCGCAGTATCCGTTTCACCAGAAACCTCAACAAGCAAGACTCTGAAGAATTTTGGGTTGAAGTATTGAACTATAAGACAGCAGTGAGAAGCATTCATTTCAAAACCTGACTTTGACTGCTTTATTACTGCTTGCAATGCTGATGTTGAAAGTTAGGAGCATACTCCTTATCAAATATTGTTTCGACAAGGAACGACAAGGAAAATGTTGCAATAAACTTTTCTCCAAGCCACAATGCTTCACCTTTTTAACAGCCGCATGTACTTTACATCTGGGGCTATAGAGACTGCAGCAGATGTAGAAACTAAAGAATGCTCTGATTATGGTAAGCATATAAAAAGATTTCGCGCTAAATGTACAAGCCAATGTATATCCATCGTTATAATGTAACTTTCCCCTTTATTGTCGCAGCTCTCTGGATATGAGGAAGAACTGTACTTAAGACCCTGAGTGGAGGACTGGCAGCACCCACAACAGCCCACCTCTCACGCTATGTCCAGAGCAGATGATGTAACTTCTCATTTCTCCAGGAAACGTTCCATCTCTGCCAATGTATCTGTGAAGACTTTGATGTTTTGGTGCGGTGCAGATCAGCTCTGGTACAATTGGTTTCTCCTGCCACTCATGTCAGAGTCAGACGCGGAGGCTGCACTCTGAAGCACCACACTCACATGTCCTGTTGTTTTTCTCCATGTGATTACTCTGTACATATAATTAAACACAATGCTGCAGGTATTTTTACCAAGTGGGAATCACCACAATGTTGGACAATCATGAAACTTGCAACAGTTTAGCTCTGCTTGTCTGGAGATTATTGGACAAAACAATCTGGTGAGAATATTTAGTCTCTGTTCATTGAGTCTGTCTCTCTTCCAGGTTTCATATAAATAAAAAATTATTTAACAAACTTCAGCCTTATTTACATGTTAATGTTTTTGTCCTTGGAGTTATACACTAGTCTGGTCAGCCAGATGGATTATCTCACGATATTTGTGGATTGACAAACTCGAGATAATCCATCTGGCCGACCAGCAGTCCAACGCAGCGGGTTAACGGCCCAATCACCTCGCGGGTTGAGGGGGGTTAGTTGCAATGACGACAAACCAAAGATGCAGCTCCCGTGAATGTACATGTTTCTGCTGCATCTGATTAAACAGAAATACAGAGTATTGTCTTTTGAAAGAAGAGCAGAGGTGCGTGTGACACTTATTATATCCCACGCGGTCATCGAATACGTCGTTAATGATATGATGCTGTGAGTGGTTAAGCACAAATAAGATTGGCCACACACCCAATCAGCTGAATGTATTTCATTAAAGGTCCCATCTTTTCCCAAACACTTTCAGCGAGTAAAATTCCAGATGGATATTATAGAAGAAATCAGAACTTCTCCTTAAAGTCACAGAAAAGGTTGCCAGAACTTACTTTAATGTCCACGTTCCTCTACAGCTTGAAAAGTTCCACTTTTCCCAAAATGCTTCCCTGATACTTGTCCAGTTGTTTTCTGCTGTCATTAGAATCTCTATTTGCAGAATGTTGCTTTCTATGGTTTCCAATGTGCTGTGGACAATCTGACCAACTGTTTAAACTCAGTCTGTAGAGGAAAGTCAGAAGGGTGGTGAACCTTCCCTGTAGCAAGGAACCTGAATGAGAATCACAGTTTTATAATGACGTGTCATGTCATTACCTATACACTTCTATTAGAATGCACTGATATGTATTATTATTTAATGCTTAATTATATAATATATATAATATTGTCAGAATCATCTTCAGCGTTGGGGCAGTTCTTTTTTCTGCTTGAAGCTGGGATAAAGTTGCTGCTTCCTTCTGCACATCAGAACAGGACAAGTGGCTGATGACGTGCATCACATGTGACAACGCTGAAGTGACAAGACCAAAACGTGAGACACACTCTGGGTAAGTAAGAGTTATGAATTCTTGCTTCTGTAAGGAAGTATGTTGCTTTAGACACTGTAGTACGTCACGATTTCCATTACTGAACCTTCCACATAAACTGAAGGTCCAGAAATGATCAGAAAATGCTCCATTTGTGGTAGAAACATTCTGAAGTACTGGAGTTTATCAAATAGGTGGTAAAACGCTCTGTTTTCTTCTAAGATTGATTGGACACATCTTTTTTGGAGTCTCAACAGCAGCGAAAGTGCACAAGCTTTTACTTCTATCAACAACACAAACTGGGAAAACAAACAAATAGAAAATAGCATTTTCATTTTATTTTGTTTCTGTATCAAATAAATACAACTAGTTTGTTCCACCCCAGTGCCACTACAAATGTGCCACTTTCCGCAGAGTCGATGACTCCACACTCAGCTGCAGACTTACTTCTATTTTTAGCTGTAATTAATTCAGAAGCGTGTTGTTTTTGTGGCTCTTCTTAGTCATGTGACCTGCGGAGAATCTGCAACTGTGCTGGAGACTGTGAGCTGAGTTCACAACGGTGCTGGGCTTTGGTAAGTCAGCGAGTGTCGCCCAGGAGGTTTGGACCAGCAGGGAGAAAGTGTAGACACTGAGCTGGGCTGGTGGTTACATAACAGTGCACACTTTGTCAGAGAATAAAACCAAGGCATAAGAAAAGCACAAAACAACTTCAAACAGCACAAATGTCAAGACTAACCACTGCCCGGCTTCATTATGATTGCAGGTTTATGTCCTGACTCTGAGGCCGGTTCATGTTGAGTCCTGACTCTGAGGCCTGTCCATGTTTAGTCCTGACTCTGGTCCGTGTTTAGTCCTGACTCTGAGGCTGGTCCACGTTTAGTCCTGACTCTGAGGTTAGTGTATGTTTAGCCCTGACTCTGGGCCGTGTTTAGTCCTGACTCTGAGGCCGGTCCATGTTCAGTCCTGACTCTGAGGCCTGTCCATGTTTAGTCCTGACTCTGGTCCATGTTTAGTCCTGACTCTGAGGCTGGTCCTCGTTTTAGTCCTGACTCTGAGGTTTAGTTTAGTTTATTAGTTGTTTGGTCAAACATGTAAACATGAATAAAACATAAACATAACAACAATACAATAATTAATATTTGACCAGGTGTAGGCAGAAGCTAAAGCTTATTGCGCCTACCCTTTTCTCCAAATGTAAAGTACCAAAAAAGTTGGAGATTTGTAATCATTATACAATACATCAACTAATGCAACGAAAAGCAGCATTTTTACAATTTCACTTTGAATACAACATTCCACTACCAGTAAATTAATGATTAACCACTTAAATATTTTCCTATCACTATCTTCTTGAACGTGTTTTTAAACTGTGCAATGGAAGTAGCGTTCTTTAAATCCTCGCACAAACTATTCCACAAAATAACCCCTTTGTTGGAGAGACAATGTTCCCTGAGCGTAGTCCTAACTTTTGGTCTGTCAAACATAAGAGTTCCCCTTAAGTTATATTTTGTTTCCCTCTCTGTGAATTTTGACTGCAATAGCTTAGGAATTTGATTATGTTTAACTAGATACATGAACTTGGCTGTGTACAAGTCGACCAATCATAAAACTTTACAACTTTAGATTGAATAAACAATTGATTACTTGGTGAATAATAAGGTACAATATTAATCACTCTAATAGCCTTTTTTTGTAATATAAAGATTGGCTTAGTTCTAGTTTTGTATGTGTTTCCCCAAATTTCAAGCGCATAAGTTAAGTATGGTGTGATGAGAGAACAATACAATAAATGCAATGCTTTTTTATTTAAAATATATTGCAGTTTATAAAGGATTGCAATGATTCTTGATACTTTCTTTTGTACGTTTTGTATATGCGCTTTCCATGTTAAACTTACAATCTATAATCACTCCAAGAAATTTTATATAATTAACTCTTTCTATTTCATGATTATTTATTTTGATCTTAATATTGTTTTCTATATATTTATTACTGAAAATCATAAATTTTGTTTTGTTTACATTCAATGATAATTTATTCATTGCAAACCAGTTATTTAATTTATGCAGCTCTCTCTCCATCACTATCACTAACTCATTGAGATTTTGTCCTGAGCAGTAAACAGTGGTGTCATCTGCAAATAGAATAAAATTAAGAACATCAGAAACCCTATGCATATCATTTATATATAACAGAAATAACTTAGGGCCCAAAACAGAGCCTTGCGGCACACCACAATTAATTCTTTGCCAACTGGACTCAACTCCCTTTAAATATACATACTGAAACCTATTTGCCAAGTAATTTTTTACCCAAGTATATCCTATTCCCCTAAAACCATATTTTTCAAGCTTTTGTAATAAAATTGTATGATCTATAGTATCAAATGCTTTCTGTAAATCTAAAAATAATCCTATTGTGTATAGTTTTTGATCTATTGATTGTGAAACATTTTCAACCAAATTAACAACAGCCATTGTTGTGGACCTGTGGGCTCTAAAACCAAACTGATGCTCATTCAAAATATTATTTACCTCAACAAAATTATCAAACGTTTGACAAATAATTTCTCTAGTATTTTTGAAAATTGCGAAAGCAAGGAAATGGGGTCGATAATTACAAAGTAAATGTTTGTCACCACCTTTATGTAGCGGTATAAACTTTCGCTATTTTCATTTGATTCGGGACAATTCCTGTTATAAATGATTGATTGCAAATAAAAACAAATGGATTCACAATATATTCCATAATATTTTTACTATATACATGTCAAATCCATTATTATCAATAGATTTTTTTGTTTTTTGCATCCCTTCACAATTTTCAAAATTTCATCACTATCAGTTGGGGTTAGAAAAAATGAATTTACACCTGCATAAGACACTCCAGGCTCTATTTCATTGTTCTGGTGAGGTTCAATATTCTTTGCTAAATTATTGCCTATATTTGCAAAATATTCATTAAGTTCATTAGCAATTTCATAAATATTATTTATTTGATTATTATCTTTAATCAAACAATTTGGATGATCATTTTTGTTATATTTCTTATGAATTAAAGTATTAAGAACATTCCATGTTCCTTGAATATTTTGGCTATGTTGCATCAATAATTTTGTATAGTATTCTTTTTACAGTTTCTAATTATGTTAACCAGT
This sequence comes from Mugilogobius chulae, assembly GCA_038363315.1. Taxonomy (NCBI): domain Eukaryota; kingdom Metazoa; phylum Chordata; class Actinopteri; order Gobiiformes; family Gobiidae; genus Mugilogobius; species Mugilogobius chulae. The sequence continues at coordinate 1,646,905 of CM076407.1, forward strand.
TTATTCTTGTATTCTTTATATTTATTTCTGCTTCTTGTGTTTTTGATTTTAAAAACTTTCTATATAATTGATTTTTCTTTTTGCATGCCTTTATTATTCCCTTGGTAAACCACGGTTTCAAAAATTTACTGTTATAAGTTATTGTCTTAAGTGGACAACATATATTGTAAATTTCTAATAGTTTTTCTATGAAAATATCATATGCTTCATTGGATTTTTATACCTATAAATATCATCCCAGTTATAATTACGTAATTCCATTTTCAATGTTTCAATTGCTTCTTGTGTTCGATATCTTACAGTTCTTGTGCAACTTGTTACGTTACCTGGTATTTTAAATATATTTTGAAAAACTGCAAAGACAGGGAGGTGGTCACTAATATCTGTTACTAAAGACCTGCGTCAATTTTTCCAATTTCATTAGTGAATATGTTATCAATTAATGTTGCTGAATTGGTTGTTATTCTAGTTGGCTTTACTATCACTGGAAATAATGTACTATTATAAAATGTATTTATTACATCTGTGGTCTTCTTATGTCCACCTGGATTAAGCAGGTCGACATTAAAATCACCACAAACAATCAAAGACTTATTACCAACCGAATGATACATATTAGATATAAACGCATTGAAGTCATCCAGAGACGAACCAGGTGTTCTATATAAACAACTAACAGTTAAATGTTTTTGTTTTCCCATGTAGATTTCAACAGTAACACACTCTAGCACATTATCCACCGTTATTGACATACTTGTTTTTAAATTACATTGAAAATTAGAATCTACATAAATAGCAACTCCTCCTCCTCTTCTGTCTTTTCTATTCATTACAAACAACTCATAACCCTCCAATTCAACATCAGAGACTTTATCTTCATCTAGCCATGTTTCAGTGATAGCAACAACACTAAACTTTGGGAATAAACTTAAATAATCTTCAATTTGCGAAAAATTACTCCAAAGACTTCTGCTATTGAAGTGTATTATAGAGAAGGCATGTTGCATATTCACTGAATTTTTAAACTTTTCCTCTGTATAATACCGACAATTTGTTTGACTACACAAGTAAATGTCCGGGTCTAAATTTCTTTCAACGTCATATTTACTATAGTTTACATTACTATTACTCAAGTTATTATAAAAATCTATTGAATCATCACCTAAAATATCATCACTTAAATATGTGTTTTGTTCTGCACTAAGTTCTGACATTTCATACAGAAAAAAAAAAATCCTATGCTCTGTTTTATAACAACTAAAAATATCTAACGTTATAACATAGTCCATGTCAAAAAGTTCATCTTGATATAGTTCATAATCCATTATATCCATACGAAAGTGTAATCCATTGCTGTAATCCAGACCCAAAGTCAATCTTCTAATAACCAAAAGTCTATTTATTAAAGAAACAAAGTCATATTGTTCAGAAGAATCTTCAGCTATATTATTATTTGTCTCGTATAGCCTAGCCATGCTTTAGCTATTTGTACTGTTCCAAGTCTTTGATGTCTCTTACCGTTATCACTCGTGCTTGTTCTGGCGTCCCATTTAAGCGAATCAAGACACGACCATTCCTTGTCCATGTTGCTTGTATCTTCTTTTGTTTCCACAAAATCCGTGCATGTCTTGCAATCTCCGCGTTCTTGCTGGTAAGGTGCTCATTGATGAACACGCTGCTTCCCTTTAGCTTGCGTGCCTGGCGCAGTAGAGCGACTTTGTGCTTTCTATTCACAAAGCGAACTACTATCGCTGGTTTGGCATTGCTGTGCTTTCGAGGAAGCAGGTGGCAGGCAGATATCTCCTTTGGATCAATGTTGATGTCTTTATTTGAAAGGAAAGTCACTACCTGTTGCTCCAATGTTAGCAACTCCTCCACCGGTGCGTCTTGTCCCTCCATGGCAACGCTGCCGCCTGTACCAGCAGCAGCTACCCGTGCGTAACTTCTATGTTTTGTGTCCAATCCGTTAATGATTACGTCCTCCATTCGTGTATATTGTTCAAGATCATCAATTCGCCTCTCCAAGCCGCCAATGACCCTTTCCTTTTCCTCTAAAAGTTCTCGTAGCTCCTTAACTTCGTCCACCAGCTTCACTAGCTTAGCTTGTTGCTGCGTCACGGTGGCGATGTCTTTGGACAAGCCGTTTAGTGACGACTTGATTTCCTCCAGATCTTGGACTACCTCCATCAAAGTATCGGATTTCGTACGTGGCATGATTGCTTTAATTAGAAATCCTTAAATGTCCAGTTTAATACTGCTTTTCCAACTTTTTCCCCAGCGCGCTCTGGTACTACCGTGCGCCATGCGCCAGGTTAGTGTATGTTTAGCCCTGACTCTGGGCCGTGTTTAGTCCTGACTCTGAGGTTAGTGTATGTTTAGCCCTGACTCTGGGCCGTGTTTAGTCCTGACTCTGAGGCCGGTCCATGTTCAGCCCTGACTCTGAGGTTAGTGTATGTTTAGCCCTGACTCTGGGCCGTGTTTAGTCCTGACTCTGAGGTTTGTCCGCGTTTAGTCCTGACTCTGAGGCCGGTCCATGTTCAGTCCTGACTCTGAGGCCTGTCCATGTTTAGTCCTGACTCTGGGCCGTGTTTAGTCCTGACTCTGAGGTTTGTCCGCGTTTAGTCTGACTCTGAGGCCGGTCCATGTTTAGTCCTGACTCTGGTCCGTGTTTAGTCCTGAGTCTGAGGCTGGTCCATGTTCAGTCCTGACTCTGAGGCCGGTCCATGTTCAGTCCTGACTCTCGCACCTGCAGGAGGCATTATCATTTCGTCTTTAGCATACTTACATTCCTTCAAAATGGACTCTTTCCCTTTCCTGGAGGAGCATCTTCCTTAAGCAATAATATTTCAAAGAGATGCATAAAACCTTGACGGAGAAGTTATGTGCTCACATTCACATCATCAGGGTGAGCTAGGTTTATGCATCACCCCTGTAGAAGTCATTCTAGAATCGAAGCTGTCAGTGTGGGACTGATTTATCAAGCATTTGCTCCTGTACAATATGGGTTAGGATGAGCAAATGCCTGACACAGCTGACATTAGTGTCTCACGCAGATAATAAAAATGCAAATACTGAGGTCTCATATTGGTTTTGCGGAAGATGTTATGTGTATCTTACAATAGTAAATTGAGTGCAAAATGCTCACATAGGCCTATAGAATAATTTAGTTGCCTTGGATCGAGCCCACGCTTTCTGCAAATTGCGAAGAGTGGGTCTGGTCACCACGCCTCCCGTCTGGGTATCAGATCAACTCCACAATGTACCGGGTAACCAGATTAGTTTATTTGCATGATGCACATGAAAGAAAAAATGTTTTTTGCTCTGTGATTCTACAGAAATTCACAATGTTTTTCAGTTACACATTTTGGGCCTGATTTATCAAGCCAGGTGCTAAATTGCGGGTGCAAAAAAACAAACAAAAAACAAAACGTGTAATTTATGAGCATTTTACACAAACTTAAAGTGAGGCTAAACACGCTGTCAGAGATTAGCTCCGCCCACAACTGCACTTCAAACAGACTGCAAAAGTGGGAGATGCCCGGAGGACTTTTAAGAGACGCCCAGTGGGTGTGAACAGACATTGATTGACAGCACCAAATATGAACAGCAGCTTGTGAGTGATGTGAGTTTTGTGTTGGCGGTCTGGGTCCTGACGTGAGATTTGCAGCTGATGAATCTGTACATCACCAAGTCTTTGCTTATTTGCACTCAACATTTTTTTTATATTTACTTTGCAAAACATATGTATGAAACCTTTGCTTTAGTCTACATTAGCACATGAGCTTATGATGTGAGTATTTTCTAAAATTGAAAATGGAAAAACTTTCGAACCTGCACATCGTTGAACCTCGCACCACTTGCTTACACTTATGGAAGAAAAAATTGGCTATTGCAGCTTTATCGCCTTATTGGGGATGTTTCACGAAAAGCCGCACTAAAACAAGCAGATATCGAACCCCACAATGCTCTTCATGTACCTGTGCTGCTATCAGTTCGAACATAAAAACAATACCATTTCTCATTCTTACCATTTCACTTCCTCGCGTCTCTGCTCCTCCGCTTTGTTACTGCTTTTGTGTTCGACTCTTAATACCCCGACTGTTTGCAATGGCAGGACATTCACAGAAAACTGGTGGGCAGTGTGGAAGCAAGAGTGTCATTCAAACGTGGGCACCGCGCAGCAAACAGTCACACCAGCCAGATTTATGCGCTCAAATCCTTTTACACTCTGTTACGATCTGATGTTGTTGCAATTTACGTCAAAATGAAGAGTGCAAAGTGCCATGTATCCGGAGCGTGTACATCATTTATCTTTGTGACTGGTACAAGGGCGGTCTGACAGTAAAGATGAGGGATTAGCGCCCGGGCTAGCGACAGTAGCCCGTTAGCATATCATCATTTCCTGCTGGGCTCCAGAAGGGCTGTGACAAGATAATTGTACTCTATCTTCTGTCTAACGCCGCGGAGCTGGAGTGTTATCTGCACTGTAAGAACAACGTCGTGGGGCTATGGGTGAGGAAAGTGGCATTTACAAGAAAAAAAATACACTGATTTGTGCTGCTAGTGTGCAATTAAACCAGTTAAACTATCGTGAAAAACATGTATGAATGGAGCTGTTTGATTCTTACAAAGGGATGTGTTAGTGTCTGTGTTTTTTCTGTGTTTAGTAATAATTTTTAGCCTGTCAGAGAATGTATGTATCTTAAGCATTTGGTGTCTTTGAAAAAATGGTGTTTGGATAACTTTTTAGATATCAATGCGTCAAAAACTAAAATTACAAATCAATAATCATATTGTTGGAATGGTTGATGATTTTGAACATCTTGGCACAAACACAACTCAAATTTTATTTTAAAGAAATGCTCCCAAAGACTGTATTTGTTGCGTATTTTGAATCATTTTGGAAACAACCAAACTATATTAAAACTTTGTCTTAACTTGTAACATGTTGATGTGGTATGGCAAATTAAGTGTGCAGAGGAAGGCCTTTTTCGCGCTGCGACTTACGAGTTCCGGTTTGAATATACAGGTGGATCGTTGTTTCCGGTCAATTCTTTCCCTCAGGAGGCTCACTCAAATGCCATAAACTAATTAAATAATTAATTAACACAAACTGAACAACAAGTTACAGTCAGACCATCATTTGCAGCGAGTTCAGAGCTTCACATACGAGGTAAATACTTCACCATGTGTTTATAAAATGTGACGTTTTGTCTCGGAAGCTAGTGCTAACCTGTATTTAATTTATTTATTAATTTTAAAATAACTCTACAAACTGAATTAGCTTTATACAAAAACACTCAGCCTAGGATGTCATGTATTTTTTATCAAATTGTCTGCTTTATATTTATTTGTTAGCATTTAGCATTGCGCCAAACTTTCGCACTTTTATAAACACACAGTCTTTCTCTGGTGAAGTATTTACCTCGTATGTGAAGCTCTGAACTTGTTGCCAGTGGTTATCTAGTTGAAATACACTCAGTGCTTCGAATTTTTAAAATATGAATTAATATTATTTAGCGCATCTCGGCAAATTCCCCATAAGGAGTGGATGGGACAGGTATCATGCAAACCGGAGCTAGCATAGCCGCAGCGTGAAAAGGGCCCATGGAAAGGGGCGCATTGTTAACATGAGCTCAAAGATGATCAAAAGTCTCAAAAGTGTTTGAGCAGCATTTATGATGAGCTTTTAGAGAAGAAGGCTGTGAGCATCATACAGGACTCTGCTCATCCTGTGGACAGTCATTTTGAAGAAGAAGATATAGAGTTATTTCAGCTTATAAAAACTGAAGCACACAGATCTTTTTTGGGGGTAGGAAATGGCTCATTGCTTTGTTGTCTCATGAAATGTAAAGCTAAAGCGGCATGTGGATGTGTAGCCCAGGGCCTATGTCTTGTATTCGTCTTGGTGAAAGAAAAAGTGAAATTTTTACGTTCGTGAACAATAAACTTTTCTCTTCTATAAATACAAAAAGGTCCATTGACTTACTGTTTAAAACTGCAGAACTGATAATGTTAGTGCCACATAGTCGAGTCCGGAACAGTCATGAGCTCCAAATGAGGCTGTGCTTTCTGTTTTGTGCTTGAACCATATGTTTATTTCTGTCTTACACAACAAAAGCTAAGAATACATTGGTCTGGTTTTAGTGGATCACAGCCTGGACACACCTGCACCTTCTGTGGACTCGCTTCATCTCTGTCCTCCTCACTGCTTTTAGAATCTGCTTTAAAGGTACTATTAATATTATATTATATACCCAATCAATGCTTCTCTAAAAATGTAAACAGAAATTGGCTAATGCATTCTGAGCCTCTGAATTGTTCATCACGACGTGTTTAAGCTTTTATTCACAGCTGTTAGGAGAGAGATGTGCTGGTATGCTAAAGGCAGTAAGCCACAACACTAACAACAACAAAACAGATAAACTTAGCAGAGATGCGTGAACAAACAGGACGTGGTTGGACGTAGTCAGGACATTGTGGACTCATTTCCACCTGAATATACATCAAAATGAAGCTAAATATGCGGTCAAAGACTGCCCCAAACAGACTCGCAAAAGTAGGAGACATCCCCAAACTTTCAGACTGGGACCCCAAGAAGAACCATGTAACCAACTCCCAATCACCACAGCAAAATAAAATTAATGTTTGTATTATTTTAAGATAGAAAACCATTAAACTTGGGTTTAAATGCATTTATTTTAGTAGTCTATTGCATTACATGATCCTAATTCAGTCAGATGCATCCAGTTAAAAAATACTGATTAAACACCAAGTTATAATTCTAAAATGGACTGTCCATATAAATAAAGGACTTTTATTTTCTACATTCAGAGTGCCTCGAATTCATTTGGACAGATCAGACACAACACTTTTTCACACTGCAAGTCATTTTATCTATCTTCTATTCTAATATTTCACTCAAACATGATGTAAGTATTTTGTTTTGTTATTCATCTGCAGTGTCTTGCCTTAAAAATCAGGTTTAATCAGCTAAAGAAGTAGATACGAACAAATCTGTTTAAAAAATGGTGTTTAGTCCCAGAGTGTTCATTTTGGAGTTGCAACAATCTTTATGTTTCAGGAAGGAAAAGTAATTCAGAAGAAACAAACTTTGAGGTATGATGTACGTCATGTACTCTGTGGAGGAAGTGGACCAAATGAAATAATAAAACATCTTTAGAAGCAGACTAGAGAGGAGCAGTAGAGAGCGCAAAATGCTCCACCTAGACAAGTGTGTGACCTTCATACAGCACCTTGTCCTCAGGGTGTCTTGGGTCATGTTTAATCAGTCAGTCTTGAGCTGAGGAGCCAGGAGCTACAACATAACACGTATAACACAGTAGTGGTTAGTGGGTCTCACAGCAACAAGGTCCTGATATCGACTGTGGTGGTTTTCTGTGAGTGTTTTGGTTTCCCCTACCACTAAAAACATGTCCAGTAGTGCCTCCTCTCGCCCAGGACTACAGATGGAAATTAGCTGCTAAGAATCTGGTAGCCACCTATTAGTGATGCGCGGGTCGACCCGTAACCCGCGGGACCCGCGGTCAGCCCGCGGGTTCGGGCGGGTCGGATAGCACAATTTAAAGAAGTGGGTCGGGTGCGGGTGGGTCGGGTCTAAACCCATGTTCAAACGCGCTCGTATGCTTTGGCTTCAAGTGAGGTGAACGTCAGTCCAATAGGCTAAGCCTCATGTCAAGCACGTTAATTCTGTTTAACATAAGACACAACTTATGCCTTCTGAGCTTAGTTTATTTAGGCTACAACTGGCTATAAAACAGAAAGAAAGATATGGACAAGAGTTCAACTAGCCTACTAGAAAGTCGTTCTGTGGAGGAGACGGAGCAGCAGGTTATCGACTCAGTCATAAACACATAACTACACAATGCTCCAGCCTGAACTTCATCATTGTAAACTAAACGGAAAGAGTCAAATCCTCACTTGGAGAAACATCCAGACTCCAGAGCATGTTGACGTTTAAATAACCCTCCCAAACAAGCTTTTTACTCACCGTGAATGTCTGACGAAGAAGTCTGACGAGGTCCACTGTCCAGGTGAAGCTTAAAATACATCTGTCTGACGGAGATTAATCCAGTTGTTTGTATCCACATCACAAGGCTTTGCAAATCCACGGTAAAAGTCTGCTGTTCTGTTTCTTTCCGCTTAAAATCCCGATGCATTGTCTAAATCCACGAGTAAATTCAGTCTGCATTTGCCTTCTGCGAGCAGCGGCCAAAAACATGCTCAGTACAGCTGCTGAAGTCCGTAGATGCCGCTTCCTGCTGCTGACATAATCGTTTTGAGCGCTACAAAAACAACTTTCTCCCCAAAAATAAGTCCATGAAAGTCGTCCATGTTTTCTTCCGCTGCTGAACTGTAAACAACCCGGCTCACACAAAGATTGTGTATGCCGAGAAGAGGAGCTACTCTGTACAGATAAAAAGTGCATGTGCTCATTCAGACAAACGTACCCGCGGGGCCGCAGCTCGCAAAAAACAACGTTTTATGCAGTTTTAATGTGTGCGGGTCGGGTTGGGTCGGGTCCTGAAATTTAAGCACATTTTTCGGGCCGGGTTGGGTCGGGCTGAATTTTAAATCGGGTCGGGCGGGGCGGGTCACAAAAAAAGCTGACCCGCGCATCACTACCACCTATAGTGCCTCCACTCAATTTCATTTCACTCCAGCTCTAGGTCAGGTTCATGGATCTATTATATTATCTGGATGGGACATTGCTGCTTGCAGCTGTTGTAAATCAGCCCCAGTGGTTGCTCCTCTGGTTCTGCAGCAGGAAAATCCTCTACAGGCTAGAAAGCATTTTTCCCTAGAGTAAAGTGCAAACACAAACTGACCGTGTTCAGATTTTGTGGCAATTCTTTCTTAGTTTCACATCCTAAACTTTTTCACGGTTCAGAAAGTTTTTAGTTTTTTATAAAACAACACTGAAACACTGAGAACAAACTCCAATGATGTGATATCAGATGGTTTCCACGAAGTGAAATTAAATCTGCTGATGCATCAGGCTAAGAATCTGGTAGCATCCCATATAGCTTTTTTACATCACAAAAGGACATATACATTGGAAACACAAGGCAGTGACTCCTGCTCATTACCCTTCTTTCTGTTTGTTCAGCAGCATTATGGCATCATTATTAAATTAGTCTTACACTTGACTGCTTTGAAGAACCTTATCGACGGGAAAAGCTTAAACTCAGAGAACAAAACATGGGATGAATCAGTGTTAAATGTATTTAACTACATAATCCCTGGCCAGGCTGGTGTCGTATAGAGCCTCTGCTCAATTTAATTTCACTGTGTGATACCTGCCCTAGATCAGAACTAAAGAAAGTCCCCAAAAAACAGCAAGTACATTCAGCCAATCAGTGAACAGAGAAGTAGTGCGTTGGACAGAACCAACCCAAGATAACAGACTGTACATGTTCTCCTTTGATCTCTTGATAAATATTTATCGAAGATTTGATATTGGATCTTTTAATTCATAAGTTTGATTCACAGAAAAGGCAACGATCAATGACACTTCTACTTAAGGTGAAAACTATTATTATTATTATTATATACTGTAAAATGCAAGAGAACTATTGTCAGTAATTAGGGAAGTAAAAAAATGCCGCTGCAGGTTTTCAATAACTATGTGACACTGTATAAACATTGTATTTTCAGCACATATCATCAGTTACTTTCCTGATCAGTGATGATTCTACGAGCCTAGCGTGTCACGTAAATCTGCTGTAAAGATCCAAACTAACGAGTCTCTTTGACCTTTGTGGCTGTTTTCACTGTATTTCCTAATTGGTTTTGTACCAACAAGTGTCTATCCCAGGCACATGACGCAATCATGACCAGGGAAGTGTTTTAATGATGTAAGGAGGTGGAAAGTGAATCAGAATCACAAAACATTTCAATCTCTAACTGTGCACACCAAGTAAAAGATTTGGTATTCCATTTATCACCTATAGTGATAAATGGAATCTCTACATTTAAGATTAGGCTCAAAACGTTCCTCTTCGGATTAGTTTATGGTCAGGTCAGTTAGAAACAGACTCTAAACCCACAGTTCTAGTCAGGCTGCCCTAGGAGCAAATATACTGGGGAAAGTATGGCAACTGGAGCACTATCCTCTCACTTCTGCCTTTCTAAAGAATAATAAATTACAGTTCATCTCTAGACTGTTCTTTGCTATCACTCGTTGTCCCCTGTCCCACTCCCCTCTCCGGGATGTAACTGTTTCAGATCGTGCTGTTCCTGTGACGTGGCCGGACCACTGATGCCTGGACCTCCGCCCCACCTCCCTCTCCAGGATTGGCCTGTCCTGGTCCTGCTAGACGAGTCGTTTCCCTCTGCTTATGGACTGCTCTACAAACATAAACTCTATAACTTTAGTCTTAGTACATCTACAGCCTGTCCGTCCATGGGAGTGGATCTCTTCTTCACTGTGGTTCTCCTCCAGGTTTCTCTTTTTCCCTTAGGGTTTTTTTGAGTTTTTCCTTGCCGAGAAGGAAGGTCTAAGGACAGGGGATGCTCTGGACAATCATTCATTTGCTTACTAATAATCTGCTTTGACATGCTTGATCAATTGTTTCATTGAATGTGTATTGTTTATTGATGTGTATTTTTATTTGATTTCCTATTATTAATATTAATAATCTTGGGAAGTCCTCAGAGATGACTGTTGTTGTGATTTTGGGCAATACAAAAATAAATTGAAATAGAAAATATAGTTTAACAGAACTATTCCATGTCTAAATTAGGGCTAAATCAGGTTTTCAGTAGAAATACACTAATGCCACAGTGGTATTAGCTGTTAAATGACTCAAAAAAGATAAAGTAGTGTAGATTCACAAGCAAGGACCACACCACATCAAAGAATGCAATTAATACATTTATTGATAATCGATGGCTGGATCGGGGAGACTATGGGTGGGGGCTCTGTCTCGGCGACCGTTCAGCTGATTCAGGACCCCCCCCCACTGTAGATGGTGATGTCTTCAGCAGGAGGACAGAGGAGATGTGGGGACGAGAGATCTGAGACAAGACGTGTTGTTAGGAAAAGACGGTCTAAGTAGAGGCTTCTGGGTAATTAGAAATGTGTTCGAGAAGGCGAGCGAGGCGTGGTTTCCTGGTGCAATAGAGCTTTACAGAGATATCAAAAAAGTATGATGAGCACGTTTTTACATAAAGCCAAACAACACTGTAAACCCGAACGTTCAATTAAATCAATAGATCAAGTTGTGAATACTCAAGTTTTACAAAAAGTCCTACTAACTTAATTATGTTAAGTTGCTGTAACATGTTGTTCTTTTTGAGTAAATGTAACTAATATTTTTTGATTAATGACAATTACTGTGGGTTTAAGCATTTAAACATTGAAGAAGCTGCTGACCAATCAGGAACAAGGTGTGCTATGGCAGGAATCACTTCCTCAGGGATATTAAAAGTATTAAGATGTACAGCACCCACTAATCTGGGAACAAGATTATAGCTGAGCTATGAACAAATGGGTTATGGGACTAACGTACTAACGCACCATTTCCATAGTTATCCCAAATGTGTGCCAATACTTCTAATGCCTCATGCTCCACTGGAAAACTTTTGGAGTCATGAGTCATACTAACTGGTAATATCTGAGTTATACCAACTGTGACTTTTAGGTTCATCAAACTAAAATCTGTGAGTTGTGCTAATTTAGTTAGAATAATTTGAAATTTTAGGTTCAACAAACTAAAACCTATGAGTTAAACCAACGGGTAATATCCAAGTAACACTAATTGAGGAAATAAATTACCTCAATTTTTTAGTACTGCTAACTCTTTCAGATTTACAGTAAACTTACAGTTTTGGTTGAAGCCACATAGCGACAAGTTTGGGTTTAACAAGTAAATCTTAACCTACATCAAGTCCCAGTCTTAAACTTACCTTTAGTAACTTGAAGCTCGAACTTAGTTTCTCTTTGTACATAAATAAATGTAATTAATCAGTTGGAGCTTGCAGGGACAAAACTAAATATCCCTGGGCTTAAATCTGGGGTGGCGCAGCTCAACCTAGTAAAATCAATCAGGTTTTATTTGGTACTGTGCAAAAACCCATGCTTATCATGCTTGTGTTTCGTGGCTATTGTTTCACTTTGGAGCAGTGTATTTGAAGGCAACACACAGCACCGCGCTCGTTCTCGTTCACTGTTCATACTGTAACCTACATGTCTGTGGCCTGGGTTTTTTGACACATCTAAAAATCATGGAATAATTGAAACTCTTCCAGTGTACAGCCGGCTTCGGAGTGTGTGCACTTTATAAGTCATGTATTTCATAAAAGAATAAAAAGGCCTCACACCAGCTGAGTTCTGTGGAGCGGGAAAAGAGCCGTGCACGCTGATAAATATAGAAAGACAGTTCTGAGGAAAGCAGGCACACTCTTTGCACTGATACAAGTCTTCACAGCGCCTACACTTTTGGGCCGGCGCCAGGAAATACTTAGTGATTCTACACACTCAAGGGGAAACGGCAACGCTGATCCAAGTATAGGCTGATATATTTGGGTAAAGAAACTGCGCGTCCTATCCACAAGACCAGGATGAGCGAAGATAGAATAGGAAAGCTGCCTGATGAGAAAAGATCAACTGTTGGTGCAATTATTACAAAATGGAAGAAATACAAGATTACTGACCGTGTAGGATCTGAATGTGTGAGGCATTATGGTTTTGAGAATGATGAAGGATTTAGCCTGAACTACACAAAGACTACACAAAGAATGGCCTGAAGAAATCTAGAACCACAATCATAAAAGTTCCTATAACACACTTGTTAAATCCTGCAGCGCCCTGACCAACCCAGGCTTAGGTTCCTGTACACTGACTGTGAGGTGAGTTCGGTTCGGACAATAGAGTATATCTTACCTTACCTTACCTTACATGCGCGAGTTTCTTGCAAAGTGCCTCGTACATCAGCTCCAGTCCAATGCTCATATTATGACTTGAGATCGCTGCGACCTTCGGGAAAATAGACTTTCTGCGCATTCTTTCCGCTCAGTTGCGCAGGTCCAAAGTGTGTGTACAAGGCCACGTTGCCTGGTTTGAAGCACTGTAAGTCTAGCAGGAATCCCTCGACTCGCACCGAACCTGCACTCAGGGGTTTGACTACACTCAGTCCAGCTCCAGACCTATTTTGATCCAGTCTAATTTTCTGAGACACTGAATTTAACATTTTTGTCATCTTAAACAAGAATAATCAAAATTTCAAAAATAAAGGCATTAATTATTTCACTTAATTTGTCACAAATCTAAATTAAATACTGGTTTGGCTTTCAGAATCCATTTACAAAACATAATTGAACTCTGAATTGATATTTAAATGTTTTGAGACTTACCTGTATATCTGCAGAGGTTTGCCTTGTGAGTGTGTGGTCCTAGTCCAGGCCTACAATGTGCTAATACGCCGTGCTTTGCACTCAAACCATGAATCCATTAAAAAAATTCAAACGCACTGTTTGGGAACCGCGTCAAATCGCAGCATTCACAGCGCTGACCTGATGCTCTGGATGTTTCTCCATGTGAGGATTTGACTCTTTGCACTTGTAATTTAAGATGAGGCATTTGTTCACGCTGGAGCATTATTTGTGTAGTTCCGTGTGCACAGACGCCATGTTTTTTTTACTGGTCTATTGCCCTTTTCTTCTCTTTTGTAAATAAATTATGCTCAAGACCCATAAGCTGTGTTTAAGTTTTATTAAACAGGGCACAGAACATGCTTTACATGAGGCTTATTGAACTGATATTCACATCACTTGAAGCTAAAGCAAAGGATCGTTTGAACTTGGACCCACCCAAACCCACGGAACTTTTTGTAATTGCACTATTTGACCGGCCCGAACCCAACCCAACGCATCACTAACGTACAATATCAGATACCAACCACTTGAAATTTTTGTTGTGTCATGGTTTTGATCCCCTTAACCTGTTTTGCACTTGAGCAAATGCTTAATAAATGAAGTTATAAGTGTGCTGCTCGTGTCTGTGCTCATCCAGAGTTAATGTTGTATTGTTACATTATGGTTCAGCTTTTGTATTGTTTATAACACAACCTCTGCATAGCGTAGTCTGAACTCTTGGAGAGCGGAGGTGATGTTTCCGTGTACACATTCTGGTACATGGAAAATATACTTGTGCTTCGATGTGTTTTCAGTTTGAAAAGTCACAAAGGTGGATTGGATGACTGTCTCTGGATTTGGATGAGATGCAGCGAGGTGTTTGTCCCGTCAGAAAAAAAAAACTGTCATAGAAACAGTACACTGTAAAAAGTTATAAAGTCAATAAGTTTAATGAATCTTTGTGTTGATATAACTTGAGTTAAAGGTTTTAGACTTTTCAGTTATGAGAGAGAAAGAAGAAAGGAGAGAGGAAAAAGAGAGAGAGAGGAGAAAGGGGGAGAAGAGAGTAGAAAAAGAGAGGAACCAAAGTGAGACAGGTAGAGAAAAGAGAGAGAAAGCGAGAGGGAGAAGAGAGACAAAGCAAGAGAGGAAAACAGTGAGAGGAAGAAGGGGGCAGAGAGAGTAGAAAGAGAGGAAAAGAGAGGCAGAGAAGAGAGAGATAGAGACAGAGAGGGGGAAAGAGAGAAAGCAGGAGAGGAAAAACAGAAAAAGAGGAAGACAGAGAAAGAGACTGATAGACAGAAAGAGAGAAAGAAAGAGGAAAAAACAGAGAAGAGGGTGTGAGCAGGAGAGGGGAGAGCATGATTGAGAAAAAGGAAAGAGGAGAAAGAGAGACAGATAGAGGAGGGAGAGAGAGAACAGAGAGAAAGAAAGCAAGAGAAGAAACAGAAGAAAGTGTGGGCAAAAGTGAGAGAGAGGAGAAAGAGAGAGGGGGGGGCGACAAACGGGAGGAAGAGAGAGAAAGCAAGAGAAAGGAGAAGAGAAAGAGGAGAGAGATGGAAAAAAACAGAAAGAGGAGAGAGACAGAGAGGAAAAGAAAGTGAGTGGAACAGAGTGGGGCTGAATGTAGTAAGATTATCATGTAAGCCAGTTTAGAAACCAGGAGCAGAGGGAAACAGTTCATCTAGCAGGACGAGGACAGCTAATCCAAGAGAGGGAGGTGGGGACGAATTCAAGTGAGATGGTCCAGATTTCGATACTGGAGCAGCAGCGCCTTAAACAGGGACAACATGTGAAGAGCGAAGAAAATGTGACCAAGCGGGTGCGCTCTCGGGTTAGCTATCTATTCATATTATTTACCAGCAATGCCATCCCCATAAAATAGCGAAATAAACAGTTTGAATATTAATCTAAGTTTAAGGCAACACAGGTTCGTAAACTAAAATGACATGAGACATGAATCAGGTTTCTTATTTATTACTTGAAAATACTATTAGTTTTAGTTTTTAGTAGAATGAGAGCAGAGGGCACGTTGGACAAACATAAAACAAAGTCTTTCAGAGTATTACAACCTTGACAAGCTCCAATACCAGTCCATGGCTCACAGCGGGCGCCAGAGCCTTGTTTGGGCCCATGTTTCTTCATTGACACAGTTGAGATGATAATCACGATACACACGGAGACAGGAGGCGAAGAAGAGGAGACAAAGAGGAGGCTTGCCGCCAGCAGGAACAGGTTAAACAGTCTAAACATGGTACAATAATAAAACAAACAGTGGACACAGACACATACCGGAATACAGAGTGGTTTGTGCGCCGACCCATCTAGCCGCCCAAAACACTCACCAGCATCGAGGGGAGAGCTGCGACGCTAGGCCATAGCGAACTAACAAACAATTGCCCATTAGCTTGATGCATCCTGGGTTTTTCACACAGAAAGATACTACAAGCTACTCAACGATGCCCGCACACTTTTCCTAGTCGCTGCGCTTTACGCCCTCGAACGACCCAAGTAAAGTGTGCCTATCGCTGCACAATGGCTGCAGTGGTCCTTTCGCCTCGCGGCCATGACCCGGCTCCTCTGGCGTCTGACGTCAAGATGGGAGGAGTAGAGAGGGACGAAGTGCTAACGTAGTGCCCCTTTTATAGGCAGGTGTGCAACTGGCCAGGTGCGCAAACCCCACACTACTACACAAAGATTACGGATGAACTCAATAATGAAATGTTTTTTTTTTACAGGGAAGCATTAGAAGGAAAGGAGATTAGCAAAGGAAGTTTATGTGTATACCATTAAATAACACAAAATAATTAAGAGCAGGAATATTTACAAAGATCTACCAGAACTTGGTCGGGTTCTGAGAGTCCATGTTGTGACTCAGGTTGGACTTTTGGACCTTATTTCAGCTTTACTTTTGTACCCAGTGTTATCAGCTATGGCTCTTGTTTAGCTAAAAAACAAAACAGCTAAAACCCCATGGAGCAACCAGCACTGACGTCTGAAAATCGTGGTGGTGAAAAAATACAAGTCAAGTGAGCAAAACGTGACTGATGTTGTGAATATGCAATAAATTAGTCTTTGAGAAAATCAAGTGGCTCCTGTAAAAACAGCCGAACGTTTGATGCTCACAGTTTATTAGAAGTGTGGAAAACGTCCCACCGGATGCAAGTCTCCAACGCCAACATGTACAAACACAAGTATCAAACCAAACGAAGAAGTGAGAGTCCCCGAGAAGCTAAAGAAGTGTCTTCAAAAGCAGTTTGGGCGCCGAGTGAAGCTGAATTAATGAATAGATAATGATGTGCTTCCATTCCGGTTAAAAGGAGCGTGCCTACACTTGGCTCCTAATTAAACCAATTCAACACATTTAGAAGGAATCACGTATTATTCATGTTCAATCAGCCGCATTATACAAAGCAGAGTGTGTGGGCTTAGGCTCTGGTCTGGAAAGGTCTTATTTTTACTCTCTAACTGCTGCTAAGGTTAATCTACATAAATATTCATTTTGACGTTTGACTGAAAAAGTAAAGCGAGGGTTTTAAAGGTCCTTTGGCAATTTTTTGTTGTTCTTTTAACTTTGCTTAAAAAAAAAATCACCTGGGGCCTCATAAATAAAGCTTGGTACGCTTCACCCAGTGTGTAAATATAAAAGTTCCGTAGGATTTTGTCTACTTCTGTGCAAACTCTGGTGAACGCAAAGTCTGTCGACACGGAGAAAACACACCTCCGGGGAGAGAAGAAGAAGTGAAGAAAGTTTGAGGAAGTGTTTGATGCAGGAAATAATCCCTTTATACAAAGCGTTTCTATTTCTCCATTTAAGTAGCAGACATTTAGCCAGTGCAGCCGTCCAAACAGCAGACTGTATGTGTTCTCCTACTTTGACCTTGTCCAAAGATTAACTTAAAATTATATTATACCTTTTAGTCTGCAAGTTCAACCACACAGACACGTGTTTATGCTATTGCCTGGATGGCCTCATAGCAAGAAGGTCCTGGGTTCGACTCCCGAGCCACCCAGAGTTTGCCTTTCTATGTGGAGTTTGCATGTTGTCCTTGTGTCTGCGTAGGTTTCCTCTGGGTACTCGAGTTTTCTCTTACAGCTAAAACATGTCAAATGTGCCTCCCCTCTCCAGGACTACAGATGGAAATTAACTGCACAAGCATCTCTGCCGTTGTGCATTGTGCTTAATAAACATTACCTTTACCTTTGCACAAGCTTGTGGAGCTCTCTTCTGCATAACTGTTGTTGATCCTTATGAAGAAGTTGCTTTTTTAACCTGTGTGTGATGTGCAATCAATAATTCTAAGTTACTTTAAAGCTCTGCATTATAATAAGCAACAGGTATTTTCTTCAGCTTGACTAACTTGAGCTCCTCTAAAAACCAAAATACTGGTCCCGGATCAGCAAACACCTAGCACAACATGAGCTTTGGTAGTGTTCTGTTATATTATCGGTCTAAGGCACCAATAGTTCCTCATGGCTGCATGTCTGTCCCAATGGGTGAGACCAAATGTAAATACATACATGAAGACGTCGGACAAAGAAAAGAGTGAATGAATCAATGCTTTATTTTACTCATCATAAAGCATGATTGAGTTCTATTGATATTAATTTAAATCAATCTCCATTCATTTCAATGGTGTTCTTATTTACGAATATTAACGAAATCCTGATTCTAATCTTAACCTGCCCCAAGCTCCAGACCTAATCTTATCCATAGTTTAAGTTTTCTTCTATATCAGACAAAGGCTGAAATTGTGTAAATACCTTTACATGTTTCGACGGTGACTTCCGTCTTCGTCAGAAGCGTCACACGATGGTCGGTGTGACGTGTGTTAAAAGTTCCTCTAAGGCGGTCCTGTCAGGCTGACCACGCCCCCTGCCGGCTGGTGGTCGTTGGAGAAGTGAGTCCCATGTGCGGGACAGTTGGAATGATCCCTCGTCGCGATTCATTGTGTCTGCGCCTCGCTTCCTAATCTCTATTGCCTCTTTGATCCAGCGTTTGTACTTATTTGACTCTTGGTTGATGATCCTTGATTTGTCCCAATCCATTGCGTGGTTATTGCGTTTGCAGTGGTCTGATATGGCCGATTTTAAATTGTCCTGTTGTGCCCTCTGGTGTTCAGTTCGTGTAAGCCTTCCTGCTGTCTCCTTTTCACATTCTTTTTTGTGTTCGTGTTTCCTGACGGTGAACGCCCTACCTGTCTCCCCAATGTATGTTTTTTTGCATGACTTGCACGGTATCTCATATATAACGTTGCATTTTTGGTGGTTCTCTATCCTGTCCTTGGGATGTACTAGAAGCTGTCTGATGTTCCTGTAGGGTTTTACGGCTGTGTGAATGTTGTGTTTCTTCATCGCCCTCTGTATGCGTTCTGTGAGTCCGCGTATGTAGGGTAATGTTATAGTATCTTTGTTGTCTGTAGTTGCGTCTTTTTTCTTGGGTTTGTGCGGTTTTCGGTTCTTATTTTTGTGGAGTACTTGTTGCTTCCCCTTTTCTATGGCCCACCTCGGATACTGGCATTGTTGTAGTGCGTGTTTGATGTGCTGTTCTTCCTCATGTCTAGCTGCGGTGTCTGTGATCATGTTGGCTCTTTCATATAGTGTCCTAACTACGGATAGTTTGTGTGCTGTAGGGTGTTCTGAGGTCCATAGTAAATATTGGTCTGTGTGAGTGGGTTTCCTGTATACTGTTATGTTGATGCTGCCGTCATTGTTGTGGTAAATTTTCATGTCCAGGAAGGCTATAGATCCGTTTGTTTCCTCTTCATGTGTGAATTTGATGCTACCAGTGGTGTCAATGGAATTGAGGTGGTCGGTGAGTTGTTGCGTGTGTCCATGTTGTACTTTTTCCAGGATGTCGTCGACGTATCTTTCCAAAGGGTAGGTTTACAGTGCTGTGGTGCGGTGGTGATGGCTTTGCTCTCCAGGTCCTCCATGAAAAAACTGCTCATTATAGCCGAAAGTGGGTCTCCCATTGCAAATCCTTCTTTTTGTGTGTATATGGTGTTGTTGTATTGAAAATATGTGGACTTGGCGACGAATCTTAGTAAATCGGATATATCTTGTACGGTTAGATCGGTGCGTGATTTGAGTGTTTTGTCCTTTCTTAAACGCGTCTGTACAATATGTAAGGTGGCGTCTACGGGTGTTTTGGTGAAAAGTGAGATGACGTCGTGTGATATAAATATTTCGTCCTTGTCTATGGTTATGTCCTTACTTCTTGAGCTAGCTGTGATGAGTTTTTGCAGTGGTATTTTGTTTGTCCGAGAATGGGTTTGATTATGTCAACTAATGCTTTGGATAAATTGTAGGTTACGGATCCTATGCTGTCAACAATTGGGCGTAAGGGGGTGTCTTTTTTATGGATTTTGGGTGTACCGTATATGCGCGGGGTAATGTTAGCTGTGGGGATGAGGTGGTTGTAAGCGGCTTGCGTTATTTTTCCCTGTTCTAACAATGGTTTTAACAATAATTTAAGGCTTTTTTCTTTTCTTCAGTGGGATTTTTCTGATTATTACGTAGGTGTCCCTGTCTGCTAAGATTGCTTGCATTTTTTGGTGATATGTCTCTTTATCCATTATCACTGTTGCCCGTCCATTGTCCGCTGGTAAAATGGTGATAGAATTGTCCGATTTGAGTGACGTTATGGCTTTTCTTTCTTCCTTGCTAATGTTGCTGGTTGGTAACTTGGCGGTTTTTAAAATACCCGTTATTGTGTTTCTTAGATCTGCTTTCTTTCCCTGTTCTTGGATTTTGTTACAAGCTAATTCCGTGGCTAGAACGAACTCGTCATGTGGAATTCTGTCGGGTGTTACGGCGTAGTTTAGTCCTTTTGCTAGCACTCCTTTTTCAGTTTTCGTAAGTGTCCTTGTTGATAAGTTGTGCACCCATTTCTCGTTAACTGTGTGTTTTTGCTGTCTTTTGTTTTTTGTTCAATCAAATGTTTTAACTTTTTGATGGGACTCACTTCTCCAACGACCACCAGCCGGCAGGGGGCGTGGTCAGCCTGACAGGACCGTCAGGTTGACCACGCCTTAGAGGAACTTTTAACACACGTCACACCGACCATCGTGTGACGCTTCTGACGAAGACGGAAGTCACCGTCGAAACATGTAAAGGTATTTACACAATTTCAGCCTTTGTCTGATATAGAAGAAAACTTAAACTATTCTACTTTAAGAAGACAAAATGAACGTTCTCAACTAATCTTATCCATTTTAGTAAATTGTTGCCTAAACTTACCCGTTTCACCTGAAGAAAACGTCCCACGTGGCTTCAATAAAAACTCATGTTTTTTAACGCTTTAAAATCTCGTGTCATTTTTCATATCGTGCTAAATGCACGGCGTAACATAAGTACTAAAAACAGCTGTGAACTCGTTCTCAAAATACACTGTTTTTGTGTTGTGGTAAAAGTATGCCATCGAGTGAGACTGTGTTGATTATTTCACCTCAGAAACTGAGCGGATATAGAATAAAATTGAATTTCAGGAATGATTTTGCATCCTCTAAAGGTTTAGCTCATACAGACAGCTCTGTCCCAAAAGAGAAAGCAGTTTTTATGTGTACAATAATTTGTAACAAAATACGACAATTAAACATTCTCCATCTGGCAACATGATTGTATATAAGCACAAATGATCCTGACAAACATACAACACATACAAACAACACAGCCGGGATGGACCTAGAATAGGCCTTGCTCTTCCTGTCTAACTTTACTTTGTCTGTACTGTCCACTCTTCTTTGTGAACCTGCTCCTGCACTTATGTGCTTGTGTTGTTATAAACCGGCTGTAAAGAGCAGCAATGCTAATGTTGCTAACGATTAATGTTTACGAACTGTAACAGCGATGTCCGAGTTGAAAAACTGACATTAAGAGATCTGTAGTTTGGCTGGTTTGAGCAATCTCCTACCGATTTATCAATTGATTGGCTCATTACTGTAAAAGTGATCTGACTTGACCACTGGAACACACAACACTCTGAGAAAGCATCACCCCAAGTTCCGAGGACGACTGGAACGCAGCAATAGTTCTTTTACCTTTTCTCATTTTTGTTGACAAGAACTATAGCCTGTCTGCATTTGAACACCTAATATAGTGATGCAAAGTGAGCTTCAGCTGTTTAGTTTGGAGTTTGTCCCTCTGTTCTCACTCACAGACGTAAAATCAGAGAGAACAGTGTATAATTTTCACATTTACAGTGCCACAGAACCAAAGGCTCTGCTTATTTCAAATGGAAGTGTGTACAAAAGTCACTCAGCCCTGATTCTGCTGAAGAGTGTCGAGCTCTTTAAACACGAATCAAATGAGCATGTACAATCATTAAAACACTTTGTCACTGTGTCTTTGTATTGCTCTTTTCATTTGGTCTAATATGTTCAAACAGTCTGAGATGGGAGGATTTCATCAACCAATAATCTTTTGTCTGGGATAATTTACGCCAAAGAAGCTCTCATGTTTAAATACATGAATACAAGCATGTTGCTTTTTCAAGTCAATTTTGTGGTTTAGAATTTAAGAGTATGCACAGCAATATCATTGTGGGAATTTTGCAAGGAGATTCTTAAAAAGGGTTATAGTTTAACCAAAAGGCGCACAAGTAAGTACAGTATACCAAAACCAGAGCCAGGTTCCACAGTTAAGGTTTATTTCATCAACAAAACTCCCATAATTGAAATCCCTTACAAACACATCATTAAAAGCTGCCGAACAGAAATAACTAAGCAAATTTAACAGGACAAAACAGATAACATAACTCACAAAACAGAAACACAGAATGTAGAGAAGGAAACAAAAACAGACCAGCCAAAACGACATGTCCAGTGCTGCAACTAACTCCAACACCTAAAGAAATTAATATGGGAATTAACTACAGATGGAAAGTAGCTCTGTGCTAACTCTGGTGCAGCCATCTTTTAATGTAACTGCACATTGTTCTTTAAATTAAGTAAACTAAACTAAACTAAACAAAAAAAATTAATTTACAAAAGTAATTCACACAGAAAAATGACAAACAGCATTCCTATTTGGAGAGAAAGTGTCCACGACTAAAAGGCCCAATACTAACTGTCAATGAATGATAGAGAAGTCAACCAAGAACGCTCAGGGTGCTTAAGGAGTCGCAAGCAGGCTATAAATAAATTGTCAATTAATTTTACACAGAAATGACCAAATCCTTGAAATAAATGTATTTTTTTCTTATTGTGAGATCACATCACAGCACAAAATGAAGCTCGCAGTATACAGCGAGGAATAGTAAACACAAACCTTTGGCTCAAGCTTTTGTGGTCCAACAAACAGAAAATTACAAAAAACTATTTAGACATTTTGAGAACAAACAGAAGTTATAGATTTACGTAATGATACAGATGTAGGCGCACAAAAACGTGTCATGAAGAGTGGTGGAGGGTGAAAGGTGAGAGAGTGGCACTAAAGCTTTAGAATGTTTTACTTTTAAAATAAATTTGGAGCATGAGGTCTAGAACAGGACGGAGCAACCAACAGAAGGACCTGGAAATGCCTGTGGGCAAAGGGAGAGCATCAAGAGAAGGAGCGCTGAACGAGTCCTCCAGACCACCATGTTGGGCTCCAGGCACACCTTCAAACTTGGTTTATGCCTCACGCATGTGAAGTCCGCATGTAAATAAGCCTCATGAACTGGAGTAGAGGAGACGCTGATAGTATTGTAGTTTCTGTCTGTTTCCAGCGGCTGCTTGTTGTGGGCAGAAGAACTGCCACTGAAATGTTGCTAATTTCTGGGTGAACCATTCGCGTAGTCACTGACATCGGCGTGGAAAACCTGATTCACGGCGCTTGAGATTGAGTGTCTGCAAAAGACGTAGCTTTACTGCTTGGACCCTCGCAGTCCTCCCTGACGCGTAAAGCATAAACTGAGCTTCAGCATTCAACCACTAACAGCTGTTTTACCACACATCGATCTAAAATGACAGTAAAATCAGCAGTTTAAGATTCTTTTTGATGTCACTGGTTCATAATAACAGCGTGATGTGGTCCACCTGTAAATCTAAATGTTTGGTGGATGGACAGCTCTTTTTTCTGCCCACTAATGCACATACAGTTTCTTGACAATGACTCAAAGATGATTATGTCCATAAACCAGACAAAAAAAGACAGAATGCTGTAGGAGTTTAATTTCCACAACAATAGAAAAGGAGGATTTTCTCACAAGTTTTGAGAAAATGTGTGAAGTCTGTGCTGATGCCCACTCACAGCAACACTGCTCATGATCAGGAATGTGTTTTTGTTTTTTCTTATCTTACAAATTACGTTGACTTCAGATTTATGTATTACTTGTGGTTGTGTGGAGGTCCCATTTGATGTGGCATGGGGTAAGAGAAAGTCCTAAACAGTATATCGTCCTCAAGGAAATCCAGCCCAGGCCAATTTACATGTAATTTATCATGCACCCAGTGTCATTTTGAGCGTCTTAGATGGTTCCACGAGAGTCAAGCTTGGGGAGAAGTCATCTGATATCAACACATAAAAGAATAACCAGAATACAGTTAACTCATGTTGTCTGCTGTCTCTCATAAACTGACCACCATTTTGAAGGCTGTAAAAACACATCATCCTAATAATTAAGGACCTAGACACGTCCCTCCTCCTGGACATCTGCCCAACCTTCCTCTCCTGGATTAGCCTGACCTTGTCCTGCTAGACGAGTCGTTTCCCTCTGCTAATGAATTCATGGCTCTACAGACTTAAACTCTATATCTGCAATTAGATCTGTGTCAGTCTTATGCCCTATTTACACGACATAATATTTACCTTGGGACGTCTGTAAAATTTAAATGACCCCACGATGCCTGAGTTTTTTTTTGTTTTTTTTTACAGGCCTTCGCACAGGAATATTCGATACCTGTAGTTTTCTTGTTTTTACAGACTTTCTGGAAATGACAATAGATTATTTATGGTAACAATATTTTACTTCATTTATGAAATAAGTGTTTCTTGTGTTTTGGGTTTGTTTTAATGTGAATTACCTTGCTGTGGCAGCGTAAATGTGGCTCTTCGTCAAGTTGTTGAGTTCGTCCGTCGTTCAGGATCACATCCACATCATCAGATTTCTTATGAAACAGCTATAGACTCTTTAATCCATTCTCTGTCCAAACTTTTCCCCATCAATTTTCTCAACCTTACATTGCTATGACAACGGGGCTGTTGTACTTTCTGTTCACAGATTTTTAAATTGAAGTTTGATCAATTTTTAGTTTTTTAATCATAGAAAAAAAAAAAAACGATTTAAATTGAGATTGATAGAATAGTATCAAATCTGAAGTTAAAATAAACCCTTCACGGATTGTAAACAGACATTCACATGGCATTAAAATTACATGAGGAGTTTGGTGAATTACTAGAGGTAAAATTCAGGGGACTTTACAGACATTTTGACAGACATGGACTATTCGCACAGGACAAGAAACTCAGACGATGTCTGTAAATATTCCAATTTCTATGAGGTCCTGAGGTAAATATTATGCCTTGTGAATAGGATAGTCACATCTACAGCCTGTTCGTCCATGGGAGTGGATCTCTCCTTCACTGGTGAATAATCTGCTTCAACATGATTCACCAATGACTGTTTCTGGTTTTCTGTATTAGGCTACTGTTTGGTTTTGACAAGTGAATGTTTATTATTTTATTTTCTAACATTGATGCTTGCTAATGTAACAAGTTGGAAAGTCCTCAGAGACAACAGTTGATGTGATTTTGGGCTATGCAATTATTGCTTTTGATTTTATTATTTTTATTATCACAAAGTAAATTCACAGAGAGAGTGATAATGTACACAAATGGCAAAATTTCATCTAAAAATCTGAACAAAAACTGGATTTGCTTTGACTTTTATCACAGTCTTGGACAACTTTGACTTTGATGATTTTGTAATTATTTCTGCTTCTTTCCCTGTTGCCGCCATTTTCCCCCCATTGACTTCTAATAAAACCACGTTGAGTCATTGCTCTTAAAATACTCACCCTCAGCTCAGCGCCTTGTTCTCGCAGCACCAGTTCTTCTCTGGGCCGAACACTTCTCTCTTCTCCTGGTCCTGCTGCTTCTGGAACAATTGCTCTCTTTGATATTTGGGAGCGGGTGTGGGCAGGCGATCCGTCCGCACTGACTCAAACCAGAGCCTGAGTCACCTCCTCGCAGCGAATACTAAACAGGAAAATCAATGGCACTTTCTGTCGGAGAGTTGAGCTAAACTTCTGCCATGATGATGATGTGGTGATGGAAGGAGCCTCTACAACAACCACAGTCTTAACTAACCACAATCACCACAATTATAACCCAATAACACATTATATAATTTGCAAAGCTAATCACAGCCTCCGCAACAACCACACCTATAAGCACAGCTACCACCTTCACAACCATCACCACAACCAACCACAACCATCCCCTCAGCCTCCCTATAACCTACCACAACCACAACCAATTACATCCTTGCCAAAGACTACCCCATAACTAACCAAAACCATCCACAGAACCAATCACAGCTCCCCCACAACCAATCACAACCACCACCAGACTCATCACAATCGTCCACACAACCAAGCCCACAACCAACCCCAACCAATCAAAGCCTCCACATCATCCCAGTCATGCACATCACTAATCACAACCACCCACAATTATGACTCCAACCACCCCCACAACCAACTACAGCCTCTCCAACAGCCACCCCCAAAACCTACCTTCACAACCATACTCACAACTTAACCTTGTTTTAGAACGACACTGTTTATATAGACAGATTATTGGTCGACGTCACTTTCCGCTGTTCTTCTAGTTGGCTGGTCAAACGGATCTGTTTGATCAGGTCGGAACCGGTCTGACTGTCATCTGGCTCCTGAAGCTTGAGACAGTGTTTTTCTCTGCATTTTCACACTTGAATGTAATGTGTTTGAGTCGTGAAGACAAAATTTCATTCGCAAATGTTGATCACATAATTTTATTTTCGCACAGTGATAGTAGTTAGCTGACACAGCGCTGGTTACACCTCGGACACACTGCACGCGTATTATTTAGAAAACATGCAAAGTCAATGAAACCAGCCACAGTCAGGCAAGCGACAAGTTGTGTGCGAGAAATCGGGACGAAAGAATCCAACCTATTTGTTTGTGGCTTCTTGCAGGCGTAGGTGCATAGAAGCACAGGATACAGAGAAAGCAGGCTTGTTGTATTTGTGTACCATCAGCACCACACGTCCTGGGACAGATCTGAGCTGTGTTAAGGAGTGTAGCTTCTGTTTGAGTTTTCAGGGGTTAGGGTTAGGGTTAACACAGACAAGTCTGAACAGCTTTCAGATAGAAAAACACGCAGCCAGTGGCTCACGATGGCATGCACACATATTCTGCTGCAACTGGCCGTTTGACCACCCGTGCGTGGACACACGGCTATGGCTTTGCTTGTTCACGTATGTCATTTTTGTCACTTGCAGTGTATTTGGGCCCTTAATGTTGCTGCTACAGCTTGTGTCAATTAGCTGCAGCTCTTTCTGCCAACCTGCGCTTCTCCCTTGTTGAGAAACAAAAAGCAAATTAGTATCAGCAGCAAAAGTTGAGTTTTCAAAAACACTTGTGCACATTCTTCTACTGCGGTTGTCTTTATACAAGCCTGGTTTGTAAAGAACAACAGCATTAGCTCTCATTACAGCTCAGAGCACGAGTGTGTCCATGTATCACTTTCACACAACTTATTTCAGTATTTCTGTTAAATGTAGACATGTGATAAGCAAAACTTCATTTGGTGCCTTCTGATTGCCTAAGGTTCACAATGTATTGAACCACAACATGCTAGGTTTTAAAATAAATTGTGTTTGATGTTCCTGCACTGTTAGCCTGTAGTTGAAGAAACGGTATATACAGTAAATGTAGGCAGCTCTTAGCAGCAGCAGCAGCAGTCTGAGCGCTGTTACTGATGATGACTGTGTTTGGAGCTGTCAGTGCATAAACAGTCTGTGCAGTGTGTGTGATGTCATGAGCAGATCTGAGACGGAGAGAAAGTGTCACCCACCAACCCACCGGCTGTTCCACTGCAGCACAGACACAGCTAGCCTCTCACTCTAATGTCCAAGCTCTAATGATCAGGCTCTAACGTCCATTCTTTAGACAGTGGACATACCTTTTTACATGAGACACTGTTTGTCTTCTTGGTACATTGTTTGATTCAGGTCTACAAAGTTTTTATTATTTCACTGAGTTCAATTCATCCACAAAATGTGCAGGGACATTGTTACTTAAAAATGAAGCTGAACACACAATCCACTTTGTTTTGCTGCTAAGCTGCGCATATGGTGCATAATCAGACAGTATATATTTTTTTCTTTCATCTGTCTCACTGCAAAGACCAGTGTCATTTCTGCATAGTTACAGTTCAGGTATTGTGGACTATATCAGCTCTGTTGGATGAGTTTGTGGCAGCCCAGTCTCCAAAGAAAACAGAAATACTGTATACAACAAAATGTAAAAAAAAATAACTTTTTTTTTTACATCAATATGTTAAGAAAAGCCAAAATGTAAAATGTCCATGGTGTTTGTTTGAATGTGGCATTTTCTTTGGGTTTTACAAGAAAATCTTTACCTACCCAAACCCCAGCCCTAAACTTACCCATTTTAATAACATGAAGCCTAAACTTACCCAGTAAACCCAAAGAAAATGTTGCCATGTGGCTTCAACCAAAATGTGTGGTTATTTTACATTTGGGCTTTTCAACAAATAGATGTAAAAAGACTGTGTTGGTTTGTGGGTGGACAGTCTTGGACTGAGCATGTTGAGTGCTCATGGTCTGTCCACAAAGATCACACGTGACTTTATGTCAATCAGGTCTTTCCCACAACAGCGAGAAAAAGTCATTTAGCTTATTTAATATTTAAGAGAAGATTTTCCTGATGTTTCTGGAGCTTCAGAGGCTGGGTCTGTTCTCAGCTAAACCCAGGGAGTGCTGCAGACTCATCTACACTGTGTTATTTGGAAAATTGTTGTTTTCATGTTGTAAAACACCTTGTGAGTGAACACAAGTAAATGCCCTATGGACAAGCAGACAAGTTGGGACAAGGATGTGATATACTGTATGATTACATATTTAATTCAACCATTCTGGAATGAAACAAGCTTAAATCTAAGTGGTTTAGTTCAGCGTGTATTTGAAAAGCTGCTGTAAGATCAAATCTTCACAAATGTATTGTCTGCAGTCACATGAATGATGCAGCTTAGCCTGTAAGTGTATTGTGTCACTTGTGCTGTTGTAAATCATATGAGATATGTCACTGATGTGAGCTGAGCTGTACAGCTGCTCAGACACAAAGAGGCCACATTAAAAACCCTGAATATAATAAACTAATGAAGATCCAGATGTAACAGCAGGACTAATGGCCTGGGCTGCTGTCACCATCTGCACCTCACGCACACACCTACACACACCTACATGCACGCACTCAGAGCTAATCTCTTACAATAAATCCAGATCATCAAAATGAGATGTACAGAGGACAGTGTTTTAATCATTATTAAAAATACCACAGGTCAAAAGTGTTAGATCACCCTAGTGTTAGTTAGTTAGTTAGTTATTCAAATTCAAGTCCAGTAGCTTAAAACATTACAAATGTAATATATTTTTATTAAATGTTAAGAGTGGCCTATAATTATTGAATGGCCAGAGGTTAAAAAAAAGTTCCGCCAAAAGTATGTGAGGAAAAAGAACAATATAAGGCAGTTGAAAACATGTCTCTGGACTTAAACCCATGGAGCTGGTTTGAACTGAGACAGACTTAAACCCATGGAGCTGGTTTGAACTGAACTAGACAGACTTAAACCCATGGAGCTGGTTTGAGATGGCCATACCTGCTTGTCACAGCTTGATTCCGTCAGATCTCAGAAGCTAAGCAAGAAAGGGCCTGGTTAGTACTTGGATGGGAGACCGCTGGAACACCAGGTGCCACAGTGGAACGACAGGAGTAGATTGTCGTTGTGTCCTTGGGCAAGACACTTAACCCTTTAACCTACATTGCCTCAGTGTCTGCCTACACTGGGTGAGTGGATCCCTGATTGTAAAAGCACTTTAAGTGCATTGTAAGGTGGAAAAGCGCTATATAAATAGAGACCATTTACCATGAACTGAACAGACTTAAGCCCATGGAGCTGGTTGGAGATAAACTGGACAGGTGTTGTTATACTTGTTACATGAACAATTTTTGGAAGCCCCTCTGCAGTGCCACTGTTCTAAAGCAAACGCATCGATTCAAGTCAATTGATTTCAATTTTCAATGAATGTGGCAATTAAGGCTGTGTAGTACATTGGAATTCAAACTCAATATTAACGTATGCTTGTAATCGTGTTGTGTGGACAACCTTTGGTGACATCTGAAGCGTCTGTGTTTACACCACTGAACGAGACTGTTCAAGAACTGAACCGGTAACCTCTCTGTTTAAAGATATACTTGCTTGTCCTCCTCCAGCCCTCTTGTACAAATGTGAAATGTTAAACACAAAAAGAAGGCACGACACATTGCTGACATGACTTTATCTGTTCTCTCACAGCCGCCTGGGATTATAAAAAACATGACAGTTTTATTTTCAATTTCTCTGACATGAGAAACTGAAAACAACGCTTACAAATAAGACCAAGTGAACCTTTCTGGAGTAAAATATCACATGTTTTTTAATGAGCTGCCTGGTCTTTGAGAATGAATAGACAAATAAAAGTTTAATGCAGGAGTCTTGGCACAACGCACAGAAAGTGATAATAAATCCACCAAAAACACTTTCTCCTGAAGATAGAAACTGGTGCAGTACACACAAAATCCAACTATAAATACGACAGTATTTACATCTGTTTTTACAATTCTTCTTTACGATTTGTGCAGGAAAAGCAGTCTTTACAAGTTCTACAGTTTCAGTGCATTTTTCCTTTGCTAAAGTGTAAAAAGTTACTTGTCGCAGTAAGAGTCAGATTTCTGTTTTTGTTCATGAAGCAGCTTTTGAAATTCTTTGTTTCAGTCCAACACGAGGTTTTCACACAGCATTTAAGGCCAAAGTCTCCAGTGTTTTTTGACATGTCGAAATCGCCATGGACTACAATGAGAATTTTCCACTTTCACAGTCACTCTTTACCAGAATGCAAAGATGACTGACTCTTGCCTCTAATCCAAAGAGGCCAACACTGGTGACAGCAAAATGAGACCAATACAGGTATAATCACCCTACCATTTTGACCTTTTAGTCCACTTTCCATTATATTTTTCTTTTCTAGATGTATCGTTAGAAATGATCCATTCCAAACTTTACAACCTCTAAACTTCCGACTCGGGCTTTTCCACCAGCTTGAGCGCCTCATGCATGCCGGCCGCGGACAGCTTCCGGTTGATGTTGCGATATCGACACCTGAGGAGGTTACTGTAGGTGGTCCTCAAGTCGCGGTTAAAAAAGGCGTAGATGAAAGGGTTGATGAGCGAGTTGGCGTACCCTAACCAGAGCAGCGTCCTCTCCAGCCACAGGGGCACGCAGCTGCACTCCACCCCGCACACGAAGGGCCTGGCGGTGGACACGATGAAGAATGGCAGCCAGCAGAAGGTAAAAGCTCCAACCACAATGCCCAAGGTAGCTGCTGCTTTCTGCTCTCGCTTGAAGATGGACTGGTTTTTCCGTTTGCGTCTCTGGTGCTCTCCGCTCTTGAGAAGTCGTGAAACCCGAGTGGTGCACTCTTCCTCGACTTCTCTTTGCAACTTCAAAGCTGCAGACACACAGTCCAAGCTCTCTTCTTCCTCATCTTCTACATCTGCTTCATCTTCTTCCTCCCGAGCCGTCTCCGTTCCTTCCACACTGGCGCTTTCTCCGGATTCTGCCATTTGCGGCGGGTCGATTTTAGCGCAGCTCCGAGAGGTTGCAGAATCGCAGTCTCTTGGAAAGCCGGTGATGGTGTGTTTGGCCGCGCTGAGCTTGGCCGCGCGGTAGATGCGGTAGTACATGATCAGCATGACGGACATGGGGATGTAGAAGGCCACTGCGGTGGAGTAGACAGTGTAGCCGAAGTCTTGGCTGATTAGACAGACGTGGCCATCGTTGACGTTCTGGGCCCAGCCGAACAGAGGCGGCAGGGTGATGGACGCCGATAGAAGCCACACAGACAGGATCATCTTAGCCATACAGCAGCCATTCTGCCGCACTGGGTACGTCAAGGGTTTAGTGATGCCCAGATACCTGCGGAGGAGAGCAGAAATGTTAACGATTCAGGGACCAGGGTTGTACATTTGAAATACTAACATCTAAATATGCAGACTTTAGCTGAGAGAATCTAAACTGATCTTTCTTTATTTTATTTGATACAACCACTGGTACAGAGTTGAGTCTGGAATTTTCAAGTACAGAAACTTGTCAAAAAATAAGAAGTTTGAGTCTGGAGACAGAGAGCCTGGAATGAATTGATGAAGAACTGCTCCACTTGTACTTGTACACTTGTGTTAAGAGTGAGCTTAGACACTGCAGCTATTGTTTATCTTGTATTTTTTATTTGTTGACCTTAAGTCAGCCAATTACTTTTGAAATCAGAATCTTTGTTTCATGGTAGTTGTGGTGGTAGAGTGGAGGAGCCCAGTTTTAATTGAACTTTTCTTATTCAACTACAACAGTTTGGCTGAGATTCAGAACCTTTGTTTGAGGAGAATCATAGTGGTACAAAGAAAGACACAGGGAGAACATAGAAATGCCCCATGATTCACCTGGAAAGTGACTGTTCACTGTAGTGCACATTCAGATAGAGAAAAGTAGCAATTTTCACATTTTTGCAGAAAACTGCTTTTTGACCAAAATAGAAGATCTTAAAGTGAAACTAAACCCAGAATCATATTTTTTTTTTTTCCCACTGCCAGTGTGTATACGCTCAAATTTTAATTCTGCTGTTTTCAAACATTGTTGAGCAAACTTGCTTATTTTTGCAGTTATATATGCATAAACCACGACTGTGCTGCCACGACGGTCAAACACTGTCAGAGCATTTTCAGTTCAGTCACATCGAGTTGACGCCACAGACAAGCCTCCCCCTGCTGTGGAGAGCAGTCAGTCTCTGTGCAATGACATCAGAAGTCATTTGGCTCAGATGTGGGTGATGTGAAGTGCAAAAGGTCAAAGGCTCAAAACTCATGTTATTTATTTATTTATTTTCAATTTTAGAAAAAGGTATGTATGTAAGTAAAGGAATTTTGATTTCACACATGTCTGCAAAGTTAATAAGAAGGAATCTTGAAGTGCAAGAAAGAAACTAGACCAGCGCTGGACAGCCTCAGCAGCTGTAAACCTCACCGCACGTCAGGACCACTTCCACACAAAACTCACGTCACTCGCCAAGCTCGGTATCCATATTTCGTACTGTGTCACTCAAAGTCTGTTCACACCCATTGGGCATCCTTAAAAGGCCTCTGGGCATCTTTAGCATGTTTGCAGTGCATTTGTGGGCGGAGGAAGTCTCTGACCGCGTGTTTAGCCTCACTTTACTTCACATTCTCTTCCCTGCAGCTCTCTGGGCACTGGAGGATGTTGGAGGATATGTGTACAATAACTACTTGAGATGCTAAATGGACTTCAGTGAATACAATATATATATTTTTTAAGTGTCTGAATTTAAAGACAACATCAGTGTTTTGTTTTTGTTTTGTTGAGGAGGAGGAACAATGAACCTCATTCATGACAGGTTCTTATGAACAAACTTGTTCTTCAGGTGTTTTTATAAATGACTTTTCCCATATTCTTCCATTTTGTCCACCATCTGAAAAACTCTGGACATGTTAAAGATAAAAAAAATGTTATCAGCCATTCTGGGATCAAGACCCGTTTGCCTCTACAACTACAAATAAAAAACACCCCCAAAAATTGATGCACCGATCCGATACTAGAATTGAATGTCAGTGCTGATTCAGGAAATTTCGCTGGATCAAAGTATTGGCTCCATGTTATCGGTTCAGCCGATATGACCGTTGTGCCTTTAATTGGACATAATGAGACTAATTTGTTGGTATTGATCCAGAACGTCTCATAATATTGGCCATTTTATTCAGATTAAGTTAAGTAGTGACTATACTATAAACAACAGTTACATAGCATAATATGACCAAATTTGTTATGTTTTTATGAGAAATAAAGCTATTTCTGTCCTTACACTGGTACCGGTTATTATCGGGTATCAGCAGAGAGTTAAAGCCAAAATATCGGGATCAGTCTCAGAACTGAAAAAGCTGGATTGGTGCATCCCTATCCCCAAATATAAATAAACACATGAATTAGTAAAGGTCCAGACTCTAAGTTCCAGACACCAGTTTTTCGGCTTTGCACATTTCCAAAGACTTTTTGGGGTGAAATTAAATTCTGAAAATATTTATGAATGAGGCCCATTGTTAGAATATAGTTAAAAGCTCCAAATAAATAAATAATTAAATACTTGTTCAGAGTAACACACTGGATCTTCTCTGCACATGAGCCCACTCTGACCACTATTCCAAAAGCAGTTTACTGAGTGACATTATTGTGATTCATGCTGTGTTATGCCTCTCATCTGGGACACGAACCAACCTCCCTGAACTGCAGTGGACAAGGTGCCCTTGAGCAAAGCGCTTAAGTGTGAGGCCAGAAGCAGCCTCAGGGGAGAGGCTTTATGACCGACAGAGCGTGTAGAGCTTTTAAACTCACATAATAAAGCTGTTAACATTCTGGAGAAGAAAACCATTAGGTCACACGGTGTTAGTTTGGATCATTTAAATATGTTCACTTTGGAAATGACATCCAGACAGTGAAGTTTGCATCGATCGTCTCCAGGTTCTTCTCTCAGGGCTTCTCAAGACACTTGCTCTGGATTCTTCAAATA
Organism: Mugilogobius chulae; assembly: GCA_038363315.1. Taxonomy (NCBI): domain Eukaryota; kingdom Metazoa; phylum Chordata; class Actinopteri; order Gobiiformes; family Gobiidae; genus Mugilogobius; species Mugilogobius chulae. Next base: position 1,681,157 of record CM076407.1, read on the forward strand.
CTTTCGTTTAGAACTAAAACATTGTTTAGAACTAAAACATATCTACAAAAGCTCACAACAATCATTCACATCAGGGATTGAGCTACAGCTCCATCTAAAGGGAATTACAAATAGGAGATAAACAGTCCAAACAGTTTTTGATATTCACTGACATTTTGTTTTAGTTCCTAACTTTCAAGCCTGACTCGGAGTTAGTCCACAGCTCTGAAACATCACGTGTGGCTTCTTGTGTTTGTGAGCTTCACTTTATTGAACAAGAATGATAAAATGATGATGCATTGTCATAACTAAAATATTACTTCGACGAGGCAAGAGAAAGTCCCAAAAGAAAAAGAGGTCCGTCAGATTCAGCTGATCAGACAGTCTTTGCGCACTTGAGCGCACATGTCCTCAAAACGTGCACAAGTGACGCAGCTAAATCAAGATACTTTCTGTCAACAGTTATAAAGGAATGTAAATATGATGTGTTTCCCCCGCGGAGCCTTGAGCCCGCAGGAGCCCCGCAGGTGTCCGAGGAAAGGTCAGGAGCTGCCATGTGCCTCTGCATCAGTGGGACGTGTACTCTGCATGAGTCTGTGCCCGGGCCAGTGTCCGTGACACGCCAAAGACACAATAAGCGCATAAAGATCTGTTTAGAACCCACTTAGTATCCCAAAATAAGACTCGGATCGATTTGCCCGCGCGTCCAGAGCCGTGCGTAAAAGCGCACAGACTGTGCCAAATAAAACAGTTTGAATAAAGACAAAAAGTGTTCTGACCTGTCGATGCTGATGACGCACAGCGTCATGATGGACGCGGTGCAGCACATCACGTCCATGGCGATGAAGACGTTACAGAAGAACTGTCCAAACACCCACTGTCCTCCGATAAGGTCCGTGATGGACACGAAGGGCATGACCGCGAGCGCCACGGACAGGTCCGCCAGAGCCAGAGACACGATCAGGTAGTTGGAAGGCTGCCGGAGCTTCTTGACGAAGCACACGGAGATGACCACCAGCAGGTTCCCGCAGATCGTGGACAGTGTGAGCATGGTGAGCACTCCGCCAATCAGAACCTTCTCCACGCGCCCGTAACTCAGGATCTGCTCCCCGCAGCGCGTGCCATTGCTCTCCATAACGAGCGGCGGACCGTATGTGGCCGGAGCCGTGACTGCCGCTTCCGCCGCGTCTTGCGCGATCTTCAGCAGCCGCGGCGCGAGCACCTCCGAGATGATCCTGTCGGAGCCCGCGTGCTCCCCTCCGCCCGCGCGCTCTTCAATCATAAACGACCTCATGTTTCCGCCGCCGAACGTTCCGTTACTCGCTCCCAAGACGACCATAGTGCCGCACGCGGAGTCTTTATATCCATGGACGCACAGATGTGACCGTGACTCAGGAACACCGTGACCCGCTGACACGCGCACCGTGGGTTTAGAAGCTGGCGCGTTCTGTCCTGCGCCGCGGGCACGCTCCCAAAATACTCGACCTACTTAATACTTGACTGTGTCTGACACGAGCCGTCTGTCAGCTGCACGTGCACACCCAGAGTCTGCAGCACGCGCATTTATATTGGAAAGTTACGCGTGACGTAAAAAGTCCTGTTCTGAAGAAGCCAATGGGACGCACAAGGGGCGCGTGCAGCACCAAGCTCTGGGACAGCTCCTTGAGCACACCGCACCGCACACGCACGCGGACAGGAGTCTTCTGTGAATAATGCCACGCTCCAGTCTGTGTGTGCGCATAGTCCGCACCTCTCCTGTCTGTGTGTGCGCATAACCCGCATCTCCTCGTCTGCGCCAAACTCTGTTTTATCACAAACACAAGTGGAAACATGAATGAAAACTTGGCCGAAACAGAGAAAGTATATTATTTATAATAGGCTAACATTAAACATGGAAAAAAGCAACCAAAACAGAAACTTCTGTTCTTCTGGTAGGTTATGTTCAGTCTGATCGTAAAGTGGAGCAGCAGCGCTCCCAGCGGCCACACACTGTCAGTGCTGCTGTTTTCCTCTTTTTTTTTTTTTTTTTTGTCTTCCCCGTCGTTGACAAATATTTCCTGGATTTCTTGGGCCTGAGGCACAAGAGTTTAAACAATGTGCTTTAGAAGGATTTCAACAAACAATGGCACAACCAAACACTGTTGTGTCAGTTAAAATAGCCTAACTATAGGCCTGGCTAAAATGCAGGTTTTCTTTGTCAAACATTTCAACTGCTTCAAATAGGCTACAATGTAATAAACAAAAAAATAAAATAAAAAAAATAAGTCAGTTGTCTCTTGTCTATGGCAAGGCAGAGAGGAGGGCACGTGCTGCTGCTGTTTGACACTCACACTTTGCAAAACCTGAAAAAAACACACTTTAGTGTTTGAACATGAAGGAAATGCTTTTCTCAACATTTGTGGACCTGTCACCTGCTCCTGCTCCTACCACTGATCCTGCCGCTTATCTGCCCCACGCCCCTCCTCCCCCTCGCTCCACCCTCTCCCCTCCCTGTGCACGCGCTCTGTAAATACTGTGTTGCCATGTTGGGTGTCTTTTTAGAATGACAACTACCCATAAAAAAGATTTGTTTGGCTTAATAAAGGATCTACTAAAAATTAAACAAACAAAAAAGAAAACTGTCGATCCAGCCCAGAAATTTTTTTCCTCAGGTAACTTGGGTCAAATTTCACTTTTACGGTAGTAGGTTGAAATACATTTTATTGCAGTACTTATGTTTTCAAACAGACAAAAAGCCCCATTGTTTTTTATTTATTCTTTTTCAAAACAGGTTTTCTTTATTTTCTTTAGAGCATGTCCGTTCTTTATTGTAGCCTACAATAGTTCAGAACTAGTCTTGGTCTAGACTCAATTCAATCCAGTTTCAGTCTTTTCCTTCTGCTTTTACGCGCTTGTTTCCGGGTTTGTCACCGGCGGACCTGGCAACCCGGAGCCGCAGGTGTGGACGCAAAGCTCAAGCTCATTTCAATGGAGCTTAAAAACACCTAGCTTTCTCGTGTATGGTGCAGATCTTCACCAGGTTTCGCCTTTTGTTTACGTTAATGTCACGTTTTGTCTCGCTGTTTTACGCCGTTACGTCCCCAACCGGGCCTAACCGGGACTGACATCACCGCGCATGAATCATCATCACAGCCTGGGTGACATGATGCCGTCCACGCATCACGGATAGAGCCACGTACACCGACTGCAAACGGCACCGTGTTTTTTACAGAGGATATTTGTTTAATTCGTCATGGAGGAGATCCTACGGAAGCTGCAGAAGGAGGCGTCCGGCCACAAGCACAAAGCTCTCCGGGATGCGTGCGTGTGCGCCTGCGGTGAGTGGACGTTTGCTCCCGCCGCTGGGGACAGAGGATGGAGGACGCGTTTGGGACAGAGGCAGGAGACAGGGAGCAGAGGACAGCCTGAGGACCACCAGCAAGGATTAAAATAGTGACAACAGCCAATCACATGATCAGATCCCGGGTTATTATTGTTTAGTCCTAATGTAATCCAGCTGTAATACTGGTTTAGTCCTGATGTAGTCCTGGTTTAGTTCTTTAGTAATCCAGCTGTTATAGGCTACTGGTTTAGTCCTGGTCTAGTCTTGATGTAGTCCTGGTTTAGTTCTAAAGTAATCCAGCTGTTATAGGCTACTGGTTTTAGTCCTGGTCTAGCCTTGATGAAGTCCTGGATTAGTCCTGGTTTAGTCATTGTTGTCCTTAGTCCTGCTGTAATACTGGTTTAGTCCTGGATTAGCACTGGTTTAGTCCTGATGTAGTTCTGGTTAGTACGTAGACCTGGTACAGCCCTGATTTTATCCTAATGGTGTAGTCCTGGTTTAGTGTTGATGTTCTCGTAGTCCTGGTTTTGTCCTGGTTTAGTCCTGATGTAGGCCTAGTCCTGTAGTTCTTGTTTTATTCCTGATGTAGTCTTGGTTTAGTTCAGGTTTGGGCCCGCTGATGTAGTCCTGTTTTTGTCCTGCTGTAGTCCTGGTTTAGTCCTGGGCTAGGCCTAGCCCTAACACCTAGTTCTGGTTTAGTCCGGCTGTAGACCTAGTTTATTGTTTAGTCCTCCTGGTTTAGTCCTGGTTTTGTCCTGCTGTAGTGCTGGGTTAAGCCTAGTCCTCCTAAAACTTAGTTCTGATTTTGTCCTGCTGCAGTTTCTTACGGTTTAGTTCTCCTAGTTTAGTCCTACTGTGGTCCTATTTTAGTCCCAATGTAGTCTTGATTTGGAGCTGATTTAGTCTTAGTTGACTCCTGAAGAATTACTGGTTGTCCTGCTGCAGTGATGGTCTAGTCCTGGTTAAATCCTAATGTGATCTTGGACTTTATTGCGCTCACATAATTGAATTGATCATTTCATAAGTCCAGATCTAGTCCAGGAGCTAGTTCATATTCAGGATGAGCTGTTATTGGGAAATCAGAGCTCTAACCACTCTGCCACTGTACACTCTGAACACAACATGAGACAAATGTAAAGTTTGTGCTGCTGCGTTGACCAGCCCTGCCCAGAGAACTGCCATAAGTACACTGTGTGTGTTTACTGATAAGAGACAATAGGTTATGTTCACCTGACATCACAACATTCTCCAGGCTAATGTTATTTCAATCAGGCGGAGGGCAGCTAAAATCAATATTGTTTAAATGCAGTTTATTTGTATAATACAAAAGGTTAATGGGTCTGGTCGCCTTAGAGATAACCAGATTTGAAATTTGTGAAGGGATTCTTTAGGTCAGAGCTGTTCAACATAATTAAATCCGTCCCACAACCCATCTTCCAATAATATTTGTTCTTATTTACTGGTTTAATAGCCTGAGCCTGGCTTAATCTTTGTTTATTTCTGCTTGAGACTTGGCTTGGTCCTGGTTTTGACCTGGTTTGAGTCTGGATTATTCCTTGTTTCTTTATTGGTTAAAAGCAAATGGCTTAGTTGAGAAGTGTTAATGAAGTGTAACATTCTAAAGCAAGTGTTGTTTTAGTGTTACATCTCCGGCCCAGAAGCCAAGACTCGCCAAAAAAATCTGGCCCTCGAGAAAATAAAGTTGAACAGTCCTGCTTTAGATATTTCATGATAAAGAATAATGTTATTTGAAAAACTGCATCCTGGCATTCTCTTTCAGTCATCTGCCACCCCAAACACAAAGAACAAGTTTTAGAAAAAGGAATGAATGATTTATTTATACAGCACATTTGCACGGACAGATGTCTTCCAAAGGGCTTCACAAAGCAGCCACCCTTCAGTCAGTGATACTAAGCAGCTCTGGGGCAGTTCAGCGATTCGCCTAAACACTTGGTGCCTATTCGCTCTCCAATTTTTGAATAAATAGTTTGAAATTATTTACTGTAAAACAGAATTTAGCTCCACATCAAATTTAAATCATTTGCTGTTGCATCAGACACCTACACTGTTGAATTATCTGCAAACATCGACATATTTGCTTCCTTTAACACGTGTGATAAATACTTGTAAACAGTGTGTAAGGATGCACAGATCAAATACTGTGACCAAATATCAGAGCAGATCCATAACATTTTGCTGGATCGCTGATCTGCCCCATTAATATCTAATTATATTTTGACATGTCTCGATTACGATAATCAGACGATATTTTTTCAAACCAAGCATCAAGCATATCTTTAAATGTATTCGTTAAAAATTAATTATCAGAAAAAATGTGTTTGACTGGGTTGACGAGAGACATTCTGGTTGATTTCAGACATGTGCTACCAATCGATTAGTCGACTAAAAGCAAAACTAGCAAGTGTCTCAATGCTCAATGATCTGACTAAATATTAACAAATTTAATACATTTAATTGACCTTTTTTTAACCAGGGAAGTCCCACTGAGATTCAGAATCTCTTTTGCAGGGAGCCCTGGGGAAGGGTCAGGGGAGGCATTAATGGACATGTTTTTAGTTGTAGGAGGAAACCTACGCAGACACAGGGAGAACATGCAAACTCCACATAGAAAGCCCCGGGCGCCCGGGAGTCGAACCCAGGACCTTCTTGCACAACAAAACATTGTTTTTTTTAGACTATGGCGGCAAAAATTAGACTATCCGGGGCCGCCATGGTCTCCTCTATTAATGGAAAACACTGCATGTGTCATTTGACCCGGAGCTGTTGCTGTGGCCCGTACTGCTCTGTGTGGATGTCATTTTCACCAAAGTCACCTTTTATTTGTTCAAAAAACACTTTGCTTTATTATTTCACTCAAAGCCAGTAGAAGGCTAAGTGAGTGACTATTTGATTCAGAAAAGGGTTGAAGCAGAATATTACAGTACCTTAAATATAAAAAAAAACACTGTGAAGACATAGAGAGTCATTTACATCGTTATTGCAATTTTGTTCTTTTTTATATCCTGACCAGAACGTTGGCCTAATATAAAGTCACTAACTGTGGAAATGTAACTTTATACTTTTGTTTTGTTTGCAGAAACTTTGGAGCTGCAGAATGGAACAGGCAAAGTCCCACCTTCCAAGCTACGGTAAACAAACAGAATACTTTATACACTACACATTCTAAAATAAATAATCAAATGTTTTTATAAAGTATGGCTCCCTGCACTCAAAGGTTACTAATCACTTACACTTATGTTCTAAACCAAGTTAAATCCTTGCTCTTTTACAGAAAACCCATGGCATGTTCATACGTATATTAGCTCATTTAGCTAATGATCTATGAACCTGTTTTATCAGTGATATTATTGTAGCACAGTGGACAGGACTTGGCTAGGACCTTCTCAGTTTCAAAGACATTTCTCCAATGAAAGTGGCAGCGCGCCAGAGAAGAGCGAGGTGACAGAAAAACTAGTGAGCTTCACCCAGAATAACTTTGAATACAGATGTGGCAATGGACTGTTGGGTTCTTGTTACGGTTCTTACTTAGGATTCATTTACACAGTGCCTCATTAAAAAGATGGTGTTTTTGTTGAAGTATTAAAAAAAACTGCTGTCATTGGAATGAAACAGGAAACAATCTTCTTTTTCAAGCACATATCTCAAAAGAAGAAGCAGAAGGAGAGCACATTTCATGTTCATCAGCCAAGCCACTTTAGACAGCAAAATCTGGGTTTGTTTTTCCTGATGTTTTTTGCAGGATCAGGTAAATTTAGTGTATGGAATGAAATCATAACAATAGCAAGATACTAACGTGAACAAAATGTGCTCTATGCGAGGATTAGGCCTGTTCAATTTATGAATTTCAGCTCGTCTGTGCCAACATGTTCACTCGTTCATGTTGAACAAGTGAACACCGCTTGACTTGGCGGTGGTGCAGCACTGCTTGTGCTTTGCAGTGTTGTAAAGAGTGAGATGTGCTAAAACTAATGCTAATGCTAATGCTTTGCTGCTGTTTCCTGTAGGGAGCGCTGTCTGCTGCCTCTGCAGATGGCCCTGGAGTCCAAGAGCACCAAACTGGGCCAGACGGCACTCGCCGGCATGCAGGTGACAATCCTCACTCAAGGTTTATTGCAACAGTTTGGGTCATTTGTCACATTTGTTTTCCATTTTGGTTCAAAGTAACCAAAATGTAACCTTAAATAAGAGTCAAGTTACATCAAAATCATATTCCTCACGTCTTCTTTGCATCAGATTTTCAAGAACAGAGCAGTATAAACCATAGACCCGACCTGTTTGTGTTACTGTGCTGTAAGATGAACATCAGCAGGAGTTTGCTGATGAGTGTGATGTTCTCCTCAGAAGGTCCTGTGTGACTCTCGGCTGGTGGCAGGCCTGGGGCTGGAGGTGGACATGTTGGAGAAGCAGCTCCTCTCACAGATGTTGGAGGCTTTGAGGGTCACGCCCAGCCTCCATGAGGACCTGCAGGTGGAGGTTATGAAGGTGAAGCTCTCTGTCACACACTCTGTCCATCAGCCCGGGTAAGCCTGTGTAACGGTGAGCTGTGTCTTCTCTCGAGTAGGTTCTCCTGTGCATCACCTACTCGCCCAACTTCGACCTGAACGGAGACTCCATCCTGCGCATCGCTCAGGTGAGACGTCTGACAATAGGTTAGAAGAAACAGTATTAAAACGGGTATTGGAACCTTTTGGTTAGTGAGTGAACCTCTATCTACCTTTCTATTATCCAAAAGCACCTGACCTTAAAGGAACATGAATTATATGTGTCCAAAGATACAAGGTCAACATGTCCAAATATACTATTATTTTTACTGAAAGTCAATGTAATTCTGAGGTATTCTTAATTAAAAAAGCAATGGACATGATGTCCCTTTGTTGATGTTTACATTTATTATCCAATCAGAAAGCAGAATAAGCCTCACATGACTCTCTCAGTTGGGTTGCCAGTTTGGTTTCTTAGAAGCTGAAGTTAATTTTGAATCAGTAATCAGTAGCTTTCTATCTTCAATGTATGGGCCATTTCACACTCTGGCAACCCGTGTTCATTTGTGATTGTTATACCTTTCTAAAACCACTAGTTGTGCATCTTACATACGGTTCCTTTAAGGCTTCAGCACATTACAGGATTTGAAACAATGTTTAGACATGAGACAGAAGACACAAGTGTTTGAGATTTTAGTTCTCCTGATCCTGTCTAGAATAAACCTGTTTGTTTCATGATGTATCTATTGTTTTCTGCAGTCCAAGCTTAAAGAAAGAAAGCTGATTTACTTACTAGACAACTTTTTGTCATGGGAGAAAACTTTGCACATTTCTGTCATAATGATATAACTACTGAATTCTGATGTAGCTGCTACTACTTCAATTATCAGAATCTCCCATTTTCAATGCACAACAGTAAAATAGTGCAGCCGTTTGAAGTTTGACTTGAAGGAGAAATTCCCATATCAATACTAAATCTGATATTTGGAATCAGGAATTTGTTTTTTTCCAGTTTTGGCATTTCTATTTCAAATTAAAACTCATAGATAGTGACATACACGAGCCCTCGATCTGATCATGCTCCATGATGTCTGTGTGTTCTCTGTGCTTTTGGTTGTGTTGTCTGGGTCCTAGTGCAACTTGTGTTCATCCATCTTCATGTTCTGCATATATTTGGATGTAGACTGAGTCATTAAGTGCGCTTTGTCGGCTCTTATAATATAGTCCAACTGGTGTTTGTGGAAGCCTATGGTTGGTTGCTAAAAGACAGCTATTGTTGTTTGTAGCAGGCCAAAAAATCAAAAGTAAGTCACATTCCCAACAATAACAACAACAACAGTAACAACAAGCAATCTTTGTAGATTTTAGTGAACAAGCAGGAGATTATTAGACACAGACAGGACTCTGTGTTGTAGATATGACTGATGACAAAAGCTGAGCTGGCAGTGTCTGTCTGGCACAGGGAGAAATTACACTGTGCGGACTAATTTCCATTTGAATAGAAACATTAACATGATACTTGTTCTGGAGGAAGACCAATTTGAAGTCATTTTATTATAAGAAATTACCTATAGTGCCTTTAGGTTAAAAAAAAAGAACTATAAACCCAGCAGTTACACCGAACTTTAGCCGTGTTTGAACCTCACTGCTCTCACTTTCCTCTTGGATTTGTAACATTCAAACATCCGTGTGTGTACGCGTGTGTGTGCAGGTCTGTCTGGAGACGTACGAGGCCAGCGGTCACCAGAGAAGCATTAACACGGCCATCAGAGCCACACTGAGTCAGATCCTGGGAGACCTGGCCCTGCAGCTGCGCCACAGACAGGAGGTACACACACTTATATCACTGTCTCACACGTAAACACACAGACTTATATATCAGTATGAAAAAACTGTGAATTTCCCCCATGGACACATTAAAAGTTATTCTAAACATGTATCTCAATTTTCTAAGACCCAGAGAGCAATTTGTTTTATGATTCAAGTTCTGTCTGTTTTTCTATTGCCTTAAAGATTGATGAGTTTCTTCAGATAGGTCACATTTTACTGTGATAGTTTAAATCCAGCTGTCACTCATTCAGACCATGACAAAGGCTGTAGAGAAGAGTGCCCTAGCTTAAAGGTTGTATGGAGGATTTTCAAAAATGGTTTGTTGTCAGTCTTTGTCAAAAACAGTTGCATAGATTTGTAACAACCTTGTACTTAGGCTAAACAAAAAAGAATTATAAAAATATATAAACCGTGGGCATGATGAGGCCAGTAAAACGTTGACCAATAGATAACGAGGTACCTCGTTATCTATTGGTCTGTAAACCTGTCAAGCAAACCCTCAGTGTTCCTAAGTAACTCATTGGCCCAGTTGCAGTGAAGGGCGTGGCCCTGGGAGGAAACAAATGTGCATCATTTGAAAAACAGCAATCAGCTGTTGGATTTGAAAAATCCTCCATACAACCTTTAAGTCTCGTTTCTGGTCTGTTTTTAATAATGTGGCAGAATAAAATTGTTAAATTGTTTTTATTTCACTCAAATTAACATAAGTTGTTTTTTGATGATGAATTAATTTGCCCACTCTGCATTATTTAATAACTTTATTTGTATAGCACTTTTCAAAAACAAGTTACAAAGCGCTTCACAACATCAATAAAACATTGCACATAAAACAATTAAAACAAACAATAATAGAATACATTAAAATAATTAAGATAATGCCATTTTATAAAAGTGAGTTTTCAAGTTAGATTTAAAAGCAGCCACAGTGTTGGCTGATTTGACCACGTCTGGTAGAGCATTCCAGAGCTTTGGTGCCCGAACAGAAAAAGCCCTGTCTCCCTTCGAAACAAGTCTGGAGGATGGCACAGTGAGGAGAGTCTGCTCCGAAGAGCGCAAAGAGCGGCCAGGAACATATATTGACAACAACTCACAGATATAAGTAGGAGCAAGACCATGAATAGCTTTAAAAGTTATCAACTAAATTTTAAAATCACATCTGTATTGGACTGGAAGCCAGTGCAAGGCAGCACGGACAGGAGTGATGTGTTCGTGTTTTCTGGTGTTTGTCAGAAGTCTAGCAGCTGAATTTTGAACAAGTTGAAGGCGGTTGATAGATTTCTGCCTTAGACCTGCATAAAGGGCGTTACAATAATCTAGTCGGCTATTTGTGAGATATTACAAAGTTGTGATAAAATTTTGGTGTTGTTTTACTGTTTGTCCTTAAAAAAAATAAAATTAAATCTGAATAGGTGATCCCTGTTCTTTAGACCCTTTAGACCAGACCTGGGTAAACTGCGACCCGGGGCCAAATGCGGCCCGCGGCGGCTTTCAATCTGGCCCTGGCATCTTTTTAAGAAACAGAAATGCATGATATAGCTTAATAGACAAAAATTTGGGCTACGACAATAAACTTGTAGTGTTGTGAGAATAAATTCAAAGCCATAAAAAGCAATTTTCAATATTAAACTTGAAGTTTTACGAGATTAAAATTGTATTTTGGATCATGGAACATTGTTGTAATTATAAAAATATTATTTGTGTTTTTATGCAAACATTTGACTTGTCCAAGTACAATTCCTGATTTTTTTTTTCATGTAAGATTACGATTTTACTCTCACAAAACTCACAAAAGTTTTTATTGCTTCAACTTTATTCTCAGAAAAAATATGACTTTTTTTCTCATGTTAGGTTTTTTTTTTTTCTCGTAAAATCATAACTTTCTTAAGCTTTTTTTAATCTCAAAATGTGACAAGTTTATTATGCTAGAACAATTTGTACTGGTTTTCTAAATTCTGTCAAAGAAATGTGTTTTCAATAAGCAGGATTGTTCTATCAATGTTGATCCGGCCCTCCACCTTTAATCTGGGTTTAAATATGACCCTCAACTAAAAAGAATTGCAACCCCTGCTTTAGACCCTCTCACTAGTGTGTGTGTGTTTGGTTTTCAGGGAGCAGACGGCGATGAGGTAACCGCCCCGCCGCTGCAGAGGAAAGGTACGCACACATCTCCATCACCAGAACATGACTGTTTTATGACTGTGTGTGAGAACGGTGCTGCTCGAGTTCTGACTTAAACCATAAAGTACCACCACATTAGTTCTGAGCTTAGATCATTGCTCTGGCTCCAGTGGCTCAGAAAATAGACTTTAAAACAGCCCTGCTTGTGTTTAAGTCTCTCCATTAGGGATGTTCATGGTTCACAGATTAACCAATAATCATAGCTAATGGCTTAACCCAGTGTGAGCTCTTGGACCGGTAATGAAATAAATATACAATTGCTCCAGCAGATGGCGCTTACTGCCCCTGAACTGCTCTGGTGTCTGTCAAAGTGATAAAAGATAGCTAAAACTCCAAAAACACAGTTTATCTCATAACGACTGAGCAAACCAGTGACACTGTAGTGTTTATGGACTATCATGCATACATATCTTCACTCACAGAAAACAGACTGGATCATTTAGCTTTTGTTTTGTTTGTTTGTAATGTGAAAAATGTTATTTGCAGCATATTTTACATGTTAAGAGGCATTTTTGACATAGAATATATTAAAACAATAAAATGCAATGGGTATACAGTGGTCCCTCGCTCTATCGCGGTTCACTTTTCGCGGCTTCGCTGTTTCGCAGATTTTTTTTAGTGCAATTTTGTTTGTTTTTTTACAGTGCTTGGTCCTATAGACGTGCTCTGTAAGCGTGCTTTTCTCTCAAACACACTGTTTGGACCGTATCACATCGCAGCATTCACAGGCAACAGCACAGAAGCTCTTTTAGAAAACTTGAGACAGTTTGGATCATGCAGGGAAGCTGACCTGACGCTCGGACGTTTCTCCAGGTGAGGATTTGACTCTTTGAGCTCGTAGTTACAATGATGAGTTTGTTCACGCTGGAACGTCATTGTGTATGGAGCAATGGAGTGTATGGATGGTGTTGTGACTTCGCTAGAGTCTGGATGTGTTACGTGGCTGTCGGACCCGGAGCCCGTGTGATCCGTGGCCCTGTAAGCTGTGGAGCGCAGCGGGACGGGCAACGTGCCAAAAATGACTCGCGCTGTTGTACCTCGCGGTGAATCATGTGTTCAGCGCATTATTACCTGTACAAAAGACACTAAACATCAGAACCAGGCAGGTTAACAACTGAAATTATTGCTAAAAAATGAAGATCGCTACTTTGCGGGTTTCGCCTTTCGCGATAAACGAGGGATTACTGTATATTAAAATAAATGAGTAAAGATAAAATACCCCTAAAAACACTTGACATAGGGGGTACTCCGTGTGTGAGATCATAATTAGGGGGTACTTCAGACGAAAAAGATTGGGAACCACTGTGTTAATGTAATCAGTTAACCAATTACGTTAACACAATACTTTTAACTAATGATTTAAGAAAAATTGAAAACGTGCATCTGTACCCTCCATGGTCCAGCACCAAAGTACATCTCTGATATGTTAGTGCTTTATGAACCATCTCGGACTCTGAGCACTCAGTCCGGACTAAACATGGACCAGCCTCAGAGTCAGGACTAAACGTGGACCAGCCTCAGAGTCAGGACTAAACGTGGACCGGCCTCAGAGTCAGGACTAAACGTGGACCGGCCTCAGAGTCAGGACTAAACGTGGACCAGAGTCAGGACTAAACATAGACCGGCCTCAGAGTCAGGACTAAACGTGGACTGGCCTCAGAGTCAGGACTAAACGTGGACCAGCCTCAGCGTTAGGACTAAACATGGACCGGCCTCAGAGTCAGGACTAAACGTGGACCAGCCTCAGAGTCAGGACTAAACGTGGACCTACCTCAGAGTCAGGACTAAACGTGGACCGGCCTCAGAGTCAGGACTAAACGTGGACCGGCCTCAGAGTCAGGACTAAACGTGGACCGGCCTCAGAGTCAGGACTAAACGTGGACTGGCCTCAGAGTCAGGAATAAACGTGGACCAGAGTCAGGTCTAAACATGGACCGGCCTCAGAGTCAGGACTAAACATGGACCAGAGTCAGGACTAAACATGGACAGGCCTCAGAGTCAGGACTAAACATGGACCGGCCTCAGAGTCAGGACTAAACATGGACCAGAGTCAGGACTAAACATGGGCCAGAGTCAGGACTAAACATGGACCAGCCTCAGAGTCAGGACTAAACATGGACCAGAGTCAGGACTAAACATGGACTGGCCTCAGAGTCCTGACAAAACATGGACCAGCCTCAGAGTCCTGACTAAACATGGACCAGCCTCAGCGTCAGGACTAAACATGGACCAGAGTCAGGACTAAACATGGACCAGAGTCAGGACTAAACATGGACCAGAATCAGGACTAAACACGGACCATAGTCAGGACTAAACACGGACCATAGTCAGGACTAAACATGGACCAGAGTCAGGACTAAACATGGACCGGCCTCAGAGTCAGGACTAAACATGGACCGGCCTCAGAGTCAGGACTAAACATGGACCGGCCTCAGAGTCAGGACTAAACATGGACCGGCCTCAGAGTCAGGACTAAACATGGACCGGCCTCAGAGTCAGGACTAAACATGGACCAGCCTCAGCGTCAGGACTAAACATGGACCGGCCTCAGAGTCAGGACTAAACATGGACCAGCCTCAGCGTCAGGACTAAACATGGACCGGCCTCAGAGTCAGGACTAAACGTGGACCGGCCTCAGCGTCAGGACTAAACGTGTTGGTTCTTTCTGTCCACAGATGTGTCTCCCACCAGCCAGGCTCTGTGTGAGGACGTGGTGACTGTTCTGACTGTTTTCTGTGAGAAGATGGAGTCTGTGGACAGGTAAAGCTCCGCTCTCTCTCTCTCTCTCTCTCTCTCTCACAGGTGTGCGTTGTTTTGTGATTCACACAGGTGCGTTTGTTTTGTGATTCACACTGGTGCGTTTGTTTTGTGATTCACACTGGTGCGTTTGTTTTGTGATTCACACTGGTGCGTTTGTTTCCCACACAGTGATAACCCTCTGCTGCAGCTGCTCCTCCTCGAGTGTATCCTGTCCATGCTCAGCAGCTGTCCTCCCACAATGCACCTGTCCAGAGGCTTCACTGACCTCGTGTGGTAAGGACACGTGTATCAGCTGCGTGTTGTCTCTTTACCAGGCAAATGATCTCAGCTACAGCTTTAGAAACAAACATGATTGGACCGAGGCAGAGAAGAGAGTGCAGTTCTTGTCAATTATTTATTTTTTGAGTGCCCAGAAAAGCGCCTAATAAATAAAATGTATTATGTGTTCAGTATCACGAATACATTTCAAAATTAAACACATTGTTGCAAATTTACACTTCCAGTCAATGATTATGGATGGATGTTTTATCCATCCGTTTAAACTTAAATTTCTTTTGACAACTTTGTATTTAGGGGTGCACGGTAGCCAAGTGGTTAGAGCTCTGGCTTCCCAATAAGGAGGTCGTGGGTTCGACTCCCGGGTCGGACCATATCAACATCTCACGATCTCTCTGGGTGGAGTTTGCATGTTCTCCCCGTGTCACCGTGGGTTTTCTCCGGGTACTCCGGTTTCCTCCCACCTCCAAAAACATGTATGTTTAGGTTAATTGAGCATCACTGTAAATTTCCCTTAGTGAGTGAATGAGAGAGTGAATGGTTGTCTGTCTGACCCTGCGGCACGTTGGCCACTGTCCAGGGTGTTTCCCCCGCCTAAGGCCCCAAGTCACTGGGATAGACTCCAGTCACCCGCGACCCCTAACGGGATTAAGCGGTAGAGAAAATGAATGAACTTTGTATTTAATTCTTTTAGAAATTCCGCAGTTTTACAAAGTGGCTGTCTCCAGATTCACAATACCAATCTGGAATGACTGCCACTGAAATCCTTCTGGAAAAAAATTGAATTTCAAGCTAATATTTGAATTGAAACATCTGAACCCAGAAATACCTCGAAAAGTCGAGTTTTTTTTTTTTTTTTTTGCAAATAAAAACGTCACTTCTCGGCTACTAATAAGAGTTGAGAGAAAAGCACAAACATATTTCACACAAATCTCTGTGTGCAGGTTATTAAAGTGAAACAGTTAGTTAGTTAGTTTAGTTTATTTGTCACATACATTTGCACAAGTACAACATGTAGTGAAATTAATTGGTACCTTCCAGTGACATAAACAAGCAACAATACAAACAAATACAATACATTATCCAATAGTATAGCTGCAGGAGAATTTTAGAAGTGGGCCAGATTTAACAGTCTGATGGCCTCAGGGTAGAAGCTCCTCCTCATCCTCTCGGTTTTCACCTTGAGGCTTCCTGATGGCAAAAGAGAAAACAAAAATAGATTGTTATTCTGCTAAAATGTAAAGAAATATGTCCGCCAGCGCCTGCGTGTTTGCTTTGGTTTGAATGTACGCTTCCACCCACTCCACAGTGCTGCGCTGTGATTGGTTCAGCTAACCATGACCATCCTTGAGTGTACCAGTCCAGATGGATTAAAGGTTAAAGTTTGACACCTAAAACAAAGAAACACTGCAAATTCATGTTTGAAGTAAAATTTTCTTTTGTGAATTTTATTGCCTAAGGAAAAAATTAACAAGAAATATAAATTCTTCCGCTCTGTGTAGTCTTGGCTAACTTGGAACTGAGACCCTGTTTCATAACAGCTCTTGTGCTGTGTCTTATCTGTCTGTTGGATCAATTGTACTGAGAAAGCGCGTTTCATAAAATCCGTCTCTGATTTAATCATGTGCCGCATGAGTTTTTCTGTCTGTGTGTCTCTCCGCTTGGATTCATATACATTAGATTTATTGCTTTTGTCCATCCAACATGACCATATTTAGTCTTTTGTTGCTACAATTGGTCTATTCTACTTTTTAACACATACACGTGCAGTCAGGTCAGTCCTCTCACACACATTCTGAACTGCTTTAAACTCTGAGAATGTTCTGTTTGTCTCCAGGAAACAATTGTGTCCTTCTCTGGTGGCCATCATGGGCAATCCTGTCAACGACAAAAGCATCACTTCTCACCACGGCCACACGGGGGCGCTAGAGAGAGACAGACTCACTTTAGGTAAAACTACTTTTATAATACTATTAATGCACCATAGTGAGGTGTCTATCCAAAAGCGAATTGGGAAGGTTGTTGTGAAAGATGCTAAATTCAACCCTTAGTTTCCCAGACCAACATTATCATTAATAGTATAATAACTCTCTCTCCTCTGAGGCTTGGGGCTGGAGCTGGACTCTTCCTCTGGGGCGTGTCGGACCAGGGCAGGGGCTCGGGCTGCACCTCTAGCGCCCCCTCCATCACAGCCCCGGTCGTGCGCACCGTGTGTTACATCGCGGCAGAGCTGGTGCGTTTGGTGAGCTGTGTGGAGTCCATGAAACCCGTCCTCCAGTCACTGTACCACCGGATCCTCCTGTACCCGCCTCCACAGCACCGCACTGAGGCCATCCGCATCATGAAAGAGGTGTGGACTTGATCAGGACTAAGCTGGACTAGACTCAATGAAAACGATGTGTAACTAATCAAAACTATGTGCAGATCCTGGGCAGTCCTCAGCGGCTCCTGGATCTGGCCGGTCCCTGCGTAGCTGAGCCGGACACGAGGAAGAGATCCTTCTCCAAAAGGAAGTCGCACCTGGACCTGCTGAAGCTGTGAGCTGCTGTTGAACCTCCTGCAGACCTGTTCCTCATGTGTTCCTCATAGTTGTTCTCTTGTTCCAGGGTGATGGATGGCATGAGCGAAGCCTGTGTGAAAGGAGGTGTGGAGGCCTGTTTCTCTTCTGTGTCGTGTGTGTGTGCTTTGCTGGGGGCGCTGGAGGAACTGTCCCAGGGCCGCGGGATACAGCCCGAGCAGGTACGCTGACTCTGCTACTTGACATTTGGTCATACAGTGTTATGTGTAGCGATTACTTACACTGCAAGTCACAACTTAACTTAATCTGAATAAAATGTCAAACATTATGAAACGTTCTGGGTCAACACCAGCCAGTAATTCAGCCTCATTGTGTCCAATTAAAGGCACATCAAAGGTATCAGCTCTTATAGAACTGATACCTAACCATTTCCTGGATCGGCACCGATATCCAATCCCAGTATCCGATTGGTGCATCCCTAGTCTTACCTGTCTGTTTGATCAACTGTTCTGAGAAATCGTGTTCCATAAATTCCATAAACACATACCCTGTTGACTCTGATTTAATTATGCACCGAGTGGGTTTTCCTGTCTGCGTCTCTCCGCTTGGTTTCAGATACATTAGATTTATTGCTTTTGACCATCCAACATGACCATATTTAGGCTTTTGTTGCTACAGTTTGTATGTAATGCCTCCCCTGACCCTTCCCCCAGGGCTCCCCTGGGAGCCCTGGGGAAGAGATTCTTAATCTCAGTGGGACTTCCCTGGTTAAATAAAGGTCAATTAAATTAAATGTGTATGTGTTAAAAAGTATAGTAAAAAATTGAGACAAAATGAGCAAGTCACAAACTGACTGTGTTTCACTGCTGTTGCCAGTGTCATTTCTAGATTATATGTGTCAACAGCACTCAATATTCTGCTGATCAAAAAAAAACACACACTGTCAAACCAGTCACATTTCTCGACTCTTTTCAGCTCGTGACAGTTGCTCCGCAATGGTCGCCTCGACGCTCAAAATTGGTCGCGTGTAGTCGCTTGTCCTGAGATGCGTCCAACTTCCAGCATTCAAGCATAAAGGGGGATTCAAAGTTCAGTCACACAATCAGGTCCTTGCACAAGCTGCCACTGGAGCTTCTGTCTGGAGCTAATCAGGTTGTAGGTGCATAGTGATCTAAACCAATCACAACCAAATCTTTTGAGCGTAGCAGCATGAGAATGGCACAAACACGGTATTAGATTTGCTGCAAGCTTTTTGATTGGCTGTAGAAGTCCTGGAGACGTAGCGTAATGAAGGATTAAAAATGTAACGGAGAGGCACGTCTCTCTGTGTTCTATGTGTGTGCGCGCCCAGAGACGTGTGCGTTGGGTGCAGGTTTCTCATCAGTCAGTGTTTTGACTTTCCTTTACCGTGTGATTCATGCATAAAAGCATTTATATCCACAAAGACTCAGTGCAAGCTTCAGTGGAGGTCATAAGCTAAATAATAAAACAGAAAGTAAAGGCACACTTGAATGTTTTACAACTTTCTGACTGTAATTAATCCTATAAATAAATCTGATAATAGTACTGGCTATAGTTTTCCATAAGTGATCCAAGAACAAAATAACATTTAGACGAGAGTTTCCCAGCCTTTTTAGACTCACAGCAAACTTTTTTTGGTACACATCTACTCAAAAATGACCAAATCAAACTATTTTGGAAAACACAATCATTCAATTTTGTAAATATTGTCCTTCTCAATTGGAGTGCCAGAAGCTTTTATATTTGTGCTTGCAGTGTCTGAACTTACTCTATCTGCGTGGACAGAAGCTTGTGACACACACAACAAGGTCAAAAATGCAAGTTAAATGAGTTTAAACTCTTAGTTTGGAACAAGGTTAAAGTAATTAGATGGCCATAGTGACAGAACTTCTTGCTTTCAAAGTTACACAATGCACTTTAAATAATTCTTTAAACTGATAGATTTATTGTCATTGTACAATACATAATACAACAGCATTTCAAAAGAGCAAAAACACCAACATTAGTAGTTAGTAAATCTGTTTAGCTTACTGTATTTCATAGATTAAAAACTGCAACAACAAGGTCAAAATGGATTGTATCATGCTAAGGACTATGCGCACACAGACAGGTTAAGTATCAATGTCTGTACAGCTGTAAACCCTCCTCTTCTCGTGCTCTCAGGCCCGTCTGCTGCTGCGGCGGATGGATGACCTCACCACAGAGTCCACGCGAGAGTCCATGGAGGTGAACGAGGCAGACTTCCGCTGGCAGAGGCACGTTCTGTCCGCTCAGCTGCCTCCGCCGTGGCACCACAGTTCTGAGCCCAGCCCTGACATCAGCATCAGCATCACCACGGAGACCGGACACACCACGCTCAACCTGCAGGGGGAGCTGGAGCACACCACTCCCGAGGAGTGTGGGGAGGAGGTACGCTTCAGAGGCTAGAAGAAGAAAATGTTAAGGCTTCAGTGTTCCTGCTGCTATGGCCCTGTCCCAATACTCATACTACACATTACACACTTCACTGTAGTGTGCACTTGCACAAGTGTGCAGGACAGTGAATGAAAGAAATGGGACAATCCACACTTCACTTGAAAAGTGCAGTAAAACAGCTGTTATCCGTGTTATTAAGCTGCTGCCACAGCTCACTTTAGTTTGGATCATATGAAAATTTTGCCTAAAACAAATAAGAGCAGTGCGGATGCCAGTGGATTTATGCTTACGTTTGCAAAAATAGTTTTTGTTAATATTATATTTTGGTTAAATATATTACATTCATGCATACATATTTTGAGCTGTATTAACTAGCAAAATTCATTTGATTGTATTTACTTTGATTTCTGGATTTTATTTAATGCTTGTTATATTTTTCATTGCTGTCACTTTAAGAGAGAGCGAGCTTGCACTCTCCAGGTCACATCATGGATTTCAAACTAACTGACATTGTCATTTTTGTACACGCAGCAAAAAACTCTGGGTAATACATTCGCCGAAGTGCAGATAGAGGGCGTGAAGAGGGCGGGGCTAAAGGCTGTTTTTGATAATTGGGACGCCCTACGCACTACCACCCCACAGCCATGCCCGGATTATCCAATGGGCCTACCGGGCACAGGCCCAGGGGCCCCGCCTCCTGCCCAGGGCCCTTCCAATCAGGATACAGTTTTACTGAACGTCACTTTTTCTGTTTTGTATTTTATTGGTTCCATATTATGTCAGTTTTTTAGAGTGACACCTCATTAGCCAATAAAATGAAAGAGGCTACAGCTATATATGCATATTTATTTAAACATTAGCCTAATATTGTGTTGTCCAAGTATTTAATATTAATGCTGCTGTTTTAATAAGTGGAAAGAGTTCTGTTGTCAACTCAGAGCTTCAGTCAGAGAATTACACTTTTAAAAAAGTGTTTTTCGTTTTTTTTTTTTTTTTCAATATATTCGTGTATTTTAAAATAGCGGCTTATGGCTCGAAAAAGTAGTAGGGGCCCATTAACATCTGTGCCCAGGGGCCCATAAAGTGATAATCCGGGCATGCCCACAGCGGGAACACGCTTTTGAGGGTCACAAGTATGGAAGGGTGGATATTGGGACAGGGCCTATGTCTTCTTTTTGAAATGCATTACAGCAAACTGTTCACTGGATTTGAATAATACTGCCCCCTCTGATTATTTTGTACACTGTCTCATATTCAACATTATAGGTTGGTGGAATGAAAGAACTTAATCAACACTTAATCTATTAAGGTTGAGTTGTCTCTAGACAAAAACACACTTTTAAACTGCCACCTATTATTCTTAACCAAAAGGTGGCATTCAAAACACTGCCTTTTTTCAGATTCAGAAAAAGTGTTCTTTCCTTTGTCAGTGAACAAAAGAAGATTCACAACTTAGGAGCTTGCTTCTATGCTAACTGGTAGCACTAATAATACAAAAAAAAAAAAAAAACTATGAATAAATAATAAAAATTTAATATGTAATACAAAGTATAAGGCCATGCAAAAAATAAGCATACTAAGTAAAATGGCCAATCAAAATATACACATTAATCAAAATAATGGGCCAATCTGTCAGTGCAAATAGATAATATACATGATATTAGCACGATTAATAAAGTGACAGGTGATCATAACAGAGTCCAATATAGTCACATGTTTTTTAAGTCCAACGGGATCCAGATGGACTGCAGCCTCATGTCCAGGGTGAGCTGGGTCAGCTGCTGTCCGTTCTGCATATTCAACCCATTTTACTTTGCCACTGTTTCTACAGAAAATTCCCATTTGTGCAGAAGCATCTGGACATATGCACGTCGACTTTTGCCTCAATTTTAGCACTGACTCAAATTGAAGAATGACAAAGCACTTTGATATTCTATATACAGTGCATCCGGAAAGTATTCACAGTTTTTGCCACTTAAAAATTAATTTGTGTCAAAACCAAAACTCCAGGGATAAAATGTAGTCCCTAAAAAGCAAGAAAGTACATTTTTTCCATTGTGCTGCTCACAGTTTTTCTTCAGTCAAATTGTTTAGGAGCATTTTTCATATAAAATGTCGTCATTGCATCTTCTATTGAATCGTGGCACGTTTTCTGCTCTGTGTGTGTGTGGTGTGTTCATGCGCGCTCGGAGACGCTGGCTTCTCCTTATTCTGACATGAGTGAGAGTGACTTCTATAAAAGTGACTGCACAAATCCTTTTATTGTAAATGCAGAGTAACACACTGAATAGCACACAGACTCTTGTTAGTTTACTCCACACCCAGGATCATTTTAAAGAGCACATTTGACTGTACAGGCATAGCTCTTTTTGCAGCCTTCATTCATCCTTTGTTGTGTGTTTCAGGTGCGTATCCCGTCCCCCACGTCCTGTGTGAGTCAGGAGGAGGACAGCAGGAGACAGGTGACCCCTCGACAGGAGCCCAGCAGAGCAGAGGACAGAGACAGGCCTGTACCTCCGGACGTGCTCCAGAGAAGTCACGGTTTGGTCTATCCCGACATCACCAACTTTCTGTCTGTGGAGTCCAGAACGCGCTCCTGTCATGGGACGGGCTCAGCGCGCTACAGCGAGAGCAACTTCAGGTACTACAACACATCACTGTTTATACATAAAGCTTGGTGTGACACCCAACACTCTATCAGAAAGACTTTAAGAGAGTCTGCTATTTATTAAGGTTACACTGGGCAGAAAAAGTATTGGGACATTTGGGAAAAAGTGAGAGAGCGAATGAGAGAAAGAGAACGAGAGAGAGCCCTTCCAAAACCCTGCAACACACAGAAGAAGGATCATAACAAGCTGCAGGGCAAAGCGTGAGGCCTTGGCATTCAGCATTTTGTTTATTCGAAAATTGTTTAGTATTTTCTCTCACACAAAAAAGAAAGGTTTTCACAAACAAAACTTTCCTTGTTTAACTTTTGGTGTTTGCAAACTGATCAATCAGTCAAAAATACCAAATAAACCAGTCAGCATTCAAACTAAAAACTTTTTCCTCTTACCAGAAAATAATGTGTCAACAAGCTGTAAAATATGTCTTCAGTTAAGAGTAATGATGTGTGTGCAGTGGCACTAAGCCCCAAAGATGGTGCCCTTGTTTATAAACATATTCGCAACCCACTTCTAAAGTGAAGCTAAACACGCGGTCAGAGACTTACTTCCCCCACAACTTCACCCCAGACTCGCAAAAGTAGTCAATCAATGTCTGTTCACTGTGTGTGTGAACAGACATTGATTGACAGCACCAAATGTGGACAGAGAGCTTGTGAGTTTTGTGTGGGAGCGATCCTGACGTGCGGTGGGGTTTTTACAGTTCTGAGGCTGTATGAAACTACGTCTACTTGCTTACTTGAACATCTAGTATTTGTCCGACAAATGTATGAAACCTTTGCTTTAGTCTACATAAGCACATGAGCTCATGATGTGAGTATTTTCTAAAATTGAAAATGAGAGAGCCAAAATATTGGCATACGAGCTACGAACCACGAGCCAAATGACAGTCGGTTTTGCTTTGCAGCGGGTGTTACGTGGGCATGAACTGAAACTGCACTGACAGCGCTTGACCATCGTGGCAGCACAGTTCACACATGACTGACCTGAAAAAGACCAATAGATAACACAAACACACAGTGAAAAAAAAGTTGATTCTGCGTTTAGTTTTGCTTTAAAGGTGCATTGCGCAATTTTTTTGGCCATAAATAAACTTGACAAAAGGCACATTTTTGTTATTTAGATGCCTTTGTTACACTAATTAACTGATAAAAATTGCCATTTTTACTAGCGCCCTTGCATGGCCACAAAATAGTCTATTATTTGGCCTGGAGCAGGGCCTGAACATGTCTGTTTCAGCAGAAAAGCTGTTCCTTTTGCTGATTTTAATCATATTATGGCATAAAATGTATTCATCTCCATTCAGAAAGTCCCAAAGTATAGTTTTAACTTTCCTCCAGAAAGTTACACAATGCACCTTTAAAGACAGTTTCAACATCTAAGTACTAACCTTACAATGGATCCTACTGTGCATGTAATCCAAACAACAATCTTATGAACACTGTTATTCTTCTTGTTGTCCCGTGTTGTCCTCAGCATGGACGAGCAGGACCTGTCCCGCACAGAGCTGGACTCCTGTGACCAGTACTCCATGGCAGCGGAGAAAGACTCGGGTCGTTCGGACGTGTCGGACATCGGCTCTGATAATGTTTCGCTGGCAGACGAGGAGCAGACGCCCAGAGACTGTCCCGGACACCGCTCCCTCCGCACGGCCGCGCTCTCGCTCAAACTACTGCGCCACCAGGAGGCCGACCAGCACAGCGCGCGCCTCTTCCTGCAGTCCCTGTCCGGCCTGCTGCCTCGTCTGCTCGGGCTCTCCACGGCCGCTGAGGTGGACACGTGTCTGCAGAACTTCTCCTCCACCTTCTGCTCCGGGCTGCAGGCTGGTATGGAAACTCACTTCTAGCATGTTGGAAACTTAAGAAATATGATCTGATACGGCTTAATAGGGCATTTTCCTTTACATGCTTCAGTATTGGCTCAATTTTAAGCCCGATGTTTCCCTCTATGCGTTAGGATTTTCGTAAGAGCCTGTGCGTCATTGCGACTATTTTCCAGGGTTACATGCTGCATGTGCGCGTGCACATAAATAAGTAAGTAACATTGCTTAATCATCTTCATCATGTGCACAAAGCGTTACATTTACATAGTGCAAGTGTGGGATTCTTTTTTTTAGCCTACTTTAACATGGCCATCAGTTTGTTGAAACTTTTTCATTTTGTGCTAACAATGCTGTGTCACTGTAACAGCTCCTTACCTCTAAAGGCTTTTTCACACCAACACAACTCCCAGTCGCTGTCGGTAGGGAGGAGCGACGCACCGTCTGTTCTAGTCTCTTTGGGGCCCTCGCTCTCCTGTGGTGTTTATAAACCTGGTTTAATCCACTCGCATTTCATTATTAACTTTTATAATCGTGCAAATGAAAGAAAACACTCTGCACTCGATCAAGTGACACACATACTGTGTCCTTGTTCCTGCGACATGATGTGTGTGACTGTGAGACAAATGATTATTGTAAATGTGCTTATGTCTGTGGCCTCTTCTTTTTTTTTTATGCGTTAAAAATCGCAATAAATCCTAAACTCCTGTAGTATGTGCAGCCGGCTTAAAGTAGGTCCTACACACCACAAACCTTACAAGGTTTCAAAAGGATTTGCATCTAATTCTAAGCTGATTTATTACAATTTTAAAGACTGTTTTTTTGTTAGATGTTTATCGACTTAATAGCTGTAATGTGTGTATTTATTCTGTCGTTCCTTAAGCTAAAATATTACATTATGGCTTAAATCTGATGAATCTACATAGAAAATGTACTAAAGTTCTATTTGAATGGGACAATACACTCGATTTTCTATGTATGTTTATGTACATTTTTCATTCATGTTTCATTTACTTTAAAACTAACCACAAAATTCAGAATTCCTTCTTTAAAAATGCAGAATTCCATCTTTTCCAACTTGAAATGAACATGTCAAGACAATTGGTCAGTATATTTAAACTGACTTGACATGAAAACATGACATGATAATATCATTGTAATACATTTATTTTTTACTTATATATAATTACATTGACGTCTTTACCTGCAGTGTCTCATCTTAAGATCATATTCAGAAGCCTGTAGTTAGTTTTGGTGAGTTTGGCGTTGCAGCGTTTCAAAGCACTTGTTCAGCGTGAGGACTTGAACCGGTCGACTCCTGGCTCCTCTCACATTCACAGCGCAGGTGCAGTCACTTCATTTGTGTGGCAGGACTCTTCATCAGCAGTTTCCCATAATGCATTAGTGGTGGAGCGCCCCAGGGAGGGTTCAGATCAGATGTGTTTGTCTAAGCGTCCTAATGAAAAGCCTTTCAGTTTCCCCTGGACACATCACATCTGCAGCGACATTCTGACATTTAACAAACACTGTTACAACTGAGAGTGTGTCTGGAGCATGAACAGGCCGTGTGGGTAAAGGAAAATCTATAGAATACATTTCATACTAGGGCTGGGCGATATGGCAAAAGATTTATATCCTGATTTTCTTGAAGTCAGATCACGATTTCGATTTTATCACGATCCTTGTAGATTGTTTATTTTTCTATTGTCTTTGAGGTAAAAACAATTCACTATCTGTAGCTAAATCGACCTGTCAAAATCCGACCAGTGTTGCCAGATTTTCAGAGAGAAACAAGCAACCTCAGCCCTTCAACATTGTGTGTTAGAAATATTTGTATTTTTCTTACATTAGTAACGACTTCTAGACTTGAAGACATGCTAAAAATCCATGTTTCAGTCATATAAATTGTTATACAGTATTTTTAACAAATTAAACCTGAACATTTGCTAAGATTAATTCCTTTTATGGACTAAACAACCCAGTCTCATTAACAATACGTACTAGAATTACATTTTTTTTTTACCCCAAAAACGTTCTACTACGAAATATTAAATGTACAATTTTAACGTCTGGAACCCAGTCCCTCTTTGGAGTGGGTTGCAAAGCACAAAGTACAGTCCAAAAGGAACTTAAAAAAAGAGATCCAAAAGTCACTATAAAGACTTGGATTTGGCAAGGGTAAAAAGTTGGAAAAAAATATTTATTTGAACACACAGATCCAGCAAAGATAGGAAAGGGAAATCACGATTCATCAAAAAAGCAGATTGTCACAGAGAAGAGCTCACGATTCGATTTTTATCACGATATTTCATACTATAGCACAGACCTGAGCAAACTGTGGCCCGGGAGCCAGATGCGGCCTTCCACTTGTTTTAATCAGGCCTCCAACATGTTTTTCAGAATAAGCCTTACTCTTTACACTGCAACACATTATCTTGTTTATTTTAAAACCACTATTGTTGATATTTAGCAGCATATTTCTCGAGTTTCAATACATCCCTGACTGCTTGCAAGATATTTTAGCTTGAATCAAATTTGCAAATCTATTTAAACAAAACAGAAACACAGTGCAAAAAAAGTGAAAGAATCCAGGTCCATCAACTAAAACCATCTTCACCAAAATAAAGAAAATAATGAAAGAATAAAATCCAGATTTCAAGCAAATCTAGAAGCACGCTTTTTTGCATGGTTCAAAATAATAACGTAGCCACTTTACAGCATTAAATTACACAATTAAAATCTGCTGCTTGTCACATTAAACACTTCCAATAAAGAGGCTCATCAGTTTTGCACAGGAAGTCTCTTTCTATTCTAAGCTGTTTTACATCAATTTTGTGTTGTTTTTTTACAAATGGAAATTGCAGATTTAAATATACTATAATTTCTTTCTAACTACATAGAAAAAACGCAACAGGTCTCCTTTAATAACATTTCACTGAAAGGGAGAGGTTGCTTCTTTTGTGTGTGTGTGTGTGTGTGTGTGTGTTTTCAAAGACTTGTTTTTCTCTGAAAATCTGGCAACGCTGGTCAGCTTTTGTAACTGGATTTTGAACTTCCTGAAAAGCAGATTAAATTTGCTTCAAAGGCAATAAGAATGTAGTTTACAAGAATTGTGATGAGATTGAAATCGTGATCTGGTTTCAAGAAAATAGTGATGTATATTTTTTTGCCACATCGCCCAGGCCTAGTTTGACGTCTTTCTTCCAACACAGAACTACACAAGGATTATCCAATGAGGAGCTGACGTGGTGCTTGTGCTTGTCCTCAGGAGGGATCCAGTCTCCGGGTCTGGAGCCTGCAGACTCTCTGAGCTGCCAGTCTCTGATGAACGCAGACGGACTGTACCTGGTGTCGTACTCCGCTCTGCTGCTCAACCTGAAGCTGCTGCGAGGAGAGCACTACAGGAGGAGAGCGGCGCCCCAGTGCTCAGTCTGGTAATCAAGCTGACAACTCATGAATTCATTTATTAGGTTGTTTTTAAAAGACTATATACTAAGAGAGCAATAAATAATTCAAGGTTAAAAAAATCAGGTCTTAGATTCAAAGCTGGGGCTAAAATAATCAACGTCAGAGTAGGTCGAGGGCCACATTTTCAAACACAGGCCTGATTATTTACATTACATCATACATTGACATTAAACACACAGAAGTGATTAAAAAAGTAAATTGGTAACAAGGGTCAGACTGTCCTCCTCAGGACAGTGTATTTTGCCTGAATTGCATTTGTAGTAAGTTTTACTGTCAGTCATTTATTTGATCAGTGGGTCACTATATAATTAGGGATCATGTGAAATCATCTCAGTGGCCGCTTTTGGCCCACGGCCAAGAGTTTGAATCCCTTGGTTAAAGTGAAGATAAATTCAAAAACAACTTTTTGGGTTGTTCAGCTGTATATATGGAGTTTAATTAGCGTTGCCTACTATTCCAAGTAATTTTTTAGTAGTTTTTGAGCAAATTTGCAAGTTTTCAGGGCAAAACAGGCACACACTAATGGTGTCTCACTGCAAATGCTGCATTCACGTGCACGGGAGCTGACTACGTAATGATCAGACTTCCCAAAAACAGAGCGTTCGTGACAGCAGCTTTTAAAACCCATGTAGAGCCTGTTGTGGATTTCTGAATACACTTTTAAGAACAAAACACAGAAAGTTTGTCTGAGTTTAAGTATAAAAGTTTATTATAAAAGTATAAAGAGTGTAAAAGTATAAATAGTGTGCACACAGAAAGCCCTATGCTGTCCCTCCAGATCCCATCTGTCCCTACTCTGAACATCAGAACATTACAAACATATTTAAAGGCAGAAAGGAGGCGTAAAGCTCCGCACAGAGATGTTGAAAACAGGAAAAACATTTGCAGAACTAGTTTATTCAGTCATTAATTAAAGCTTCACAACAAATAAATGATTGATGTGAAATATTCACAATGACATGCTACCAGCAGAGGGCACAAAGCACAACATCCTGGTTTCTGCTGCTCAGACAGACAGAGCTAAGTATTTAGGACTCTTACATAAGCACTGACACAGTTTCTGTGAGTCTGACAACACTTGTGGTTCACTGTCAAACACATGTTTAGTCGTGCCAGTACAGGACAGTTTTTTCCTGAAATATTTATATTATTTACACTGTCCAACTTAAACAGAACACATATTCTTTGAAAAACAACAAGACAAAACGATACAGATTTTTTTTTTTTTTTACAAAAGATAAGATAAGCGCTGCACCACTGCTCCACATTTTATAAATAATAACACCACCGATTGGACTTGTATCTTAACTAGTGCAATATTCAGATTGTCTTGGTGTTGTGAAAAGAGTCCCTGTAGCTTAATGTAAACTGGAAACAGCTAATGCTAGATGCACGTGCTTTATTCACATAACTTTATTTTGTATCAAAGGTGATCTATTTGTAAGATGATGGTTGTCTGCAGATTTTCTCTCACATTTAAACCTGGTTTAAGACTGGTTTTGCTACTGGAGTGGCTCATCCCAAACATTTCACTTTCACCCAATCAGTCACTTGGCTATGGGAAGAAGCAGGTACAAAAAATTACCTGTCTTTGAGTTGCAGGTGACTACTGAAGATTATCCCAGTGAATTTGGGCTCTAGACAGAAAAGCAGGGTTAACACAGAGATAGAAACAGACAGACAAGCAGTCTCTCTCTCATTCATTATTGATGTCTATTGACCTTTACATGCATGTTTTGGAGATGGGAGGAAGTCTTTGTAAAACACAGGAAGAATGTGTAAATTCTCCAAAGAGA
This sequence comes from Mugilogobius chulae, assembly GCA_038363315.1. Taxonomy (NCBI): domain Eukaryota; kingdom Metazoa; phylum Chordata; class Actinopteri; order Gobiiformes; family Gobiidae; genus Mugilogobius; species Mugilogobius chulae. The sequence continues at coordinate 1,710,704 of CM076407.1, forward strand.
GAACAGGAGATGTTGATTTGGTCCAATCCGTAATTCAAAGTCAGCAAAGGGCCATGTCGTGCTAAGTAGATCCCAATAAGTACCAGTGCAAAAGGGGCAAAAATGGCTGCAAAAACTGCTCTTGAAACAGACTTTTAGTTGTCTTACTCAGTTACACATTAGACTCAGTAAATCCCTTTTAAAACGTCTGTGTTTGTGTGTTGTGCAGAAGGAGTTTGTGCGTGGCATCCAGAGCAGTGGGGTCCTGGTGGTGCTGTCCCAGGCCTGGATAGAAGAACTGTACCAGCAGCTGTTGGAGAGAAACGTACTGGGCGAGGCTGGTTACTACGGCAGCGCTGAGGACCAACGGCTGCCCCTCATCACCATGCTCATGGGTACGGCGCAGAGTCACATCTGGCTTTCTGATCGTCATCATTTTTCTAGAACCACATTATTACTAAACATGTAAACGAATTTTGAGCCAAGCCAAACAATGATTACAAGACAAATAATACACAAAAACCCATGAAAGTAACAGAAGATGGACACAGGCTGATTCAGGTATACTGATTATGATCACACAAACATACATCACGTTTGTCGCAGATTATTTACAAAAATAATTATAAAGCTTAAATTAACAAAAATAGCTGATTTAATGCAGGAAAAAGGCATAGATTTATTCTGTGTTTATTGTACAGCTAAATTAGCAGATGACAAACCTTTCAGAGCCGGTTTTACTCGAGCAGATTCAATTTTGTAACGTTTTCACTCGGACTTAGGCATTTGAAGCGCTCCAGGGAATTTCACATAGCTCTCTCTAAAATGTTCGTACATTGTCTTAACCCATTGACAAATAATCAGCTTCAAAGTAAGAAGTATTATTAGGTTAGGGATGTTCATCATGTCTTCTTAAAGTATTTATGAAGCGTTTTCTTCTATATCAGACAAGTATCGGTAAGAGATGGTTTATTACCTGACTAGTTTCGATGGTCACTTCCATCTTCGTCAGAGCGTCAAGAAACCAACAAATACAAACGATGGATCAAAGAAGCAATAGAAATGAGAAAGCGAGGCCCACGCACTTTGAATCAAGAAGAGAGAGCTTTACAACTCTCCTGTACGTGGACAACATTTAGTAAACAGAAATGTTGAATGACACAGTCATTGGTCAAAAAAGTAGAAGTAGATTGTTCAACAACACACAGGCAAATTGAGAGTTGTCCCAGAACATCACCTGTCCTCAGACCCTTTTTCTTGGCAAAAAGAAAAGAAAAGAAAAAAAAGCAGTGAGAAAAATAACTGAAAAAGCTAAGATCGGTACAGTACAATATATATTATTTTCTTTTAAAATGTGTCTTGTGTGTCCGTGTTGACCTCAGACATCGACGGCCTGGGCAGCAGTGCAGCAGGAGGTCAGCTGATCCGGAGCTCCTCTGTCCAGTCTCCTGTGACCTCTGAGAAGAGCTCCAGCGACACCGTCATGGCAGGTCAGTTTACACCAGCTCTAAAGTCTCAACTGAACCACAATCCAAACTCTCAATATTGCACTCACATAAAACAGGACTAAATAAGAACAGTGTCTCCTTGGCATCACATCAGGTTCAGGTTGAGCAGTGAGCTCTAGACACGTCACAGTCATGTCCAGGTGAACTGTTTTCTTTGCTGATGTTTAGAACTTTTTTTGTTCTTTTCTCCACAGGCTCGGTGTTTGCGCGCTTCCTCCTCAGCGGCGTGTGGAAGAACTTGATGGAGGTGCTGTCCACGCCTCTGACCGGCGCATGGCGGCAGCTCCAGGGGCCTGGCCTTCATCCTGGGCTCCGAGGGCCGAGAAGAGCAAAGCCACAGGGAGAGAGACGCCATCTGCCTGAGCCTGGATGGGCTGAGGAAGGCTGCCGCGCTCAGCTGTGCTCTGGGTCTGTACTACAGTCTACAGTGTAAAGTGTGAAGTGCAAGTGTTTACAGATGGCATTCAGAAGTATTGAAATAGAGTTTTAAAAGAGATGTATCAGCCAAGACACTTCGACACCTTTTAGAGCCTCAACGAGGAGTTTGTCAACAACCGGATTGACTTGAGTTTGGGTGACTTCCTCTCAGTTTCCTTCTGTGACAGTGGGATTGAAGAGGTTCATAGATGTTGCAGACGTCGAATAGTTTCCCAGAACTACTTTGAAGCCAATCTGAGTTTTGCACAAATGGCTCAATGTAAAAATAATTATTATTATTATTATTAGAGAGTTGTTTCACCAAGCGGCTCTGCTGTATTGAATTGTGACATCATTCAAAAACATACAATTTATACATTTGAAAACTCAAAATTTACCTTAAATCATGTGTCGACACTGTTTTGTGATTTGGCTGTCAGACGTCAGGGCTCACTTTGACCTAACACCAAAGCCTGTGTGAGTGGAGACAGTGTAGTTCCAAAGTTCATAACATCTTTTTGACAGTCCAGTTTCTCTCCATTGGATACAGACGGTGGAATTCTCTCCCCACAGAACTAAAACTACAGACAGATCCAAACATCTTTAACAGGCGTCTGAAACTGTGGCTGAAAAAAAAAATGACATGTTTGATCTTACAGTATTGACAATTGCTTCAGGAGTTGTGCAAGCCCTTTTTTATCCTGACTGTTTCTCTTTCTTCCACATCCTACACCAGGTTCGGTGGCTGGAGGTTAAACGACACAGCAACAAAGTTAATCGCTGCCTCTGGACCACGGTTTTTGTTTTAGTCAGCTATAACTATAGCACAAAAGTTAAACACTGGAGTCCTCGTGTTGGTGCACTGTCCCTCACTGTCCCCTCTCTGGGGGCCACTCAGATTGTCACTTCTCCCGCTGCAGTTGCATCTAAACATAATCTAACATGTTCAGTTACTCATTAAGGAAGAAAATGTAATTTGAATACATCCCGCATTACAAACTAATTAACATCTTGCACTCAACACTGGAGATAAGACATATTTATAACGGCATGGTTTTCTTCTCATGAAACATGACAAAGGCACAGCATCTGATTCATTTCCCTGCGTGTGTGTGTGTGCTCAGGAGTGTGTGCGCACTGCGCCTCAGCTCTGGCTCAGATGGCTGCAGCCTCGTGTGTGCAGGAGGAGCGGGACGACAAGGAGCAGCTGGAGACCGGGGACACCATCACACAAGGTACTGCATCATTACTTCTGCAATCAAGTTACTTTGTATGAAGTTTTATACTTTCATTTGCAAACCCCAAACGCAAAACATAGACTACGTACACCAAAGTGATTTTGGTTTGAAGTCATAGGCCCAGATAAATTATTTGTTATCTACATCTATCACTGCATTTGAAAGGTGTCAAGCTTTGATTATGGTAGTAAGTTTTAATTTTTACTTATCATTAGGGGACCTGTAGATCTCATTGTGCGATGCCGAGACTGAGAACCACTGGTCTAGAAGATTGGTTTCATGACATTATAGTTTTTAGTGCAGGATCAGAGGCTTGCAGCTCAGTTCTTTGATCACATTTACTACTAACTAACTGAACCCTGACACCTCTCTGTTTCTCTGTGTGTTTTGTGTATGTTGTGTCCCGACAGTGAAGCAGCGCGTGGAGCAGAGGCTGGAGCAGATGCGGAGCCCGGGGTCCGTCTGCACACGGCTCACGTACTCTGCATGGACGCCATCCTCAACGTGGGGCTGGAGATGGGCAGCCACAACCACGACTGCTGGCCTCACATCTTCAGGTAAAAGTTCATCAGACTGCTGCGTGTTTTTTACACAGTACATCAACTCGCTGTCTACTTTTACAGGGTGACAGAGTACATCAGTTCCCTGGAGCACAGTCACTTCTCCGACAGCTCTCAGCCCTCGTCTCTCACCACCGTCACGCAGACCGTGGACCTGGGTCTGGAGTTGAGCGCTGAGCCGGGCCCTGAGGCTCCTGGGACCCCTGAGCTGAGCCTGAGCCGACCCGTCATCCAGCCTCTGTCCATCCAGGAGCTGCTGCGGGAGGGCATCAAGGGCAAAGGCCTGGAGCTGAGAGGAGGAAGTCTGCTGAGCGGGAGCAGCGCCGCAAAGGCAGTGTGCACATTGTCAACCCAGGCAGACAGGTGAGGACCAGTACACTCAGACTGACAGGTGATGGAAATAGTTTGTGAGTTAAAGTTGGGGTAACTAACTTTTTTACTTGTAAATTAGTGAACATGGTGTTTTCCACTAAAAAGTATCTGATAAATACAGCAGTTTGTGAAAAACCACTGAGTACTGCCTGAATTAAATAATAAAGAATTTTAGTTCTCATCAGGAGCCGAATGCTGCGCTCTGATTGGCTGAGCTTGAGGGTGTTCTCCAGTTTCTCTTAATTGTTTGTAAAAAGAAGTTTATAAGCTGTAATCGCAACCAAAACGAATACGTGTCAATATTAACCATGTGTCAAAGGATTTATGAGCGGAAGTTTAAACCTAAATTCTGTTTGCATTGTGAAAACCAACAACTCAACCTATAAGAAAAGCTTTGATTTAAAGCGAAATCTCTCTACTGAAAACTTCTTATGAATTTGGGTCAGAGTTCTCCCTGCATCTTCCTTGCAAGTAGAAATTGCGAACATTTTCAAAGAAAACTTGTATAAATGTGACTCCTGATGTGGCCTGATGACATGGTCTCTTTTTTACAATTTGAGTGTGTTCTGTTCCAACTGCTCTGTTATTGACTTTACACTGATTTCAGTCCCAGTTTGTGACCACCTGTCCTTTTGTGAAGAATAGTTCACATGAAACTCTGCTGCTGCCAATGTTATGTTGTGAAGAAAAAAGGTTTTTAATTGTCTCTCTGACATGTGGCAAAAAATTCAAGCCTAGAGTAATGATCTGGAGCACCAATGCAACTCCGCTGACAGGACTGGACTGCACAGTGTGTCATCTTAGTTTTTCTCACGCTATTGAACTATTGAAGACATGTGTTGTGTCTGTGTTCCAGGCTGTTCGAGGAGGCGTCCACACAGCTCAACCTGGAGGCTCTGGTTGGATTCCTGCAGCAGCTGCGCAGAGCTTCACAGTCACAGCTCTTCAGCTCCGTCACAGACACTGGAGATTACTCTCTGGCCATGCCCGGTACTGCCTCTGCTGCCTCATGTCCTCTGATTTGAAGTCATGTCTAAAACAACTTTGTCATAGATAGTTCCTAAAATAAACAATAGCCTAAACACAGAGGCCTGTAGTAAAGTCATGACAGGAAAAGTAAGGTTACAAACATGAAAATAATTAAATGAATGGTATGTTAGAATGACAACTGCAACTTAAAAAGAAGAAGCGCAAACATGCATAAAGTAGATTGTGTATAACATGTCTCCTAACTGTCCTGTGTCTTCAGGAGAGGCTAAGAGCACTCAGGACCGGGCTCTCCATCTGTTCCGTCTGGGTGAGTCTATGCTGAGGATCGTCAGGAACAAGAAGCGTCCTCTGCTGCACATGATGAGGGCCTGGAGTGTGGTGGCGCCACACCTGGTGGAGGTGAGAGCTGCAGCTTTCCTCTGGGTTGTAAAGTGTAAAGCAGGCCTGTTCAACTCTCCAAAGGTCTGATCTGATCCAGCCCTCAACCTATCTTTTAAATATTGCAAATATTCGTATATTTCTTGTTTGCAGAAGTAATTCTAGGTGTATTTAAGACTTTAGGTGGTTCTTTTTTATTTTTGGTGTGATTCTGCTTCAGACCAGATTGGTTTTGGCCTTATGCTAGTGACTCTTGGTTCACACTCCTGGTTTAGTCCTGCATTGCAAAAACTTTCTATCTAGACTTCTTTCTAGTTTGGAGCTGTTTTAACCAGATAAAATTGTATTGCCTATGTACGTAAATATTTCACTGGTTTCAAGTCATTTTAAGTGGTTATAAGAGATTTTGTCTTAAAATAAGACCAAAAATTTGCCAGTGGGGTAAGAACAATTTTCTTAATTCATTGGCAAAATATTTGGCTCAGAATAAGAAGCAATATCTTGAACTCAGTTTGAAACTTTCTCTGTACCTACAATAAATCAATGTTAAATAGTCAAAATGTTTGAAATTAGGTTTAAATCCTAGATTCAAGCAGGTTTGGACATTTTGTAGAGCAAACAGAGGTTGTAGCATAGTGATTAACATTAATTAAACATGGATATTTTGTACAGTCCAAAATTTTGACACCATTGGTCATGTGCTGTGGAACTACCCTAGTTCTCTGAAAATCTGTGAAAAGTACTTGAATATTTCAGGTGTAAAGTGTGGATTGTGTATTTCTCAGGCGGCTTGTCACAAAGAGAGACACGTGTCTCAGAAGGCCGTGTCTTTTATCCATGACGTTCTCACAGAGGTGCTGAGCAGCTGGGCTGAGCTGCCTCACTTCCACTTTAACGAAGCTCTGTTCAGGCCTTTTGAACACATCATGCAGCTGGAGCTGTGTGACGAGGACGTGCAGGACCAGGTGAGACACAGCCTCTAACATACTCTCTCAGGACTTCTGTCATACTGGAGCTGACAGTGTGCTGTGCTGCAGGTGGTGACCTCCATCGGGAGCTGGTGGAGATGTGCTCTCCTCAGATCCTGTCAGGCTGGAGGCCTCTGTTCAGCGCTCTGAGACAGTGCACAGCAGTAAGACCGACACTAAAGAATACCTGCTCGGGAGTACTCCATGGGTACGAACTCACTCTCTTTAATCCCACATGACACAGACACATCAAGACAGACCAGAACTGACCAGGACTGTAGACTATAGGACCTGTTCCTACTCACACTTGTCTGTCTCTGTCTCAGGTAAATCCCAGGCTCCAGTCTTCGATGTGTTTGAAGCTTTCATAAACACAGACAACATCCAAGTGTTCGCCAACGCAGCCACAGACTACATCATGTGTCTGATGAAGTTTGTCAAAGGACTAGGTCTGCTCTGCTCTCTGCACATTCCCACATGGATACAGTAGAGAAGTGTACTGTCATGTGTTTGTGCTGTCGTGCAGGAGAGCTGGACTATAAAGAGATCGGAGACTGTGTGAACGCGTCAGGACACAGCTCCACAGACCTCTGCCTGCCTGCTCTGGACTATCTGCACAAGTGTTCACAGGTACTATCAGCTCTGTGTAAATAACACATTTAGCAGCTGCACTGAAGCTAAAGACATCTGTGTTTGTGAGCAGCTGCTGTCGAAGATCTACAAGATGCCCTCTAAGCCGGTGTTCCTGGGAGCTCGCCTGGCCAGTCTCCCCATGAGAGGTCAGGAGCACTCCGTCAGCAGTGAGGACGGCCTGGACTGTGTGCTGCAGGAGTTCGACGATGACACAGGTAAAGACAGGTTCACCCACACTTAGCTTATCTTAAACAACTGTTGTGACTGTCACTTTCAAACCATGACTGTGGATTTTAATCAGTCTAACTTGTCACATATCATTAAATGTGTGTCTACAGCAAACAGCAAAGTGAAAATTGGGTCAGAGTTTTTCTTGTGGTTCTGACCTAGTCGACAGTAGATGCGGATAAAGCATCTTTTCTAAGAAAGCTCAGAGGCTTTGGAGTGACTTCACACATTCTAGATAGAATTTATGTTTGCCTAGCAAGTGTTCTTGTCTTTAACATCTCTGTTTGGTTTGGCTCTCTGACAGTGGCCTAAAAGGACAAGCCAAAACAGAATAGTCAAGAATGTAGGGAAGATATTCGGCAAAGACCAGGAAAAGATGGAGTTTTTTTTACCAATCAGCTGTGCCATTGACCAGACACACTGAACATCCTTTATGTGATGAGTTTAAGCTGATGCAGTCAGGGCGCAGAAACAGAATGCCTTTGGCAACAAAAAAGGTGTACAGAGGTTCATTTGTGCCTAATCCTGTCAGTTTGTTAAAAGGCACTGACAGAATTGATAAATGTTTATGTGCAGCACACATATTTTTTTTTAAGACACAGCTAATTATTTTTTTCATATAGTATTTATTGGCAGAAAACCTGGTGAATTGTCTGATGAACTGGTTGACTGTTTTGTATGTGATGGTGAACCAAAAACTGCGAACAATAAGGTTAAAGTTAATGCACAGTGTTCTTACCACAAAGGGACACTTCTTCAAAACACAATTTGGGTGACAACCTAAAAGACTAACCTCTTGTTTTGTGTGTTCTTCTCAGGCCTGATTCAGGTGTGGATCCTTCTGTTGGAGCAGCTGACCGCGGCTGTGTCCACCTGCCCTCGCCAACACCAGCCGCCCACCCTGGAGCTGCTCTTCACCCTGCTGAGAGAGCTCACACATGTACCAGGTAACACTCTGCAGAGAGCTCACACATGTACCAGGTAACACTCTGCAGAGAGCTCACACATGTACCAGGTAACACTCTGCACAGAGCTCACACATGTACCAGGTAATACTCTGCAGAGAGCTCACACATGTACCAGGTAACACTCTACAGAGAGCTCACACATGTACCAGGTAATACTCTGCAGAGAGCTCACACATGTACCAGGTAATACTCTGCAGAGAGCTCACACATGTACCAGGTAACACTCTGCAGAGAGCTCACACATGTACCAGGTAACACTCTGCACAGAGCTCACACATGTACCAGGTAAACTCTGCAGAGAGCTCACACATGTACCAGGTAACACTCTGCAAGAGCTACAAAAAAAAAAAAAAAAAAAAAAAAAAAAAAAAAAAAAAAAAAAAAAAAAAAAAAAAAAAAAAAAAAAAAAAAAAAAAAAAAAAAAAAAAAAAACCAGGTAACACTCTGCACAGAGCTCACACATGTACCAGGTAACACCAGACTCTGTTATGTGGACTGGAGGGACCATTATTATTTAGAGAGATGGTACAAAGAAAAGAAAAAAGGAGTCCACGAAGAAAGACTGGCCACACACTACATGACTTTTAGCCGTATTTTTCTTTGTAATTTTCAGTCATGCTTAGTCACTCCTTGTCATGACACAATTAAGGTATAATTGAAGCTTGTGACCCTTGTGTCAGTCATGCAGTGTGGAGTCAGTCGCAGTTTTTCATGGCGTTACAAGCTCATTTTTGGTCATGCTCTGGTTCAGTTGAGTGTATCACGCCTCATTCTGCTCAAACACGGAACAAGCAGCCAATGAAAAGAGCTGAGGAGACACTAGAAAAAACTAAATTAGTTAAATTAGCTATATATTTTGAAAGAACACTGAAACAATCTTGGGATGGGTCATGTATGGGTATCTGCTCATATTTTGACATTTTGTACCATTAGTAAAAGTAAGTTTATGTATTTAAGTTATGTAATTCTTTCTCTTCTCTCTCTCTCTCTTTCTCCTTTCCCCTTCTCCCCCCACTCTTTCTTCTTTCTCTTTTTTCTCCTCTCTTGCTCTTTCTCTCTCTGTTTTTCTCTCTCTCTTCTCTCAATCTCTCCCCGCTCTGTCTCTCCCTCCCCTCTCTCTCTTCCTATGTCCTTTCACTCTCACTCTCTCCCTCTCTCTTGCTGTCATTCTCTCCCTCTCTTTCTCTCTCCTTTCTCTTTTTCTCTCACTCTCTGTCTCTCTCTTCTTTTTCTCTTTCTGTCTCTCTCTCTCACTCTTTCCCTCTTTCTCCTCTCTGTCCTTCTCTCCCTCTCTTTTTCTCTCTCTCTCACTTTCTCCCTCTTTCTCATCTCTACCCGCTTTTTTCACTCTTTCTCTCTCTCCTATCTTCTCTTTCTTCTCTCTTTCACTTTCTCTCTATAACTTAAAAGTCAAAGATTTAAGTTCATTTAACTTATTGTTCTTATGACACCACTACATAGAAATAAGAATGTGGTGAAAATCCTGTGGACAAAAAGTTGAGCCCACTTTTCTCGTCTTCAGGTCCAGGGTTCGCCATCTTCTCCGTCATCCAGCTGCTGCTTCCCGTCATGTCGCTATGGTTACAGCGAAGCCACGGGGACCACGCCTACTGGGACGTGGCGGCGGCCAACTTTAAGCACGCCATCGGTCTGTGCTGTGAGCTGGTGGTGGAGCACGTGCACAGCTTCATTCACTCTGGTAGGACGCTCGTGTTTGTCAGTGTTTGGACTGATATTTTGATGGCTTGAGATTGGACTTGATAAAATTGACTTATACTGATTTTGTCTTTGTACATGTCACATACAATCTCAATATTCAGCTTAAGTAATGGTTGTTTATATTTATTATCGCTTGTAGCTACTTTTTCCTGTTTTGTAGTGTTTTGAGTCCTTCCAAGAGGAAATGTTACTCACTGTGATATCTCTATTATCCTCTATTGTCTGTGCAGATATGGGCTATGAGTCGCTGATCAACCTGATGCTAAAGGAGCTGTTCAAGCTGTTGGTGTCGTGTGTGTCAGAGCCCGCAGAGCCCATCTCCAGAGTGGGCTGCTCCTGCATCAGGTCACTACACATACACCACATAGACACACACACCACGCATGCACGCTTTTGTAGAATTACAGTAAAATATGACAGCTTATTTTCAATTTTAATTATTTGTAGATTAGACTTGATATGATAGCTTTCCATGAATCAAGAAGAAGTTTTCCTCCAAACCCATGTGGACAAGTTGAGCAAACTTCCATGAACCCTGGAGCACTCGATGGAGAGCATAGACACTCTTGAATCCGATATTCAACTACCAGTTTTCTCCCCTGCCAGCAGAATCAACTCACCACCAGCTCTGCCCCTCTTTATTCTGAGTGTCCATAAGACATGTCAAAGTTCAAAACATGTGCCAAAACAGATGACACAACACATTTGATAATCAGAGTGTGTTGGTCCCATATGCACTGATGGACACACTTGTTCAGGAACATGGTTAGTTTGCTTCTTGGTGAAGCAGTGGGTCTACACACAGGCCCATACCAGCTCGCTGCTTTCTCCAAGAGTTGGTTTTCAGATCCTAAACTGCTGTGGAGGTCACGCCACTCTCACTCCTGGCATTAGCTCAGGCTCCTTCTCCAGAGAACTGACATTCCACATCCCTACAGGAGGCTGTTTGTGTGGACTAAGTTTTAAAAAACCTTCTGAAACCTCCACCAAGTAGTTTTTGCACTAAACCCCTGAGCCCTGGATGGTCCCTGTGCGCTTACATATGAGCCCTCAAACCCAGAGATATGCTAAGCTGGTGGTAACGTGTGTATGTATGTGTGTGTGTGCTGCAGGTACGTGCTGGTGACAGTCGGCCCCGTCTTCACAGAGGAGATGTGGCGTCTGGCCTGCTGCGCTCTGCAGGACGCTTTCTCTGCCACTTTAGAGCCTGTCAAGGTAAATTCAATCCACCAGGGCTTTCAGAGAGCAGAAAAAAACAATGTTCTGTCAGCACCAAAAGTTGTGGAGTCTTTGTTGTCGCTTAAGTTTTTTGTAGTTAATTTTTTGTATGATTCTTTATACTGCACATTGATAGTAGTTAGTTCAGTCTTTTATGTAATAAAAGCACAAGCATCAGGAAACATATTTTCAGTCAGAACCAGACAGAGTGATTGAAGCAGCGAGATAAAAACAGACTAGTGTCTCTGTGGTGAGTGGGTGAACGCTCTGGCTCCTGCAGTGCGCTCGCTTCAGGACACATAACAAAGTGTGTTCTAATCCAGCCCCATGTGAGCAGGCGTGTGGGACAGATGTTGTACTAAAGCCCCTTAATGCGGCCAACATGCTAACGCCAACACAGCGCAGTCCTGGATCAGCGCAGCTCGACTCTAATACTCCAACACTCCAGGCTTTTACTCTCTGCTGTCTCATTGTGCAGATAAACTGTCAGACAAACAGTGTTTAAAGGAATACAATGTCACCTTAGGCTGGGTGACAAGCGCTATTAACCGGGACAGTCCTATTTTTTTACCAATTTCCGGATGATTGACACGCGTTATTTGACAGTATTTTCGTCATTTTTTTTTTGTTTTTTTTTCATAATTTCTGACTAAATATCTCCATCTTTTGTCATAATCAATAAAAAAAAAAAAAAAAAAAAAAAAAAAAAAAAAAAAAAAAAAAAAAAAAAAAAAAAAAAAAAAAAAAAAAAATATCAAACTAAATAAAAAAAAAAATTGCGGGCTTTATTACTGTACAAGCATGCCTTCAAAGATACACAAATCCCAAGCATCTTGTATGAACAATATCTCCAAGAGAACGTTGTGCTTTAACGTTTGGATAACAGCTGCTCAAAGAAAAACAACCAACAGTAACAAGATCATGAACAAGTTATCTTTATTTTTATTCAAGTTTTTGTGCACAAACTTTTTTTTTTTACAATTATGCTAATGGTCTTCTGCTCGATCAGTAGACGGAAAGTGATGACAAAATTCTTATAATCAGCTGGCCAGGTCATATGACAATCAGCGTGCAGATAGACTCCATTTATCTAAAGATCAGAGATGTTGACTTGGCTCAAACTGGTAGTCGAACCCACAATGTCCTTATTGGAGCCAAAGCTCTAACCACTCTGCTACAGTCAATTGTTTTTTTAACTAATCGTAGGAACCGACAGACCAGGTTTAACTCAGAACTACCTCGCTAATCCATAAATCTAGCTTTGTATTAAAGGGTCTTTCTGAACTTTCCTTTTATGAAAAGGAGCTAAGAAAGTTCTCAAAGTTCTGCCAAGTCCCAAGTTCCTACTGTGTGTGAACTCTCTTCAGATAAGAACTGAAGCTAAACCAGAAAACCCAGAACTATCATGTGAGAACAGCTAATGCCAGGGAGTGCTAATAACCTGTAACATTTTATATAAGATGTGTGCTTAAAAGCTCTATAACATTTGCACATGTCGCATTAGAAGTGGGACCAAAGCTGATTTATGTTTTCTATCTGATGCACTTTTAATCCCGTGCTGTGCTTAAATCCTGCTCCGGGGATGGACAAGGACACTTTAAAGATGCACCGTGTGACTTTTCTGTCTGTGCCCCGCTCGTCTCCACACAGTTTTTTTTTTTACTTTGACGTTATCGTGCAGCATTAACCCTTTGTGACCTGCCAGACTGCGTGTATCTATTATTGGAATCTGGAGCAAGAAACCGACACAAGAGTCATGTGTAGAAAGAGCTCCTCTGCACTGTTTGTTGGTTATATGTTTCCCACATTGTAAACATCTGCAGACAAACAACAATAAGTAAAAAAGGCTGTTTATGTTGCATGATATACAACGATCTGACCTATAACTGATTGAAGTCACTTTTGTTGACTGATAAGGGTTTTTTTTGGCTGATTTCGACAAAAAAAAAAAAAAAAAAAAAAAAAAAAAAAAAAAAAAAAAAAAAAAAAAAAAAAAAAAAAAAAAAAAATTTAGGCAGAATTTGACATTGCAGGCTCCATAATTTCGTAAAGGAAGTTGGTAAATCTGACCACTTCCTCTGATAAATGCTTCGACACGTGGTTAATTTGGCATGTATTCCTGTTTGGTTGCAATTATGGCTTAAAAAAACACTTCTTAAAAAAAGCAAAATTAAACAGGAGATAACTACCTAAGGACAGCCAATCAGAGAGCTACATTCGGCTCCTGATTAGAACAAAAATTCTTTATTATTCAGTTTAGACAGTACTCAGTGATCACATTTTTTCTTTAAGTGTTGCTTTTATTATTATTATTAATTACTTATTAGTTGAAAACACAAAGGTTAAGAATTTATAACTAAAATAGACAGTTACAAACGTTGACGACATGGTTGAAAACTATTCAGGTTAATGATGAAATCTAAATTGTCGATGACGATATTCAGTCTACCTGACTTTTTGCATCAGACTTTTTTTCAAGTGAGTGATCATACGTTGACATGTTTGGGATGTCTCTTGCATCCTTTCCCAGAAGGTCTGTAGTTCGACTTCTCCAGAACAGCATCCCAATTCCCAGATCCAGGCCCCCTCGTCTCTGTTTATTGTCCATGGAGCGTGTTCTCAGATCTCCATTGTCTCACTAAACACAAACGTTGGATTAAAAAAATCTGGCAACACATGTCAGCCTTTGACAGCTGGAGTTAGCTATTGACAGTGAAGGTGGAACTTTCTAAAAGCAGATAACTGTATTACCTCAAAGGCAAAAAGACAATACACAAGTCTACAAAAATTGTGATAAAATTATGACCTGGCACAAAGAAAATAGTTTTATAAATTTTTTATTTTTGTCTTGCACATGGGAGTGTAATTCATAGAACCTGCTGGTCTACAGTGTTGTTTATTAGATGTTTGTCCCTGATACATAAGTATGACTGGGCTGTTTCTACATGTGTTTGCTCCACAGAACCTGCTGGTCTACATAATATACACGTATAGTTCATGTTTATTAGATGTTTGTCCCTGATACATAAATGTGACTGGCCTGTTTGTACATGTGTGTTGCTCCACAGAACCTGCTGGCCTGCTTCCACAGCAGCTCGGACAACTCCACCGCCGACGCCTGTGAGGTGAAGGTGGCCGCGCCCTCACACTGTCCATCTGCCGAGGCTGAGTACTGGAGGATCAAGGCCATGGCGCAGCAGGTCAGACACACACACACAACACTGCAGAGGAGAGCAGCTGTAACACTGTTCTTCATATTCCACCTTCACAAATGGAGCCTCAATGAAACTTAAAGTATTTTCCCATCTCTGTTGTGTCTGTTCCACAGGTCTTCATGTTGGACACTCAGTGCTCTCCTAAAACGCCCAGTAACAAGGAGGGTTTTGAGCACGCCCAGTCCTGTGTCCTGATCATCGAGGTGCCCGAGGACCAGCAGGCAAACGGGCACACGCACAAGAGGTACTGACGAAGCTGTCTTATGCTTACAACACTAAAGTCTTCTGCACACTACAGAGTTTTGGGTAATTTTAAGGCGATGTTCCCCTAGGAGTAAGAGATTTTTTGTAGTTTCTCTCCTTCTGTCTGTGCGTCACTGTGACTCTGTTAGGACTGTTTGTCAGGAGCATCATGGTGAGGTTCACCTGCTGCACAAGCGAGGACATTTACAACAGAAACATCTGGTACAGCTGCCTTGTGATATAGAAGAAATAGTGCTCATCACCTGTAAATAAAAGTAATGCTTTGTAGGAGTGTGAATCTTTGTGTCAGGAAGTTTGTTTCGATTCCGATTCTTGGGTTGCAATTCTCGATTTTCGATTCTAAAACAATTCTCAATTTATTTTAAAAGCCATTTTTAATTTTGTTCTTAGACTGTTTTATTTTGTTAAATGTTGGTGGGGCTAATTTATCACCATCTTGCAATTATTACACTTATGTATTTGTCAAAGATTTCGGAAGAAGACATTTATCAAGGTTTAGAATTATTTTAGCAGTAAATGTAATATATGGGTCACAGGCCCTTTAATGCACCACACTGGACAAGTCATGGAGTACATGGATGTAAAGTAGCGCTAATATACCCTGAATGTCGATCCACTTTCTCTCCTGCTCGGCAGCAGCCCAACTTCCCCTCGCTTCTGTGCGAAGTGAGAGAAGGAGAGAGAGAAAGAGGCCGTCCCAACACAAACCTTGTGTTTACACTCAGACACTTTTACCAGTTTTTTGACGTTATAAATCATGTCATAGGAGCTATTTTAACGCTGCAGACCTCAGATGCAGCATTAACACTGACGTAATTTAAAATCAGATTCTTCTTTGGACAAGCATTAACACACTTCATCTTTTTCCATTTAACGCTTACAATGCTGTGTCAATGTAACAGCTCCTCCGCTCTCCTGTGAGCTTTATAAACCTGCTTTAATCCACTGGCGTTTGATCATTATTGTGTTGTTTCACTTTGATCAAAAGTAAACACTCTGAGCTCGATCACGTGACACACACTGTTCTCCAGTCACTGCTGCTGTCCACAAGTCGTCTCAGTTCTTCTGACACATGATGCCACTGTCAACTAATAACCCTTGTACATGTACTTTTGTCTGTGGCCTTTTCTTTTTTGATGCGTCTAAAAATAACAAAAGATCTTTAACTCCTCTAGTGTGCAGCCGGCTTTAGTAACTGGAGATCACAGCATTACTCATGACGATGTCCACCAGGAAAAGCACAAACATGTGACTCATAATAAACACAAACATAAACACAGTCCAAAAGAGAGAATTGTGCACATCTTTGCTAAGCTAACTGTCACTGTTTGTTTGTCTCCTGCTGCTGCGCTAACAGGAAGATTGGGTAAGTTTTCTCTCTAAAAGTGTATTTAATTATCATAACTAAATGTAAGATAACACCAAAGGAACCAGTTGCACACACGACATGATAATCACTTCATTCATCTTCCTTGCGTCCTGATTCGAACTTTATCTTCTCTTTTGACTGTACAATCCTTCAGTAACTCGTCGAAGGATTTGTGAGATTAAAGATTATAGTAATTCTTCCGAAAACATAATAGTATTTGAAGTTTGTTTCAGTCAAGACATGCACGGTCGGCGGGTTATGTCAGTCTACTCCTGCCTGGATCTAATGTTAGCCTTTAAGAGCTTTGTTGCAGAATTTGAGTTTTGTTTACCAGCCGAGTTGCTTGGAACACAATTTATAACTGTCTAAACATGCGATACATTTAGGACATATGAAAAGCTTCTTAAGAAAGTAGAGCTGCAACAAGTTTAGTAATCATAGATAATAATAATCGTCAACTGATTTAGTCATGTAATTGTTTAGATAACTACTGTAGTAAAACGGGTGGGCAACTAATTTACAAAACTACAAAAATATATACAGTATCTAGCTTTGGTTAATCTGGATTTGAGATGTTTTAATTAGAAGAGATTTAATTGATTGAATACTGGAGAATATTTCACTGGTTTCAAATTATTTCTGCCTGAATTAGAATTAAGCAATTCTAACTTGACTTGAATTTCATTTTTTGCTGTCTTTCTGTAGAATATAGGCTATTTAATGTGTGATATTGATCTTTACTAAGTACACAGGTGCAGATACATGCCTCAAAGCTAAGTAGGTGAAAAACAAATACGAGTAATATCTAAAAACATGTCGGGGGCCGGATGAAAACATGCTGAGTTTGCCCAGATCTGCTGTCTTTTGTAATTGAGAGAAGAGATTTTAGGTTCAATTTTAGCATGCACTTTCGTTCAAAAGTTTGGGGTCACTTAGAAAAGTCAATTTTGGAAAGAAGAACATTGTTTTTCTTCAATGAAAATAATTAAACTAATCATAAATACACTCTATAGCAGGGGTTCGAGACTAGAATATCATTTAAAAGTAACCTGGCCAACTCACATTAATGTATTGTATTTTACTGATTTTGTGGCCTCAAGGGGGCTTGCGCCCAACTTGGGCCCGGAGCTATGGTTATCATCATGCGTATATATACATTGTTATGTGGTAAATGAATATTTTAGCTGCAAATGTGTTTTTTGTTCAATGTAGAGGGATTTTTTGTTTATCAACACGGGCGATGTTCGCACCCGTTATGCAGGAAGAGCCGCCGCTCATAAACACAAACAGTAAAAAGAAGTCGAAAAAGCATCATTGTCAGCTAACTACAAGAGTTTATCACTGTGACAACAAAAGTTCTGCTGCTAAATCAACTTTTGTGAATGAAATTTGATTCTACGACCCTAAAAAGTTACATTCAGGTGAGTGGAAAAACGGCGAGAAAAACACCGTCTCAAGCTTCAGGAGACAGACATCAGTCAGATCAATTCAGACCTGATCCAAACAGCTGCTCTGGCCCGGTTCATTGTTTTATTCAAAGAAGTTTCCCCACCTAAGTAGATGGAGATCGGCTCTTTCTAGATGAAGCATGCGCAGTAGAGCGGAAAGTGACGTCGACTGAAAATCCCTCTATACATAAATGTTTAGAGGCCCATTTCCAGCAACTGTATGTTGGCTCATTGTGTCAGAATCTAATAGATGATGGATTAGCTGGTATTTGAGTGACTAGAAAAGCGCTATATAAACAAAATGTATTATTATTATTATTATAAAAGCTATAAAACACTATTTCCTTTGAATAGGTTGAGTATCTGGAACATCACATTTGTGGGCTGGATTCAATTCTCAAAATAGCCAGAAAAAGAGAACTTTCATGTGAAACTCGACAGTCTATTCTCATGCAGCTGTCCTTTAGTTTGCGTCATTGCTGCTGACATTGGGTGAAACTCACCAATTCGCAGATATTTCATGATCTAAACAACAAATTATTTGAAAGAAATAGTTGACAGATTAACTGTATCTACAAGACCGTACAGTACAATGTCCTAGAGCACTTTCCATACACCTTATTCTCATTTGTTGATGTTAAAGTGTTTTATAAATAAGTTGGATTAAACAAAACTGCACATTAACCTAAACTAAGATGTACAAAAACATGACTTATCACTGCTCACTCACTGCTCTGTCTGGTCCAGGATCCCGTTCCGGAGCATCGTGGTGTCGCTCCTGTCCCACCAGGTTCTGCTGCAGAACCTGTCGGACATCCTGCTGCAGGAGTTTGTGAAGCAGCCCGAGGGTCAGGAGAGAGTGACCCCTGTGACCTCTGACCCCAGCCGACCCACCGCGGGCTTTCTGCGCTACATTCCATCACAAACCTGAACATCATCCTGGACCTGCTGCTGGACTCCTACAGGTGCACGCTCACTTAGTTCTGTGATGTCATTAATAAAACAGTCAAACTTACAATGATGTTACGGATGTCACTTTAAAAAGACAACTTCACATGGAAATGAGCTATCTATTCTGAAAATCTCAGAGTTATGCCTCTGAGTTGATGAGAAAAGAGATGAGAAAATATTACATTTGTTTAAATTTGTGTTTTGTGTTTGTAAGAATTCTACGGCCAAGTTTTATAAATAAGAGAAACCCTGGCTCTTTGATTTTTTTATTTAACTATTTAAAATGTGTTTAGGTTTTTTGTTGCAGCCTTATTTCAATCTTATAGTAATGCAAAATTAGAAAATAAATTAAAAAAAACTTGTTGTCAGACTTTGGTGGTCATGTTGGTCTTAGTTTGAGGCTAACTACAGCGTGACTGGTATAAATACATGTGTGTTCTTTCTTTTCAGGACTGCTCGTGACTTTGACACCCGGCCCGGGCTGAAGTACCTCCTGATGAAGGTGTCAGGAGTGTGTGGAGCTGCTAACCTGTATCGTCAGTCGCCATGAGCTTTAACCTGTACCTGCAGGCTCTGCTGGGGGCCATTCTGAGCCAGGCTGACTGCATCAGCGCACAGCAGGTGACACTTCTACACCAGTGTGTGCAAATGTGGTGCACAACGGCAGAGATCAGACCAAATGTGCTTCTCTGGATCTCTCTGGGTCAAGTTTGCATGTTTGCCCCATGTTACTGCGGCTTCTTCTCAAAGGCTTCCTCCCGCCTCCAAAAATGAATTGGACATTGTAAATAGGTCAACTGTTTAATCCAGTGGCAACAATTAGAGAATGTTGCAACTGTCTCTGCGTTAACTTTGTAATGATTTTTCCACCGTCCAGAGTGTTTCCTGCCTAAGGCCCAGAGTCTCTGGGAGAGGTTCTAGTTACCTACCACCCAAACAGAAACAAGCTGTAGAAAATGAATGAATGCAAATTGTTTCGGCTGCAGAAATGGCAGTAAAAAATGTTCAATTGTGTTTCAGTATTGGACTTGTTCATACTGGTTAGACTTGTAATTTCTGCATTAAAGTCTATTCTAAAATAATTGGTGCTCAGCACCAGACCTCTCTCTGGGAAAGTCAATTTACCAGTAAAGCAAGTCAAATTAGTGACCAGAGGCACATTTGATCTTCAGATTTGTTGTGAAGTTTTTTCTTGAGGCAGAATACAACACTGTAGAGATGGGCTTTCCCTGAGAAATTGCAATGAGCCTGGTTTCTTTCATCTAAACTCTGGAGCCTCATGGCTCTAAACATTGTACACACAGAGGTACAGCTTTATGAATGTCATTAACAAGAAGGTGTGGGCTTCAATAGATTGTTCACAGCTGGATAGACAAGGTACATCATCTTTGTAGAAAACCCACTTATTTGCACTGGCTTTTAACACTAGCTTAGCAAATCATTTGCATTTATATTGTTTTATCTTTGTTTTATGTGCATGTCTTGTGTGTATTTTTTACTTCTTACTTTTACTTTGGGCCTTTGTGGTTGTTTTAAATGTGCTTTATAAATAAATTTGACTTGACTTGGCATACAAAAGGTTTCCTATGAGGAGACTTGTGAAGCACTTAACTGTGGAGTATTTGTTGTGTGTGACTGTGTTTTAGCTGCCATGAAATGCCCTTCTAGGGACCAATAAGTTTTCATTATCCATGTCTTAATATGAGTATTTATTAATGATAACTGTGGGACCATAAAGAGCATGTAGGTCTGTTTAAACAAAGTAAATAAAAATGTCTTTATTGAAGTGTGCCTGGCCGTGTGTTTCCAGGTGAAGAAGATCCTGTATGAGGAAGAAGAGGGCAGCTCTGACTCCTCCCACCCAAACTCCGCCTCCTCCGAGGACGAGGACATCTTTGAGGAGACTGCTCAGGTGACAGCAACAAAACATACATCCAGAAGAACCTAACCCGATATTAAATGTTCAGCTCGATTCTCGGACCACACAAGTGAAGAGTACCTTCTGTCTTTTATCTCTTCTGTGTTATGTAGTAGAAAGGCTTCAAAGTTGTATTTGCGTATTTGAAGCCTTTCTCCTGGACGAATGAGGGTTTACACCGACTTCTCTCCTGTGTGTTTTAGGTGAGCCCCCCTCGAGGGCGGGACAAAAGGGCCCCGTGGCGAGCTCCGGTGCCCTCCCTGAGCGTGCAGCCTGTGGGCGGGGCGGACTGGGCGTGGCTTGTGAAGCGTCTGTATAAACTGTGTCTGGACCTGTGCAGCAGCTACATCCAGATGCACCGCGACCTGGACTGTGCCCTGGAGGAGCGCGCCGGGGCCGAGCATCTCTTCCTGCTGCCTCTGTTTCAGTCCGAAACCTCCACCCCTACGTCCCTCGGGGGGTTCTCTGTGCGCGGGACCCCTTCAGAGGACTACGGCTACAGGGGCCACACCACAGACACCAGCACGGCCTCACCAGGAGACACGCCCACGCCCAGTCCTGGATTCAGGTCTCAAACACTCTGCACACATTGCTCTCTGATAGGTCATGTTCATGTGACATCACAATATTGTAATCCAGTGGTTACACTAGACATGTTTTCAAATCTTCGTCGTGGTGGGCAAGGTCCTGAAAAATCCACTATGAAGTATTTTAATCTATAATAATTATGTTCAGTATTGTCTATGTTTTTGTTGTTGTTTTTGACACGGAAGCGCCAGGGCAACAGACATTTATTTATTTTATTTATTTATTATCAGACACCCCATTAGCTTCCACCAAGGTGGTTGCTAATCTTCCTGGGGTCCACAGCAGAAACGAAACATTAAAACACTTTACACTGTGCAATACAATCCAAAATGATATCAATTGCTTACACATAATTCATTTAAAATACACTAACTCATATTATTGATTTTAATGCCTTTTTAAAAGTGTGTACATTGGGTAAAACTCTCAACTCATTGGGCAGTTCATTCCATAGTTGGGTGGATCTGTATAAAACAGACTTCATTAAAAGTTAGTTTTTGGTCGAGGTAGAAACAAATCTGCGCTATTCGCACGACGAGTGGAATAGGAATGAGTCTGATTCACATATATAATACTTATGTAACAACATTCTGATTTACAAGTAACAATAATTTTCTTTAAAAATACTAGGAGGGCATGATCAAACTTTGTCTGGACCAGTGGCCAAGATAATAATCGATGCATCTCAGTGACACGAGTCAAATATGGACACTTTAGCACTAAGCGGGCCGCCTTGTTTTGGACAACCTGAAGTCTGGATAAATCTGCTTTATTTGTAGCTGACCATATGATAGAACAATATTCCAAATGTGATAAAACCAGTGAGTGTACTACTGTTTTCATTACACCTGGAGTCACAAAGTCTGAACACCGTCTGATCATTGCAATGGCCCTTCCCATTTTACCAATCACATGAGGCATATATACAAAAAAATCTGAATAGTTTCTTAAGATTTCTTTAGTGCATCTGCAAAAACTATTGTCTATTTGACATTCAACGTTCAAAGTTCCACACATCTTGCTGTTTCCATTGAATCCACACTGTATTTAGCCCAAACTTCACTTTATTTCCATTTCTCCTGCATAAAAGTCAGTCCTTCATTCCTCCAGGAAGTTTTTCTGATGCCAGCGCAGATCAGAATAAACATCAGTGTTTGTTTATCAAGTCATCACGGTCAAAAGAACAAATCTGAAATCAGACCATCATGTCACTGTCTGTGTTATTATTTTTGTCGAATGAAGCAAGAGTGGTGAAAATGCAGTCTTCTCTTGACAGATTATAAACAATGTATATTTACACAAGCGGCAGCACCTCGAGCTAGCGGCCTGAAGCCACATGAATGGGATTCAAAGCAGCGTTTGTCCCCAGCTGCGGCCGCATCCTCATTTTGAGAGAACTGGGAAGCTCGATTCCGTTCGGGATGCAGATCTTTCAATCAGTAGTCTGTATGTAAAAGTACAGCTCCATTTTCAGTTAAATTTTCCGTCAAAGCAAAATACAATCTGTAAATGACTGAAAATTGTTGGTTTTGTAACCGCTGTTGTTATATGAGCTGAAGCAGGTCAGAATGTACTCTTTAAAACCCCAATGTGTAAGATTTCAACCAGTGTCAGCAGGGACGGCTTTTATTTTGTCCGATTGGAATTTCAAAACCACAACCTATTGGATCATAAATAAGTCGTAACACAGAAGATGTTTCAAATTGTGAATAGTAACATTTGAGTCTTTCTTGTGTGCAGCTGTAGTGGCAGCCTGCCTCACCACTTCCGCACAGGCAGTGAGAGCTCGGGGCCCGGGCTGACGTCGGGGCCCGGCCGCAGGAAGGAGTGGTGGGAAAGCGCCGGGAACAAGCTCTACACCATGGCGACGGACCGCACTCTGAGCAAACTGATGCTGGAGTACAAGAGGAGGAAACAGCAGCAGCAGCAGCCCCAGCAGAGCCACCTCAACCTGTTCATGAAGGAGCAGGGCCACAGCACAGAGAAGAGGGGCCCCGTGGAGCCCCCGAGGCCCCTCCAAAGACCGCAGCACCTCCTGGACCAGCAGGGACCGCCGCTGAGACACTCGGTCAGCGCAGGACCTGAAGTACTGCGGCAGGACAAGAGACCTCGCTCCGGATCCACTGTCAGCTCACACAGCATCTCTCTGAGGGACTCAGAGGCACAGCTACAGGTACAACACACACACACATCCAGGTACACACACTCAAATCATCTCCTGAAAGACCCATAGACACAGCTTCAGGCAGTGGAAGCTCATGGGTAATTTTTGGGGGTGCTACGTTGAATTACAACAATTTATCAAAGCCCACAATTAGCCCATTTAATTACAACAACATGCATACATATAAACCTTTAGCTAAAGTGTATCAAGAAATTATAAAATCAAGCTCCAGTAATACTGGCACTTATTTATTTGTTGATTTGTTAGTCGATAAAATCAGTCCGAGAGCTCACGGTAAACATGGACCTTGTTGCAAAGACTAATGAACAGTAGAAAATATATAACTCTGAGTTCAATTTCCAATCCTTGTGTTGAAACTTTCTTCAACTTCAACTTCAACTTTATTATAGTCCCAATGGGAAATTGATTTGCAGCAGCGTTAACAACAAACAACACATACAATATAATAATAAATAGAAATAAATAAATAAATAAAACATAGCTCTTGTCTTGATGTTTACTTTAAAGGTACACCGTGTAACTGTTTTGCCAAAAATTAAACTTGAAAAAAGCATTCTATGTTTACTTAGATGTCTTTGTTGGCCTAAAAATGGTAATAAAAATGTTTCTTTACTCTGAGCAGGACTGCACCCCACTAAAATAAAGTGTTTATTTACCAGATGCTCGTTTCTGTAGAAATCTAGCTTGTTTAGTTATATTATTCCACAGAAAGGTCTAAATTGGATGTATATTAATGAAGAATGCCCCCAAACTAATGCTTTGCCTTATTATTATTATATTTCAATGAGGTTATGCATTTGATTTTCAGCCCCAGAAAGTTATATGGTGTCACTTTAAATGTGTGTGTTAAAATGATGATTATTCGTGTGTCCAGCATTACCACACTGACTCTTGACTGACCCAGGATCATGGTCATGCACAAGGTCTCTTAAGTTTGAATTGTACTTTGAAAAAACAGTTCTTACAGCAGATTCAATGGAAGCCACTCAGGCGATATGAAACCAAACTGATCTCCAGTTGGACTATTTGTTGTCAGCTGAAAACTAGCTCTTCTGATTGGACAAAGATGTAAGGCATTTCAATCACATTTTGATCAACTTCTACTTTGTGTTGCGGATGTGTTGCACCTATTGCCCTATAGGGACCTGCTGCCCCTGGTTGCAGGTTCACACAGACTCAAATCATCTCCTGAGGGACACAGACACAGCTCCAGACTCACACAACATCTCATCTAATTTCATTTGACCAAGAAAATCTTGACTCTGAAACAGTGCAAAGTGGATAATCGGTGATATTGATAGTAGCTCCAAGCGCCCACGTTGGCCTATATTACAAGCAATACTAGGCGTTTCCACAGAAGTACCAAGAACTAGTCCCAACATTCCTCCAGTCCCTGTTTAGTCAGAGGAACTATCCTGTCCCCATGTTTGTGTTCACACAACAACAGTTTCTTAAGGTGGCTCTAACTGGCTTTAGCATTAGCATCTGCATAGTCTAGAACATTAAATAAGTGATTAAGTCGTGTTAGGAAAACAGAAGTTGTCTTTCGATTCCACAAAAAAATCTGATTTACAAAACCTAAAAACATTACTGAAATTACCAACAAAACAAATTACTGGTATTTACTGTAATTCTGTAATATTTACAAATTACTATATTTTGGGAGTTACTGTCTTTAATCATTGCTCAAAATCGTTTTTGTTAAGGTTAAGAAAAGGTTAGCTAAAAGTGAGAACAAATAAAACATGTTTCCAACAAAGTTAGCATTGTAAATGTGTTTGTGTCACCAAAAGGTTCCTGGTCTGACTGGAAAGTACTGCCCCAGAGCAGGAGCTAAAAAAGTCCCTAAAGTGTGGCCCCAGTCCAAAGTTCCTGCTCTTGTAAACGCTACTAAATGGGGACTGAAAAAAGTTCCTACAGTGTGAAAAGGCCTAATTGCTGTTTTGGTGAGACCCTAATGTCCTCTGTGTGTCCTGTCCCAGGCCTGGACCAACATGGTGCTGACGCTGCTGGAGCACGTTCTTCTCTTGTCCAGTGCGTCCTTCATGGCCCTGCAGCCGGTGCTTTACCCTGTCTGAGTCAGCTGACCTGCCACGTAAGCGACCCCCGAGTGCGCCAGGCTCTGCGGGAGTGGCTGGAGAGAGTGGGACGGCTGTACCAGATCACCGCCGAACGCTGCCCCGAGACCATCAAGTAACAACAGGGACGAGACACAAGGAGGAGACACAGAGGAGAGAGGAGGAGACACAAGGAGGAGACAAGAGGACACCATGGATCCTACCGCTGAGGACGTGGGGAAAAACTCTTTGCTAATGCACAAGACTAAATTTGTCAGCAGTGAGTGGCTGTTTACAGTTCTTTTGCTAAAGGGTGAATGTGACATTGATGTTTTTGTGTAAGTATTTGTTCCTGCTTCATTTGAACACGTTTTAAATGCCTCCGACCAGCCGTGAAAGCGCTGCATTTATTTACTCCGAACCACAAACAGAAGCCAGAAGGTATTCAGCAGTTTGAGCTTTATTATCAAGCATTTGCTCATGTGCAAAGTAGGTAAAGAGGAGCAAAAAGACACTAAAATGAAAAATTTGAGCTGCATACAGGTTTTAAATGTGCATCTTCCTAAAGAAAATTGAGTGCTTTTACAGTTTATTCCCACAATTTAGCCCCTGGGTGATAATGTCCTGAGAGGTGGTTTGCACTGGGCTCTGGAGAGACTGTCAATCATCTGTGGGACGCCGCTATGCTTCTTGAACTTGAACCTGAGTTGATCCGACAATAGAGCAGGAGTCTTAACTCACTGAAAAGCACTTGACGTAAAAGGTAAAAGGATATCATTTAAATTAGGGGTCTCTTTCATTCTTTCATTCTTTCAAAACCTCCAAATTGCACTTGAATACACAAACTACATTAATTTTGTCCAACACTTTCCTGCGAAGGACAGTCTGACTTTGGTCACAAACTTTTATTTACTTTTTCTAGTTTTACTTACTTTACTTTAATGTAAAATATTGGACATGATCTATTACGTATATGTTATTTTAGGCTTTCTATTGCCTAATAGCCTACTTTATATAGAATCTAACATAGACCTCCAATTATTTTGGCCCCAGCTCCAGTTTGATTTAGACACACAACAGACAGTATACTAGCCATAGATCTAATGCATGGCTATGCAACAAAAGGCCTGGGGGCCAGATCAGGTTCTCCAACCAGTTAAATCCAGGCCACATCCCATCCATGCAAATATATTTGGTTTTTTTTACTGGTTTAATTTTGCATTTGCACTACGTTAGATGTTTCTGACTTAAGCCTTCTGCACACTACAGGAGTTTTGGTCCGATTATAAGCCTGATTTTGGGGTGGCGTGGCCAGAGTAACGATTTCCGTTGTTTCTTTTGACTCTCAACTCTGTTAGGACTATTTGTCAGGAGCATCATGGCGAGGTTCACCTGCTGCACGAGCGAGGACCTTTACAACAGAAGCATCTGGTGCATCTGCCTCTTCAAATGTCAAATAAAGAAGAAACATTGCCTCATCATCTGTAAATAAATGTAACGCTTTTTGCTCATAGTTAAAGTGCAGGATTTATTTTTACGAATCACACACGTCACCTCCAGCACACCTGCTCCTTAAATGTGGGAAGCACCTTTACTAGACGATAGAACATGACTTTTACGATGCTGTGTGAGTGTAACAGCTCCTCTGTTCTCCTGTGACCTTTATAAACCTGCTTTAATCCACTAACGTTTCATCATTGTTGTTGTTTCACTTTCATAACTGCACACATGAAAGAAAACACACACACTGTTCTCTGCTCTGCTCGCTGCTCCTCCACAAGTCTGTGTTGTCTCTGTTCTTCTGCCACATTATCCTTGTAAATGTCTTTATGTCTGTGGCCTCTTCTGTTTTTGATCAAGTCTAAAAATCGCAAAAGATCTTAAACTCCTCTCGTGTGCAGACGGCTTTAGTCTTCGTTTAATTCTTCATCTAGTCCTGATCTAGTTCTAGTTTGTATCCGGGTTAATCTCCGTTCGGTTAGTGTCTAGATCTGAACCTTATAATCAAGACCAAGTGTCCTTTGCGTGATTACCTTTTACCTTTCACTCTCACCAGAAGCTCACCGGTTCAGTTCCTCGCACTGTGACTATGAAGTGCACTAGTCCACCACACGTTTGCTTTTTCTTCTGTTTGTCGCGATCAGAAAAGTGCAACACGACTCTATGTTATCAGACTTCATAATGTGAATTTTTGTTTGAATTATGCATTTTCCAGCAGCATATGACAATCACTGTTGTATTTCTGCACCATAACTCCAACTTATCCAATGCACAAAAGCCAAAGATGTCACTCAAACATAACACGAATGCTTTTTTCCCACCTACTACTTGTTTTTGTTTGTCACTCTTATTATTGACCATTGTATAAACTAATGCCTTTAAGCTGTGTTTGCCTGTTGTGTATGTCCAGTGTTCATTAGTGATGGGACAAGATACAGTTTTCATCAGACGAGATGCAAGATTGAGTCCACTAGGTGAAATTTTTACATAATTTTTTATCATCAGATGCGAGGGAGTTTGCAATTCTAGCAAAGTTTTTAATATATTTTATTTAAGGCACAAGAAGAGAAGGAGGTATTTTTAATAATTTGGATGTGTAGCTAGACTTAAGTAAGTTCTGACACTACACAGTGACAAATAAACACACAAGCAGTTTTTTGGGTTGTTCCACAGCTGTTCTGTTCACTTTTTGATATTGTTTTGTCTAATGTCTGTCTAAGTCTGTTCTATTATGGCTATTATTTCCATGGTAACTGTTGCTTCCTGAGCCTTAAATACAGTATATGTATATTAGTATATGTAGGCAGGAATTTTGTTTATGAACAGAATACTGCAATTTCCGTAACCGAATATGCAATATAATCCAATCTCAATATTTGTGAATGCACAAACTGAGATAATCCATCTGGCCTTCCAGCCGCCTGATTGGTTTGGAGGTTGAGGGGGTTGGTTGCAATGACGACAGGAAGTAGCTCCTGAATCAAGCAAAACAAAGATTGCAGCTCTCGTATGTGTTTCTGCTGTGTTTGATTATGCAGACATTGGATGCACCATTACGATTCTTTGCTGTGATTGTTAAGCATAAATAGGTCGGCCGCACACCCAATCAGCTCGACGTATTTCATTAAACGTCCCACCTTTTCCCAAACACTTTTCAGAGGTAAAGTTCCAGATGGATACTGGAAAGAACTCTATTCAGAGTTCAACACAAATTCATCTAGAGTGAGCCAAGTTTCAATTTCCTATAATCTGATATATTTTGGACCAATAAATACTCATGAACTAATATTGTACTACTCTATGTAGTATTCATCTTCACCATGAGCCCTGCTCTCCTCGGCCCTGCACCACTGTTCTCTCTCCAGAGCTGAACACAGCCAAACAAGCTTCATCCTCTGTAAGCAGAAATACTAAAGCCTGAAGCTTTTGTCTGGACAAATAGCCTCATGTTTTATGAGTTTCTATTGCTGCGGTAGTACGTTATGCAGATACTATGTTTATCAAGTATTTAATTTCAATGAATATGTGTCCTATTGACGCAAAATATGAACTGACTAATAGCTGATGAATGGTAGATTTGTTTTTGTTTGGCTGCATCCTCTCCACCATATTTCATCCAAGGCAGTTGCCTAATTTGCCTAGGCTCAAAGCCGCCCTGAGTCCAGACATTGGGAAAGAAACTGTATGAAAAATCTTACAAAATATTTCACTAATTTTGAGATTTTTGCAGGTGGCAAGACCTGTTAGCCTTTTGCAGTACAACAAAAAGCAGCTTTTTTCATTTTATTATATTAATATTTGTTTTAGCTGCCTTCCATCTGATTGAAATATTACAACAGAACATGATTTTTTTCACCTCAGTATTTACATATACAATATATCTGTGCTGATTTAACTTTAAAAACAAATTAATAGAGTGCCTTTAATGTTTTTGCTGCTAGGACATCTGCAGCTTCTTGTGTAACTCATCAGTGTGTGAAGCAGCCCTAATGTCATACGAATGGTGAACTATCAGTAAAATATTTAAACCCTAACCCTATGCAGTATATGATCTTTAGTTGAGGGCAGAACTTTATGTAATGGTAATTTTGATTTTATGCTCACACCAAGTCTAAACCGTGTCTTATCTCATCACATTATTTCTACATGTGAGCACAACTGTATCTCTGTATCTTGTCCCATCTCTATACTTCTGTGACTCTATCAGACTGTGCAATGTGTCCTGAAATGCCTTTGTACTTTGCAGTTTTCTTCAGACTTGTGGATAAAGTCACAGGTCTGTCATGAACACTAAAACTAAATGTGTGACGACGAAAGGTCCTGATCAGAACTTTATGAAGGATTTGAGCAGCGTCGACAAGTTTATTTGAGGTTTGCTGTGGTTTTTTTGAAAGATTTATCTTCACACATCTGATTTAATTTTGTTGGGATCTATAAACTTAAGCTCCGTCCTTCTTCCCTTTTGCTTCTTTTAGTTGAGAAAAGTACGTCATCTGTTGTAATATTTTATTTTAAATGTATTTTTAAATATTTTGCACTTAATATATCAGCTTTATTTGACCTTGTATTTATTTCTAATGTTATTCCTGTGTTTTAAAATGATGGATGTGACGATTGCAGGCGTATGCAAACTTTGTGTTTTCTTTTGTTTTGGGCTTGTCTAAGCGCAGCACATGTCGATCCAGTATTTCCTTATTGTAAACCAGATTAAACAAAGCATATCTGCAAAAAGTCCTACTGTGTCACGTGACTGTTTGATGCACGTCCCCACAAAATCGCATTACACAGATGTTGGCAACAGAGAAAGAATGGAGCAGTGAGTTTGAAAAGGAACAAAAACAGTGGTTCTTGTAAGGTTAAGGTACACTTTATTGTCCCGTAGGGAAATTTGTCCTCTGCATTTGACCCATCCTTCAATGCCTCTGGGGCATCTCCTCAGGAGCAGTGATCGCCGCAGTGCAGCGCTCGGGACCCATCTCCAGGTGTTCTTGCTAGGCTTGGTCAGGACTACCGTAGCTGGAGGATATTACCCTAACGTGCATGTTATTGGTTGGTGGGGGAAACCGGAGTGCTCGGAAAACCCACCCAGACACGGGAGGAACATGCAAACTCCACACAGAAAGGCCCGGCCGTGCGGGAATCGAACCCGCGACCTTCTTGCTGTGAGGCAAGAGCGCTATCCGCTCTGCCACCGTGCCGCCAATGAGTTCTGAGGGTTCCTTGATGATTTGTGACAAATTAACGTGGATATGTTGCATGTTCTTCCTGAATCTGCATAACCTTCCTTTGCTCCAGTTTCCTCATCACTTAAACTTGTCCAGTCAATACAGTATCACTCTCTTCATCAAACCTACAAGTGGACATGAGCAGTAAAGGTAGACTTTATACAAGACCAACAATGACCAACACCGCTCCCCAGAGGGCGACATTACGGAGTTGCTTATTTTCTCTTTCTGGCTCAAACAAAATACTGACCACCTTATACTTGGTATATATATTTAATATTTAGTTTTTTATTATCTGATGTGTGTATTTGTAAATGCGTGTGCTTTTGCTTTACTTCCTGAGAGCCCTGCACAAGAATTCCAACATGTATAGACTTCTGTCCTAATAAACCTAAAGGTGTTTCTTGTAATCCGGGTTTTTGATGTTGCTGTTTCTGTGGTTCTCCGTCGCTGGTTCAGAGGATTTGGATTCACCGGAGCAGACACAGCTCCTCCTCACAGCTTCTTGGTCAAAGGAAAAGGAGAAAAAAAGAAGTTATTTTATTATTGTGTTTCGCTTTCCCTGGTGTCCCTCCTGTCCTGCTCTGGACTCATGTGGACATACGTGTCTCGGCTGTGGACTCGTGGACAGATGTCTCTGCTCTGGACACATGTGGACAGATGTCTCTACTGTGGACACATGGACAGATGTTGTGTCCATCAGAGTGATCAGCAGCTGCTCACAGGAGGATTTGGATAAGTCGGATCATTTATAAAAAGCGCCGGAGCAGGAGAAGGTTACCAGTGTCACTTTTCATTTAGAGCCGTGTTCACAGACCCGTTCATAGTGAGGAGGAGTCTGTTGTATTCTGACTCGTTTGCATTCAAGTATGTTTACCTTGGAAAGTGTAAAGGAAAATTCTTTTTTGGGATAAATATTTTGTGATCTCTAAATGGTCATGCATTAATTTTGTGCTTTACATATTGTTAAGGTGTTCCTCAGGATGCTCTCCAAGGCCCGCTGAAGGTCTTCTCCCTGATAAAGGAACCTGATCATCCCTCGACACAACAACATCTGCGATTACCAAAGAGGGGTTATATAGAACTCTGAAAATCCACCAAATAATGATTTACATACTCTGTCCAGTTCAATGCTTGTGTTATCTTTTTTCAGGGTCAGTTTCTCTAAGACGCCATGGATGTCAAAATCTCACTGTGCTGGCTTACAACTGGGAATCTTCAACTACATATAAAGACCACCCCACTATACAGCAAAACAAACTTGACCTTTCTGAGCTTTCCGTGTGTGTATGTGTGTGTACAGGAGCAGCAGAGACAGTCTTCAGACCCACAGTGTGACCGACCGTGTGGTTTTAGGGCGGCTTTACTGTAGTGTCTGATCGTCTCATTGGTCGAAGCAGATTGACCGAAATCCAGACCAGACTCATGACACAGTTTTAAACGACACAGACGTCACACTCTCAGCTCTTTGAGAAGCATCTGTTCACTAGACACATGAGGTCATTCACAAACAGAACGAGATGATATGTTTATGTAGGCTGGACGATTTTGACCAAAAAAAAAATCTCGACAAGACAAAGTCAAAGAAAGACAAGTCTGAGTCAAAGAGAGACAAGTCCACGTTAAAGAGAGACAAGTCAGAGTCAAAGAGAGACAAGTCCGAGTCAAAGAGAGACAAGTCTGAGTCAAAGAGAGACAAGTCTGAGTCAAGAGAGACAAGTCCCAAGTCAAAGAGAGAACAAGTCAGAGTCAAAGAAAGACAAGTCCAAGTCAAAAAGAGATAAGTCCAAGTCAAAGAGAGACAAGTCTGAGTCAAAGAGAGACAAGTCCGAGTCAAAGAGAGACAAGTCCGAGTCAAAGAGAGACAAGTCCAAGTCAAAGAGAGACAAGTCCGAGTCAAAGAGAGACAAGTCCGAGTCAAAGAGAGACAGTCCGAGTCAAAGAGAGACAAGTCCAAGTCAAAGAGAGACAAGTCCAAGTCAAAGAGAGACAAGTCCAAGTCAAAGAGAGATAAGTCAGAGTCAAAGAGAGACAAGACCAAGTCAAAGAGAGACAAGACCAAGTCAAAGAGAGACAAGTCCGAGTCAAAGAGAGACAAGTCCGAGTCAAAGAGAGACAAGTCCAAGTCAAAGAGAGACAAGTCCAAGTCAAAGAGAGATAAGTCAGAGTCAAAGAGAGACAAGTCCTAGTCAAAGAGAGACAAGTCCGAGTCAAAGAGAGACAAGTCCGAGTCAAAGAGAGACAAGTCCAAGTCAAAGAGAGACAAGTCCGAGTCAAAAGAGACAAGTCCAAGTCAAAGAGAGACAAGTCTGAGTCAAGAGAGAAAGTCGAGTCAAAAGAGACAAGTCCGAGTCAAAGAGAAAGTCAAGTCAAAGAGACCAGTCCAGTCAAAGAGAGACAAGTCCAAGTCAAGAGAGAGAAGTCCGAGTCAAAGAGACAAGTCCGAGTCAAAAAGAGACAAGTCCAAGTCGAGAGAGACAAGTCCGAGTCAAAGAGAGACAAGTCTGAGTCAAAGAGAGACAAGTCCAAGCTAAAGAGGATAAGACCAAGTCAAAGAGAGACAAGTCAAAGAGTGACAAGTCCAAGTCAAAGAGAGACAAGTCCGAGTCAAAGAGAGACAAGTCCGAGTCAAAGAGAGACAAGTCGAGTCAAAGAGAGACAAGTCCAAGTCAAAGAGAGACAAGTCCAAGTCAAAGAGAGACAAGTCTGAGTCAAAGAGAGACAATCCAAGTCAAAGAGAGACAAGTCCAAGTCAAAGAGAGATAAGTCAGAGTCAAAGAGAGACAAGCAAGTAAAAAGATAAGTCCAAGTCAAAGAGAGACAAGTCCCAGTCAAAGAGAGACAAGTCCAAGTCAAAGAGAGATAAGTCAGAGTCAAAGAGAGACAAGTCCAAGTCAAAGAGAGATAAGTCAGAGTCAAAGAGAGACAAGTCAAGTCAAAGAGAGAAAAGTCCCAAGTCAAAAGAAACAATACCAAGTCAAAGAGAGACAAGTCAGAATCAAAGAGAGACAAGTCAAAGAAGACAAGTCCAAGTCAAGTTCCATGAGGGTGAGTTTTCTTTTTTTATTATTATTATGATTTTGGCATTTGTTGCGCCAACAAAGTTTAGCTGAGATCTGAATTCTTTTGAAGAATCTTGTGAGCCTAGTGCACATGTTTTTAGTGGCAGATACAAGGACAACATTTCAAGTCCACATAAAAAAACAAAAAAAAAAAAAAAAACATATTAATATTGTAGAAAATGTCATCTGGATCCTGTTTTTGAAGAATCAGATGTTTCGGTTTTCTTCCAAA
Organism: Mugilogobius chulae; assembly: GCA_038363315.1. Taxonomy (NCBI): domain Eukaryota; kingdom Metazoa; phylum Chordata; class Actinopteri; order Gobiiformes; family Gobiidae; genus Mugilogobius; species Mugilogobius chulae. Next base: position 1,744,394 of record CM076407.1, read on the forward strand.
TGTGAAGGTGGCAGAATGGACAGCACTCTCATCTCTCACATTTTGCATTTTCTTCCATGTGTCTGGGTAAGTTTCCTCCTGATAACCAAAAACATGCAGGTTGAGGACGATTGGTGGTGGTCAGAGGTTGAGGCGCCAGGAGCATGTTTTTTAGCTGTTCTGAGTTCCAGTGGGAGGAGTTCAAACTTGACAGCCCTCTGACTTGTTTTGCAGTGGCCTGTTGGTTTGACTGAATCTGTCAGGTCGCTGCTGAAAAGACTGAACCAACAACACAGACAGACAAACCACATTGTCACAGCGTTCTGTCACACACCTGCATCTTAAAGCAACTAACCCCATGTGTGACAGTCAGGTTCAAATGCAACAGAAAGAAGAGATGGTTAAACAGAAAGGTCTTGAGATATAATTCATTTCAACTGTTCATTCTGGTTCCTTGGTCGAACACAAACTTTCACAAGTGATATTACATTTTCAAAGTCAAATTTATTTATGTAACACATTTGCAACAAGCCAAGGCAGAAATGCACAATAAGAGTACAATACCAAACAATCAAGACAAAAACATGACATAGGTTGAGCTAAAATAAGATTAATGCAGGTCTTGAACTATCAGGCAAGTTTGGTCTTCATTTATTTTAGTTTCAGCAGTGTTATGTTTGCTATGACAGAGAAGTGTTATTAGATTCTTTTAGCTCTGGCTTCTGTAAACAGTGGCAGAGCTGCAAACAAAGCCAGACAAAAGCACCATGAGCACACTGTAAAAAATAAACGTTAAAAATGTGAAAAAGTACAATTTCTGTCTTAAAGTTTTATGTCAACTAAACTCATGTGAGTTATCTGTTATTCTCTCTCCTCTTCCTCTCTCTTCTCTCTTTTTCTTCATCTTTTTTTTCTCTTCTCTCTCCTCCTTCCCTCTTTTTCTCTCTCCTTTCTCCATCCCTCCCTATCTTCCTCTTTCACCCTCTTTTCTCTCTCCCTCTCTCTCCTCTTTTTTTCTCTTTCTCTTCTCTATTTCTCTTTCTTCTCATTCTCTTCTTTTCTCTTCTCCCCTCTTTCTCGCTGTCCCCCCTTTTTCCTTCTCTCTTCTCTCGCTTTCTTTTCTTTTGTTTCTTTCTCCCTGGCTCCTCACTCTCATTTCACCCCACTTTCTTTCTCTCTTTATCCCCTCTTTTTCTCTCTCTCTCCTACTCTTTTTTCTCTGTCACTCCTTTTCTCTTTCATTCTTTCTCCCTCCTCTTTCTCTCTCCCTCTCTCTTCTCTCTCCCTCACTCTTTCACTCTTTTCTCTCTCTCTCTCCTCTCTCCTTTTTCTTTCCTCTCTTTTCTCTTTCATTTCTCTCCTCTCCTCTCTCTCCTACTCTCTTTTCCATCTTCTTTCTCTTCACTCTCATTATTATGTCTATAACTAAGTAGACGTACAGTTGTATTTGTGAAACACATTTGCGTTATTAACAAGGTTTGAATAATTTTTGTCCCCTTTTGCTACGCTCAGCAGTTCTCAATTTAGGAGATCAACCAAAAATAAAATGTTGCTTTTGGCATTTTATTTGAAACATCAATATTCGAATCGTATTTCAAAATTCCAAAGAAAATCACTGAAATGGCTGTGATGTAGAGAGACCACATGTGCTCTTTGTGGCCGTCATGATCCTACTTCATCAGCCCACTGACCTCTAACGACCCTCCTCCCCCTCCCCTCTCTCTCTCTCTCTCTCTCCTCTCTCTCTCTGTTTTGATCTTACTCTCATCTCTGCTGCTCCTCAGTCTTTATCAGGTCGTCACTGCAAACTGGACTTGTTTTATTTCTTCTCTACATCTTCTTGTTCTTGATGTTGGCTCTAGCGGTCCCGGAGAGTCTTGGGTGTGTGGGCCCCTCTCGTCTCTCTGGAACTCTTGGCTGTGTGTGGGCCCCTGTCTTCTTTTCTGGAGCCAATCTTGTGCCTATCTGTGAGCCTCCTGCATCTCTGTTGGGCCCTGTGCGTGGTCTTTCTCTCTCTGTTGGGCCCCTCTCGTCGTTCTGCTGGGCCCCTGGGTGCGTGGTCCTCCATCTCTCTGGGCCCTTTTGCGGTCCTCTCGTCTCTCTGTTGGGTTTGATTAGCCCCTGGTGCGTGGTCCCTCACATCTCTCTGCTGGGCCCTTCGTGTGTTTGAGGAGCCCCTGGGTGCGTGGTCCTCTCGTCTCTCTCCGGAGCACCATGCGTTCTCTCCTGGACAGCAGCTGGCAGTTCGGTCCGGCCGGCAGAGACTCTCTGGACTGGACGCCTCCCTCGGCTTTGCCCTCCACCGACAAACACTGGCAGTAAGTCAACTTGTTGGTTTTCTCTTGTGGGTTTTTTTTGTATTTTAATCAGACAACACTCTTATTTTACAGTATATATTTTTACTGTAAGGTTTAGTTTACTTCATGTAGCTTTCTGAAGATGTAAAGTGACTACATGAGTGTGCAGTGTGTTGGAAAATATTGATTCGGTAATTTATCGCGATACCATGATCTCCTGATCCTTGTATGTTATTTTTTATGTTGTCAGGCATTTTAATGAGGATGCTTTGTTTCCTGGATTTCACTGATTTCAACGTCAATAGTGGTTCATTTTCAGCCAGGACAGTAGAGGACAGTACTGTGCAACTTGTAACTAATCAAAACAAACAAAAAAGACTTTGTAAAATACCAAAATCACAATATATTATGGTGGCCTATAATCAGATTAGAAGCAATGCACACCCCTAGTTTTTACACAATGTCTGACATATTTAACACTCTTGTTGATGTGAAGAGCCAGAAACCAGTGGCAGAGGGAAACAAGTGCCGTCAGAGTCTCTGTTCTGTAAAATCAAGGGAGAATGTGTTGAACGCTTGGAAAAGTTCTGGTTCTCAAATGGAGCATTTTTGAAGTGGTGAACTAAGTACCTTTGCAACCCCACTTATACCACTTGTACTGTTGCACTTTAACTGTGCAACGTGATTGGTCAATAGACTAACACAAGTATGTGTTGCAATGGTTTACACCTTAAATTCTGATGAAATTGATGTACAGTATGTGGTAGTATCACAGAGCATGACATGATGATAACAAATGAAAGCTTGTGATACAGTATTTTCTTATTTTCTTACACTTAAGGTAAGCTACAGCAGACGTTTCACACTCACATCTCTACATTTAAAACATATTTTCTGTTCAGCTGCAGCATCTTTAAAAAAATGAACCAAAACTTCCATCACTTCACAAAAGGCAGCTGTGCAGATAAACACTCAAATCCTGCTGCAGTGACAGTGACACATGTTCCACTTGTCTCTGCACTCACGTCATTTTTGGGTCAAAGCCAACGATGATCCAATGAACTGGACTAATCTGTGTGTGACTGCTGCGTGAGCGCTCTCTGGTGGACTCAGCTTATAAACACACAAACTGTGCTCTCTATTTACTTTGTTTGTTTAAAGACAAAAGCTAACAAAGTATATTTGTAGTAAGTTGCTGTTAAGAGTTATGTTTGTCTTCATGCACAAGTGTGGAGAAACACAAACTGAGGAGCCTCTGCACCAGGAGCTGTGGAGGTTTGGTCTTGACCTAATCTCTTCTCTGGGCTGATGGTGTCTGTGGCTCTGCTCCTGGTGCAGACAACTCCTCTGATGGTGCTCTCTTTGGTCCATCTGTACCCAGCCCAGTTCTGAGTAGAATACTTTGAAAATGTATTCCATTACAGAATGCTGAATACATCATCTGACTCACTCACTTCTGTCTGTGAGCAAACTATTGGTGATCCCATGCAAAAAGGGCTGGAGTCAGATCACAATTTAGATTTTATCACGATTCATGTCTATTTTTTTGCATTTGAGGGAAACACGTACGTATCTGATTTTTCAGAAAGTTTTTTCTTCACTGTCAAAGTTCAGCTGTCAAAGGCTCTATTGTTGCCAGATTTTCAGAAAGAAACAAGTGACCAAGCCTTTGAAAACAAATCCCAAAACAAGCAACCTCAGCCCTTCAATAAAAAGCTTAAAAAACAGTTCATTTGAAGTTGTGCGTTGCCACTAAACAAGTACAGTATTAATGATTTGGCATATTTTTGTATATATATATTTTCCCTAATATTAACAACTTTTAAGAATGAAAATTTGCTAAGAATCCATCATGTGAAACCACAATATGACGATTTCATGAAAAAAGCAGTTTGTGACAGTGATGAGCTCATGATTTGATCTTTATCACGAGTGTTGCCCTACGTGCAAATCAATGTTTTGAAGTTGATGTAATTTAAAGACAAAAACAAAAAGACACAGAATATTTTCTTTTCAAGGAAACAAACAACAGGAAGCAGTTTCAAGAAAAACATTGTGGATCCTTCCTGGACCAACAAAAATGTCCAGGAGATCCCGGTCTCATCGCAGCATTGAATGATATCTTTTTTGATTAGTGTACTCATTCCTGTGTATCTGAAAGCGTAAATGGCACACATCAACAGATCCTATTATATTTGGTTTGCCACAAACTCTTTGAAAAGCAGTTCAAATTGCTTAATATGCTCAGATGAAACCCTGTCTGAACTCTTCTGTTGTCTCTCTCAGGGCCAGCAGAGCTCCAGTGACTCCCTCAGCTCTCGCTCTGCCTCTTCCATCGCCGCCGGCTGCTTGTCCCTCCTGCTGCTCCTCGCTCTCCTCCTCTTCCTGCTGTGGCGAAGGAGGCGGAGCTCGGGGTCGGACGGGAAGCTGGGATTGGCCGGAGTGATTGCGCTGGAGGACCTGCAGGACCCGGAGCGTAACTGCGAGCTTCTGTCGTCTCTGCGGCGGGAACAGAGTCAGAGGCGGAGTCAGAGGCGGAGTCAGAGGCGGAGCCAGCAGATGTCCACCTCCAGCTCCGAGCAGGACGGGGTCTTCCTCATGGTCTACCTGCCGTCCCCCTACGAGCAGACGCTGACCCGCATCGCCCGGGCCGCCAGCATGAGCTCCAGAGACGGAGAGGTCCCGTCCAGTCCTGGGTTAGATCCACCTGCAAGTCCTGGTCTAGATCCTCCAAAAGTCCTGGTCTAGATCTCCAAAGTCCTGGTTTAGATCCACCAAAATCCTGGTCTAGATCCTCCCAAAAGTCCTGGTTAGATCACCAAAAGCCTGGTTAGATCTCCAAAAATCCTGGTCTAGATCCTCCCAAAAGTCCTGGTTTAGATCCACCCAAAAGTCCTGGTTTAGATCCTCCAAAAGTCTGATTAGATACACCTGCAAGTCTGGTTTAGGTCCACCCAAAATCCTGGTCTAGATCCTCCCAAAAGTCCTGGTTTAGATCCACCCAAAAATCCTGGTCTAGATCCTCCCAAAGTCCTGGTTTAGATCCCCAAAAGTCCTGTTTAGATCCTCCCAAAAATCCTGGTCTAGATCCTCCCAAAAGTCCTGGTTTAGATCCACCCAAAAGTCCTGGTTTAGATCCTCCCAAAAGTCCTGATTTAGATACACCTGCAAGTCCTGGTTTAGGTCCACCCAAAACTTCTGGTTTGGATCAATCTAGAAGTTCTGGTCGAGATCCACTAGGAAGTCCTGGTTTACTGCCACCCAAAAATCCTGGTCTAGATCAACTCAAAAGACATGGCTCTGTTCCGTCTAAAAGACCTGGTTTAGATTTACCCAAGAGTCGTGGTCAGGATCCAAGACCTGGGTTCGATCCATCCAAAAGTCCTGGTTTCGATCGATTCAAAAGTCTTAGTTTTAGTCAACCCAAAAGTCCTGGTGCAAGTCCTGGTTTAGATCCACCCAAAAGTCCTGGTTTAGATCCGTGTAAAAGTCCTGGTTTAGATCCATGTAAAAGTCCTGGTTTAGATCCACCAAAAGTCCTGGTTTAGATCCACCAAAGTCCTGGTTTTGATCCACCAGTGCGTCCTGTAGTGGATCCCTCCTCCAGTCCCAGTCCGGTCCAGATCCTCAGTCCTGGTGCAGAAGTGGAGGAGATATCTGTCCTGGAGGAGAGCGAAATCCTGGACTGAGAAGTGCTTTTGGAGCCACAATGTCACAAAACAACAGTTTGCAAAGAGGATTTGTTCTCGAGACTGATTAATTTATTATTTGGCAGTCTTAGTCTAAGTCCAGACCCTCTATAATGCTACTTTGCACTGTTTCATGTCAGAATATGTTTTCCAACTTTCATGAATGTGTGACTCTGTATGTGACAAAACAGAGACTGTTGGCCGCTATTGGCCTTAAACAGTAGTGTGTTCCATGGCCAGGTACGGACACGTCTCCTCTGATGCGTCCCAGGAGAAGAGCAAGGTTGTTTTTATTAGAGCAATGTACAAATGGCAGAGATGTTTGGATGAGACTCTAGCTTTACAGTTAGTTTCCATCTGTAATCCTGGGGAGGAGGTACTGGACTGGAGTTTTTGGTGGCAAGGGAAACCACAGCACATGCACCACACGGAGAAAAACTCGAGCCTCCTGGGACCTTCTTGTTATGAGTCCAGAGTGCTTATGGCTGTTTGCATAAGTTCTCATCCGAGGATTTCCACGCTACTATTACTATAAGTACAGAAGCTAGCTAGAAGTCTAATATTGTGCTGCAGTAGCACTCGGAGCTTGGATCTCTGGAGTTCTGACTTGTAATTTCCCACTGAAACAGAACTCAAACTGGGATGTCCCACTCGGATACAACAAGACTTCAGGGTCTGAGGTGGAAAATCAAACATCATTTTGAAAAACCTTTCGACAACTTCATTTACGATCTTACCTGTTTTATTTCCCTTTTCGTTTGTCTCTCCAGTTCACTCTCCTCTGTGAACCTGCTCCTGCTGTGGTATAAAGTACTAAAAGGGCTCGACTAAAGGTTCAGTTCAGTGACAGATTCAGAGGAAAGAGACGTCAGATTCACAGACTGTTGTAGTTTGTCGGTTTTACACTCTCTTCTGTACAAGCTGGTGTGTTTTGAAGTCAATTATCTAAACTCTACATGTCAACTTTACATGTCTCATAATCTGTACAGTGTTTGATTGGTAAATAAAACATGTGTTTTTTCTGCTGTCAATGCATATTATTTATTTATATATATCTTTTAATGTCTGTCCTGAAATCATCTACCACAATCAGCAGAGACAAAAGAACAGGTTATGTGTTCTTCTGTGTTCCTTATAAGAGCTCTAGAACAATAAACAAATTCAGTTTCTCTTTGCCCCTGAACCTGTCGGACCACCTCTGTACCAAAGTGTAAATGTTTTAAGATACAATGAGTTTGTACAGAGCCTGAGGGACAGCTACGTGTTAGCATTAGCATTAGCACTAACACCCGTACTTTGCAGCTTTTTAATGATAAAAGCCTGTAACCACATCAACAATCAAACTCCTGGAAATGTTAAAGATGAAAAAAAAGAAAATTTGAATTATTTTCTTAACAGAGAACGCAGTAGCATCATACTCTGAACGTCCTAAATAAATGACAATAATAATAACTGAAAGCAGCATTATTGTGAAACAGATTTTTTTGTCTCCAGTCAAACTCAAGTCTAACGTCACAAAAGGCAAGTCAAGTCTGAGGGATCATGAGCCAAAAAAGTTAAAAGTCCTGAAAAGTTCAAGACAAGACATGAGCCAAGTCACATGACTCAGTCTCCCACCTCTGCCTTTCCTTTACTCTGCTTGTGGTTACATATTGTCTGCACGATGGAGCCACAAATCACAAGCTGTAGGTGGAGACTGTGACCTGGTGCCAGGCTCCGGTGATCTCTGACTCTTCTGAACTACAGTTCCTCCTACTTCAAACGTCTCTCTGAGGCTCCTTCACAGCTGAGTCGAGGTTCTTTATGTCGCTCAGAGCTTTGTCCTCACTCAGACTGTCTGCTCTCGTCTGCTTTGGCCTTCACTTTTCCAGACTTTATTTCACTAGAGTTGGCAAGTATTTTTACTCAAGAATTGTACTTAAGTAGTTTTCTTGTGTATTGTCCTTTACTTGAGTAGTACAAAATCTGGTGGCTTTTTACTTTTACTTTTTACATTTTTCAAGAAGTATCTGTGCTTTCTTTTCCCCACAGTTTTTATTCAGATGAGTTACTTTATAAGCCCATAAACATTTGTTTTTCCTTTTAAATACCAGGTCAAACCTGCTGCTGCAGTGTATCTGAGCTTTGTGAACAAATTAACAAGTGAAAATTTCTCAAAATTGTATAAAAATGACCTGCTTATCACATGATAAAAGTCAGATAAATTATAATTAATTTACAGTAAAGCGTCTCACACTCCACAACATCCAGTCAACAAACCAACTTTATGCTTTGCTAAAATGCATTTCGAGATTGATTAAAATGTCTGGATTTTTAAATTTTTTCTGGTTCAGATCGTTTTATTTGATATATATGACTTATATGGTTTTGATGTGTTTTCTGCCTTGTTTTGATACAGTTCTTCTTATTTCAAGACAAATTATTTGCTAATGAAGTCAAACATTTTTACTCACATCATTGGCAAATTTGATTCAAGCTCAAATCTCTTGAAAAACATCAAAAATATCTTGAAACAAGTGAAATAAGCTGACAATTTCTAGTATTCCAGTCATTTTAACCAAGACAGGATAATAACTTTTGGCAATGTGTTGTACGTTTTACTCTTTTTTTTTACACAGGTTTACCTTTATACTTTTACTCAAGTGAAGGAGTTCCAGCAGAGTTGTTTTTTTGCCCCAGTAACAGTACTTTTACTTGATTAGTGCACTTCAGTACTTTTACCTTCTCTGTAACTGTACTGTTCTCATGTTTACACACGTTACAGTACGATTAGGCACAGTAAAACGAGGTCGCACTTACCTGACTTTACCTGTTCCTATACCTGTTCTCTCCAAGCCCCTCCCCCTCCCTGTGGCTCTACTGTACAAGCGTATCCTGCTGTCGGTATGTTGAACACTCAGACACTCCGTCAGCATGGCTCTGAACGTCCCGGGACTCGTGGCCACTCTGCTCTTCTACGCTCTGGTCCTGGGCATCGGGATCTGGGCCTCGGTCAAGTCCAAAAGAGACCGAGGCCGGACTCAGGCCCAGCACAGTGACATGGCTCTGCTGGGAGACCGCAAGATCAGTCTGCTGGTGGGCATCTTCACGTCGACAGGTCAGTCTGCTGCTAATCAACTCTACAGCCACATGCACAGAGGAGTTTAGGATCTTTTAGACTATATAGTCAAAAACAGAAGAGGCCACAGACATAAGGATATTTACGGGATTATTTGTCTGACAGTGGCATCATGTGTCAGAAGAACAGAGACGACTCAGACTTGTGGAGCATCAGTGAGAGGAGAACAGTGTGTGTCATGTGATCAAGGGCAGTGTTTTCTTTTGATCAAAGTGAAACAACAACAATGATGATCAAACGTTAGTGGATTAAAGCAGGTTTATAAATGTCACAGGAGAACGGAGGAGCTGTTACACTAACACAGCATTGTAAGTCATCTTCTATCGTCTAGTACAGTGGTTCCCAAAACCCCCTCGAGGAGTCGCGAAGCAAAATCTGGGGGTCGTGAGATGATTTCAAGATGTAATTTTACAATTATTACTTGTTTTTTAAACTGTTTTTACAACTTTAGCATCAGATTTGACTGGAAATTGGTCATTTAAAGCAATAACTTTACAAAATAAATGCAATTTAGCCCATTTTGAATGGTTTTCCAACTTGAAATTTTTAAAGACATCCATTTTATTCTGCTGTGGGGGTCGCGAGTTGGTTTCAAATTTATTTTGTGGGTCCCGGTCTGAAAAGTTTGGGAACCACTGGTCTAGTAAAGGTGCTTCTCACATCATTTAAGGAGCAGGTGTGTTGGAGGTGACGTGTATAATGCTCGTAAAAAAGAATCCTGCACTTTTTTACTACGAGCACAAAGTGTTACATTTATTTACAGATGATGAGGTGATGTTTCTTCTTTATTTGACATTTGAAGCGTCGTCGTCACAATACAGATGCACCAGATGCTTCTGTTGAAGCAGGTGAACCTCACCATGATGCTCCTGACAAACAGTCCTAACCATAGGCGCCGATTTATATTTTTTTGCGTGGGTGCCCAAAATACGCACGCACGCCACATGCACGCGCGGCTTTTGCACGTGTCTCTTTTGCGCGTTGATTTTGTTTCTTTTCTACCTGCAACTAACAGACATCTGGCTCGCGTTCTTTTCTCAGTGAACAGAATCCATTCAGTACGTAAAGCCCCGCAGAACCCCAGGTCTGCTGTCTGTCAGCGCAGCTCTCACGGCACCGGGTCCTACAGACAGGAGCAGTGCAGTTCGTCACTTCTTTACGTCTCGGTTCTGAATAGCATCGCACCTTCTCCCACTTTTCCTGACTTGATTTCCGGTGCTGCTTAAAGTACAGTTGTGAATTAAACCACGATCACACGACACGGGGCAGGGGACAGAGCAGCAGCACAGCGGCTAACGCGGGGATCCACTACGCAGCTTCGCCCCAGTCCGCTTCCGAAGTGACCACGAGTCTAATGCAGCGCTCTGAGATATGCTGTGTCATTTAGAGAAGCCTGTTAAAGAAAGTAGGAAGAATTCGCCTGTGCTCAGACATTCCAGTGGGTGCTTGAGCCCCGCAGCACCCATGTGATCGACGCCTATGGTCCTAACAGAGTCACAGTGACGCACAGACAGAAGGAGAGCAACTACAAAACATATCTTTAGCCTCCCTGAACTCATAGAGGGGCACATCGGGCTGAAATCCAGCCAAAACTTCTGTAGTGTGCAGAAGGCTTAAGGACATTGTTTTTTGCGTCTGCAGAGCCTCCACAGTCTGTGTTTAGCTCATCTTGTTCAAGACTTAAAAGCGATTGAGCAAAAAATGGAGGAATTACTCAAAATCTGTCTGTCTCTCTCACATTTAATCAGGAAAATCAGCGGCAGTGCACACACAATTGACTTTTCTACATCAAGATACAGTATGATGTGTGATATTGACCTGCTCCTCAGGTCTCCACAGTCGCTGGGCTGGGTTAGGCTCCAGTCACAGAAGGAATGTAAAGTACTCAACACTTTAAACAACAGGTCCTCTGATTCAGACAAACTCAGCAGTTGTTCAGAGGCTATTTTAGAAATTCCTTTTGTTAAAAACTGTTCTTCAGTTTAACATTGTAAAACTGTGTGTTGCATACATAGACAGCTCACAGAGCCTGGGGCATGTTAACATTCTAACTCATCCATTTTAAAGTGCACATGACAGGTCAGACTACATTTTCAGTAAAACACAGTGAACATGACGCTAAACTGCAAAAGTGAAAACGCACCACTTTTGAACTTAAAGATCTAAAACAGTTTCTACCAGGGATGTTCATGGTTGACTGATTAACAACCACTGATGCAAAAAGCACGTGTGAGCTTTTTGACTGGTTAATCTTTCTTTATTTATTTATTTAACAGGACAATGTACAGTTACATAATGCCAAAAAAGGCAAAGATGCTTGTACCAGATTAAAGCTAGAAAGCTAATTTCCATCTGCAGTCCTGAGAAAAGGTATAAGGCAGTAATAAGCAATTACACACTCACACATCCTCCAGCTTTTAGTTGACACTCATTCATTCATCCTTCATCCCCAACATAGTGTTGCCTAATGCCTAGTAAATACTTCCTAATTACAAAATAATACAATATACATGATACTAGCAACACAATAATCTATAAGGGACTTGTAAAAAAAAAAAAAAAAAAATGTCAGTTAATTCATAATTCTTCATCATGTTTAAATCATTTTTAAAATACTTATAATAACTTAATTACATTTCATTTCATTACATTACATCACACAGGTAATACAAATTGTGTTAATGTGTGCATCTCTGGTTTACAATGAACCACTTCTTAACTTCTCTAGAGAAGGTGACCAAATGTCGATTGCTCCAGCAGATGGTGCTAACTGCCCCTGAACAGCTCAGCTCTGGCTTGTTTCAAAGGACACTTTGAAACAACCACTTTGGAGCCCGATCTCACAAGAAAGCGTACATTTATCACGACATTACACAACATGTAAATTACGTATGATTAGCACGAGTTCACGGCTGTTTTGAGTAATTATAGTACAGTCCCCATTCATTTCAATAGTGGTTGTTTAGACGTGTTCTTATTTATGAAAAATAAATCCTGATTCTAATCTTAACCTGCCCCAAGCCCCAGACCTAAACTTACCATTTTATTAAGTTGATGCCTAAACTTACCCGTTTCACTTGAAGAAAACGTCCCCACGTGGCTGCAACCAAAACTCTGTTGAAAAAAAACTCAAACTGTTTTTTAACGCTGTAAAATCTTGTGTCGTTTTTCCGCTATTTTCATTTTGTGCTAAATCCACGGCGTAACATAAGTACTAAAAACAGCCGTGAACTTGTGGTCAAAATATGCTGTTTTTGTGTCGTGGTAACAGTACGCCATCTAGTGAGACTGCAGTATCTGGTGTGAGCATTTGCCTCATTCAGTGCGACTCGTCTCCTTCACACAGAGTGAACCAGGTTGCGGAATGTTGGTCCTCTCCTCTTCAATGTCTGTGTGAAGTTGCTGAACTGGAACAGTTTGTCATAAATGCTGATCCAGAGCATCTCAAACAGGCTCAGTGGGTCATGTTCGGTGAGTCTCCTGGTCATGCAAGAACTGGGATGTTTTCAGCTTCCAAGAATTAGTAAAAAGGCTTCAAAGTAGTCATCTGGACAGCATTTTCAAAGATCAAGACGTTTCGACTTTCATTCAAATGTGTTGAGTCTCAGTTGAGTTCATCTCATCAAAAATAAAAGCAATGGCAGGTGTTGTGTTTACATTTTTGATCAGTATATTTAAGATTTCACTTAGCATCACACCCAGTTTGGCTGTTTTCATGAGGTTTAGAATGGTCTTTTGTACAGCAAATATGACATAGGGGTAATTCCACAACTGTTTCTAGTGTAAATCTGGGACAAAATTCACATAAAAGACAAGGACATTATGATTTGACAACTGATAATATGTTTTATGGGCTTCAAAAAATCAGCCTGAGGCAGCATAGATTTGTGGTTGTCAGTGCAAGTTGCGACGATGTCACTGAAGAATGTTAGAACTTAACAAGCTTTGAGTTGAGTTCTTCGTCATTTACAGTAAATATAAAAAAAAAGACTTGTTAAAGAGTTCCCATGTGGACAATCAACCCAAATATGTCTTTCTAATCTTTGACATTTATTCTTAAACCACTCTCACAGACTTCTGCAGAACGTTTATTAACTCTGTTGTGCTTGTCTGTGCGCAGCCACGTGGGTCGGCGGGACGTTCATCATCGGGACAGCGGAGACGGTGTACGACCCGGGACAGGGACTGCTCTGGGCTGTGATGCCTTTAGCCGCCACCGTGGCCTTCGTCCTGGGTAAGAACAGCACCACCTCCAGAGGAACTCCAGCAGTAACACTGTGTAGCTTTCTGGAGCTGAAAAGTCAAGTCAGTAGAAAGTTAAGATCATACTTTGGAACTTTCTTAATTGGAAGAAATGTGTCTTAGTGTGAGAAAATACAGCTAAAGGAATAACCTTTTTATGGAAACAAACAGGAACAGACCCTTTTCTAATAATGGTCCAATTTGAGCACAGGTCAATTCAAAGTAAAGACACTGGTTTCATTTATTTAGTGGAGTAAAGACATATATTAAAAAAACATGCTTTTTTTCTAGTCTATTTTTGATTAAAAAGGTAAAGTTACACGATGGGCCTTAAAGTCTTTGTAAAATATCTGCTCTAGTTGAAACTGGAAACATTATACTGTATATCAGGCCTATTCACATTTTATTTCTCCAGGGCCAGATTTTTTGGACGAAAAGTATGAGCCGGGGCACTACTTTTAGAATAATTTGGGGTCACACAAAATAAAATACTTCTTTTGGAAAAACAAAATTACACAAGTCTTAGTCAGCATTACTCTACAGTACTTTGCCTTTGACATTCCACTTTTTCTTCAAAAATTCTATTTTGTTCAGTGTCTTAAAAATGCATACTATAAAGCACCTGGAAAAGGTAAATATAAAAATCCCATTGTGTCTCTTTTATTTAGAGCAAAATCAGCCTCTGGGTTGATCCAGACTCAGACTTCTACTGTAAACCTCCAAATAAAAAAGTCCCAAAATTTTAATAGGACTTATGCATTGGCTCTGTCTAGATTTTTTTTTTTTTTTTTTTTTTTGAGTAATTTTGGATCCTTCAGCTTTTACAGAGGAATTGTGAAAACCCCAAATCTGCCAAATCTAGAGTCATTTAGGTCTCAGCTTCAACACCAGCTTTACCAATCCTTATATTTACCAAAAAAAGTGTAGGTGGATTTTAGTTTCTGTTTTTCTTTTGCTTGGAGAAAGTTCTCACTTCTGATGAGAGTCTGTTGGACATCAGAAGCAAAAACTACAGGGATACAGCTTTAAAACGACTCCAGACATTTGCCTGAGCTCCAAAGGGTTCAGGAACAGTTTCAGTTTGAATTTTACAGATTTTAGTCAGACGTGAGGGGAAAAAAAAGGACGAAATGAGAAGGGGTTAACCAACAAGCAAACAAAGAATAATCCAGACTCAAACCAGGTCTAAACCAGGACCAAACCATGTGTCAAGCAGAATTAAACTTACACTAGTAGATAATTGGGAAGAGTTTTGGGTGTTAGCGTTACTTTTACTCTGTGTCCACATCTCGACTGATCTTTCGTGCTGTTATTTGCAGGAGGCCTGTTCTTCGCCGAGCCCATGAGGACAGGAAGTACGTGACCATGATGGACCCTTTCCAGGCCAAATACGGAGACGTCCTGTGCGGGCTGCTGTCTGTGGGACCTCTGCTGTCCGAGATCATCTGGGTCACGTCCACGCTCATCAGTTTAGGTGAAGGACAGGGTCGGGAGGTCAGGTGAGGAGGCCAGACGGGACTGTGCAGGCAGAGGCTAGCGTGGGAAAGCTTCTTTGTAGAGAACATGACTTTGGGCGTCTTGATAGTTGTTTAGGTCAGCGGTTTTCAGGTTTTAATCAGCTTGGAAATAACTACGTAGACATAGCCGTACGCAGCTTTGAGATCCGTGATTTCTGGACCTCAGTAGTGTTTGTAGATCTACTTTTGCTAACAACTGCAGCTTTATCCTTTTATGTTTTAAATAAGAAAGAAACAAGCTATTAAGAAGAACAATATCAAAGTTTGACTGTTAAATAATGGTCTATGTTATATATGATTATTGATGAGATGTCTGTCCATGTCTATATTTTTTCTATTTATAGAGCTGGCAAAAAGGTATATTGTATATCAAATAAGAAAGAACTGAGATTACGAAATGACATGTTTTTCTTTCTCAAAAGAGTGAAGAGAGTTTGAACCAATCAGAGAAGACCCAGAGGTCACCCCGCCCACCTCATTAGCATATAAGCGGACACATAAAATGGAAGCATATATAAATGTAGAAAAGTGAAAATAGATAAATAAATTAAAATAGGAAAAAATAAATGTGTGGAGCCTAAAATACAGGACTATGCCTAAGTAAAAGCAATAATAAAACAAGTTACTAAAAAGGAAAATAAATGCAAAAATGAATAAAAATAAATGTTTATTTTTATTACCATAGAATAAATGACAAGTAAAAAATATATTTACACAAATCACAAATTAAAATGGTTGCTTGTGTAAAAATATAGATATATTTATTTGTTTAAGAATTGTATTTATTTATTTATTTATTTATTTATTTAGGTATTTATAAATATTTTCTTTTATTTATTATTTACTTTTACAGTTATTTTTTATTTATGTATTTATACTTAATATTTTCATTTACTTTAATTCTTCTATTTATTTCATTATACTGTAATTTTGTCATTTTTAGTCCTTCATAGTTCTGCTTTAAGTCAAGGGAGTTCCTTAACTTATGAAACCATAAATTTGGTGACCTCATAACATGTCTTGACTCAAAACAAGAAAACTTTATGATCAATTGATCGCCATTGAAATTAGTGTTATTGTCTTTTCTAAAAAAATATGCTGTATGCCATTTAGTCAAACAAGTTTGGAAAGTATTTTCGAAATCCTGTGTACGGTTCTGTACTTGAGCATTCATTGTGAAAACCAAACACAAAAACACTTGCAAAATAAAAATGTTGTCTTTATCTGGTTTTATTTTGAAAACTTATAAATAGCGGGAGCAAGGCTAGACTTTGGAACTTTGATGCAAACTGTGAGAGAACAGTCAAAGTACACATGTTAGTAAAAGTCTGGTCTGGTGTCTTGCTCTGCTTTGAGCAAAGACTGTAACGCTGGTGGATGCACTGCTGTCAACTGTGGTACTGTTTCGTCCAAAGCCACACGGATTCATGGAAATTCCAGAGAGAATACCAGACTGCTGCGGTCTCCAGGAAAAGACCACTTCATGCGGATCATTCACAGTCCTCAGAGGTCAGCGTACATGGGCGCATTGGTTTTAAGCACTTTGTAAATTCTGCATCGAACTCAAACCGAACTTGCAGTCAGTGTACATCCAGGGCTAATGCTTTTCCTTGGACCAAGACCTCTGGGCCGAATAGTTGCACAATGCATCACCAAATTTGAGAAAAAGGGTTGCACTAAATATCCACAGCACTAGATCTCAGTTAAAACTTTGTATTAGGGCTGGCAGTGACTTCTGGACCACCACCATTTAGATTTGGAGTGGCATAAAATATTCCTGGCAATAAATCTGTTTGAACATTTAAAAAAAAACTACTGATGTAATAGATTTGTGTTGAAAAATAAAAATACAAAAGACATTAGAATGCTTAGCTAGAGCTGGAATAAAACTAGATAGACTAACCCAGAATTTTGCAGGAGTGACCATGAGTGTGATCCTGGACCTGTCCTACACCGTGAGCATCTGGATCTCTGCAGCTGTGGCCATCACCTACACTCTGCTGGGAGGACTCTATTCTGTGGCTTACACTGACGTCATCCAGCTGGTGCTCATCTTCGTCACTTCTGTAAGTTCACCACAAAACGACATGTACGATCGGCTTTGTTTCTGCTGAAGGTCTTGGTTGGTTGTGGTGAGTTTTCCTTTGAATGAATCAGGAAATGTATACTCCAGGATAAAAGAATACAAAATTGTCACAAAAGCCATATAAAGTTAAAAAAGTCCATGTAAAACTGGCACAAAAAGGGCAAAAGTTTGAGGCACTCGAACTTTTGTTTGATGAGCACTTGGTTGTTGTAATCTTGTCGATCCAGTAGCACTCACGTCTTTTGATGTTCTACTTATACTATAGTTTATTCCTAAAAAAATCCTATTCCTATTCCTAAAAAACTCAACAGGTCCCCTTTTGAAAACAGTCAGTGACTCATCCCGTCTTACATACAGAAGTAAGGTTATTCCAGGACGTCTGTGTTTACTTTAAAACCTGCATTCAATAGCACCTGGATTATCAGCTTTGCCTGTATATACATATAGAGTATGTACTTACAAATCAGTTTGAACCTCAGTATTTATAACTTTAAAAATCAGTTTTGCACAAGACGAACAAGTCTCAAAACGGCAGTTCATTCTTTTATTGCAATTAAGTTTAATCAGGATAGAGTTAGATTTAGAAGTCAACTATTGAGGGTTAAACAAGGTCTCATGTTGCAGTGTTATTTGGACATTCTATTGGGACAGGTCGACTCCTCCTGACCTCTGAGTAAACGATCATTTGTGTGTGTTTCTGCAGTGGCTGTGCGTCCCCTTCCTCCTCATGAGCCCCTCCTCTGTGGACATCACCACCACCTCCTTCACTCCGCCGGCCTGGGTGGGCAACATCAGCTCTCACACGGTCTGGAGGTGGCTGGACATCTTCCTGCTGCTGGTAGGTTGACTGTTTATGGAGAAGTGTAATTGTTTCTCATGGCTTAGCTTCATTCACAAATACTTGCTGGATCCTGTTTTGTGTCTCCGCGTGAGCCTGTCTGTCTGTGTGTTTCTGTATGTTTCCTCAGAGTGTGGGTGACCTGGGCTTTCAGGACTTCCACCAGAGGACACTCTCAGCCTCTTCTTCCAGCACAGCCAAACTGCGCTGCTACGCTGCTGCTGTCCTCATCCCCACGTTTGGGATTCCTCCGGCGCTGATCGGAGCTGTGGCTGCCTCCACAGGTACTACACACTACAGTTAACACAACAGTTTACTATATTGTAGTCACTGAACAGAGCTCCAGAAAACATAATTTGGAAAAATTGTTGTTTGAACATAAATATAAAGTCATTATACGACAAAGCTGAAAAACAAAGTGTTTACTCCACACTGACAACTTTTCCATGTGGAAACAAAATTCAACACGTCTAACATTACTTTGAGTCCGTGTGTTTTTGTCTGACGTGAGTGTGTGTTGACTCAGACTGGAACCAGACCTCGTACGGTTCTCCTTCTCCACACGAGCGCGGACAGACCGGCCTGATCCTGCCCCTGGCCCTGCACCACCTGACTCCACCTGTCGTCTCTGTGGTGGGCATCGGAGCTGTGGCTGCTGCCGTCATGTCCTCCACCGACTCCGCCCTCTTATCCTCCGCCTCCATCTTCTCCTCGAACATCTACAAGAAGATCCTGAGGACTAAGGTACTCGCAGCTAGTGATGAAGTGAATAACTCTTGGTGGGAGGGCAGTGAAGCTTGTGTTGTTTTCAGCGTAATGAAGCACCGTTTGTAAAAGGATCACCTCATGATCCGCAGCAGAGCCTGGATATAAGGCACTTCAGAGGGAAGAATTGGTTCATGTTGGACATGGCAGTTGGATAAAACTTAGACCATGTTTATCAATAAAAAACAAAACTCCTGACGTGTATGCAAGGATGAATATATTTTGGGGAGAAAGCACGAATGTTGAGGATGATTCAGCATGCTGAGAGTCTGCTTGGAGTGTAAAAGTAACCTTAATGTAACTTTTAAGGGTCATAGGGACGAATTTCATTCACAAATGTTTATTTAGCGACAAACTTTTGTTTTCACATAGTAAAACTCTTGTAGTTACTAACAACAGCGCTGGCTCGACTTGTTTCCACGGCTTGTCTCTATGAGCGGCAGCTCTTTTTGCAGGTGTGCGGTCATCGCCGTGTTGATGAACAAAAAATTGAGATTGGATTGCTCATTTCTTTGTCAAGTTGTCTTTTTATAAATTACAAAGTAACGTGGAAAAGACGCGTTGGAAGTCCGCGTCAGTCAATCAGAGACTCCTGTGATATCAAGGGAAAGGAGAATGTTTACTGAAGTCTTTAATTAACTTTTTAAATGAAAGATCGCTTGTTTTGAGCATTTTTCAAAGGCTTGGTCATTGTTGCTCTGAAAATCTGGCGATACAGCAAAACAACATGGGACATGATCTGGACTGACGCAGAGCTCACATGCATGCTGTTAAAACCATGCGTGTACAACGTGACACTGGAGGAGGACAGAGACAAGGAATTGGCTAGAGGAGGAGAAGTTATAAATCAGGTAAGCTACGTTTATAGCAGCATCCTTCTCTCTCTCAACGTGATCTGTCTAGTGCAAAATAAAGCCTGCAAACAAGCGGAACTCAATAAAAGTGTTTGGTCCTTGTCCTTGTCCCCTGACGCCTCTACCGCATTGGTGGGAGTTTAGCTTCAACGCTGTCCAGTCTGAATGCACATAGAGTGCGAATTCCATTACAAAAATGTCCTATTTTCTATAAAAACTTTTAAATATATTCCTTGTTTACCAGTTATTTGTTTTTATGGCAGTAACACTTTCTGTTTGTTTTAGGCGTCGGAGCAGGAGCTGTCCTGGGTCATCCGTGCGTCCATCGTGCTCTTCGGTCTGGCTGGGACCTCCTTGACCTTCCTCCACACCGGGGTCATGGCCTTCTGGGTTCTGGGCGGAGAGATCGCGTACATCCTCATGTTCCCTCAGCTGGTGTGCGTGCTGTTCGTGGCGTGTCTAACGGTTACGGGGCGGGGGCGGCTTCTTCACGGGCCTCCTGCTCAGACTGCTGTGTGGGACCCGATGCTGGTCTACCCCCCGCTCTGCACTTCCCCGGCTGCGTCCTGGAGGAGGGAGTCTACGTGCAGTACGCCCCCATCAGGACCATCTGCATGCTGGCGGTCTTACTCTCCATCCTGCTGGTGTCGTACGTGAGCGCCGTGCTGTTCGACAAGGACCTGCTGCCGGAGAAATGGGACGTGTTTCGTGTGAAGAAAACGGCGAAGAAAGCAGATAAACTTACAGAGACGGAGCAGGAGCAGGAACAGACTCGACACATGCTGGAGTCCACTTGTTGAAACTGTGGTTGTGGCTGTAAAACCACATTAAAAAACAATCCTGACTTTATCAGGCTTAAGTGACATTTTGAGACTTTTTTTGCCACAGAATGTTGCTACCTCAATGAAAACAACATAGAAAAACCTTGAGTTGCCGTCCTATTTGGAAAAGTTGTTTTGATTTTTTTGTTATGTCATAATGCTTCAAAAAAGATTTTCTGTTGCACATAACTTTGAATATGTTCATCCAGAGTTAAAACATTCGGTGTGTTTAAGATGACAAGGCGGTACAGATGCCTTAAAGCTGGAGTATGATTTGTACACTGCAAACAAGATTTAGGTTTCCTCTCATAAATCCTTCGACACATGTTTAATATCAACTTGTATTCATTTTTAGCTGCAATTATGGCTTAAAAATCACTTCTCACAAACAAAGTAAAACTGAAGAGGACCACTCAAGCACAGCCAATCAGAGCACAGCATTTGACTCCTGATGAGAACTAATATTCTTCGTATTCAATTGAAGTGTTTGCTACAGGCTTTCTGATTGGCTACTGTAATGCAGTGTGGGTCATAACTGTTTGCTTCCATTAAAGGTTGCATGAAGGATTTGTTCTCAATCTTGAACAAAATCAGTTGTGTAGATTTGTAACAGCCTTGTATTTATAGTAAACAAAAAACAAAAAAGTAAAAAATAATCTAAACTGTGGACATAGTGAGGAAACTAGTAAAAATATAGCATTACTTGCTTATCTACTGTGGACTATGCATGAGTGTCAGCTTGAGTAACATTGTTTATTTGTGCTTTTTTTTTTTTCTTGTTTTTGATCAGGACAGAAGAGTGCTCATGGCTTTGAGTTAGGGTTTTATAGATTTGGCCTTTTTCATGTCTGAGGCTGAAGCTCAGTTTATCCTCAGAAGGACGACATCAGTTGGCTTGTTTTTGTTCAAAATAGCTAGCTTCTGTACACACAAGCCTTTCCTGTTTCACTGGCACGGCTGGTCTATGGTGTACTGACTAAAAGTGCCAGAAGATGGAGCCACATGTCTACAGAAGATGTCCCAAGTAAGTGTAAAGAGTTCCAGGACATTGTGTAAAAATAATAAAAAAAAAAATCAACATTTCTCATCTTTCTTTTTTTATGTCTTTTCTTTTAAGATCCATTCTGGTGCCATATTTCGAGTTTCCAAAGGTAAAGTGAACTAGGTCTTAAGTGGGAGTAAATATAAAGATGGTGTTCACCCAGTTCTGTTGTTTATTTTCACCACATTTGATACAAATACTTAGACAACTGGTTTCCATTGTTCACCAAAAACTTTGTATAGTAACACTAGACTTATATTATAAGATTAGTACCAAGGACAGCTCCTGGGATTAACTCTGGAGCTAAAAATAAGGCTCAACAGTGGAGCAGGGTTATTCAGGATGGGAGGAACTAGATTATATTGTTTTTTTATTTCTTTTCACTGTGTACTGTCTGAACTGAAAAAAGAGATTTTCAGTTTTTATAAGAGCCGAGAGGAAGTTGGCAGATTTAAAACCAGCTACCCTAAGTTTAAGACGGAAAACATGTAGAAGCAAGTTTGGAAGGAGGTGGATGTGCAGCTTCATGATAAATACAATCACAAAGGAAGTCAAAAGAAGAGCACAAACTTGTATTGTACACTACAATGTAATAGTCTAACAATGTATTGTATTAGGGGCCCACCATCAAAGTTTGTACCAGGGGCCCAGAGTGTAGTGCTTCGCCCCTGAAAGTGATAGAAGAACACAAACGGTCCTGTTTTTGGAAGCATTCTTTATTCTTGCGTTAGCTGAACAGACAGAGTCAGGTCAGTAGTAGAAGGGAATGTCGTTCATGCAGAAGTCCGGCTGCAGACTCTCAAACGTACAGTCGGACTTGTCCATGGAGCAGCGCCCGCAATGACAGCTCAGGGCCACCGGGTAGTGCACCACCGGGTCCACTCCTGCGGGACAGTCCGGCAGCTCCAGTTTACGGTACACGTAGTCCCGGTAGGTGCACACGTCCTGGTACACGTGGTTAAACGGGATCTTCATCACAGGGTCCTGCACAAGCACAAGAAACAAGTCTGTGAGGTGAAGCTGACTGTAGGAACTGCCTTGTGTGGTATTGGTCCAGATTTAAAGAGAAGCTAAACCCTAAAATAAGTTTTTTGGCTGTTAAACTGTGTATGTGGTGTTTAAATAGCATTGTCTACTGTTCTGAGTCATTTTTTTGGCATTTTCAGTGCAAACTGATCAAATTAGCACATTTCAGGTCAAAATAGTCACAAACTGGCTGTGTCTCTCATGTCAGCTCCAGGTGCTCTGTGACCTCAGCGTGTATTGTCCATTCAAAATAGAGAAACTAATTGCAGACACCTGCTGTCAATCCAATCACACTGCTGCTCTCCTCTCTGATCCCCTCCTTTGCCCTTGTCCCAATGCTTTTCAATGAGTTTGCTGTGTTTGAAATGTGTTTGTGGGTGGAGTTTAGGGGGTGAGCTTCTCTTTAAAGCCAAGCTTAGTAACATTTTACCTACTTAAAGGTTGTATATTTAGCAATGATTCTGGCCCCCCTGATGATGAACATACACGAGGTTTAATACCTTTCAAAGGTAGATTCATATTTGCTAGCCTGTAGAGGAATATCTAGGCTGTTTTCACAATAAAACAAATATAAGACTAAAGATGACTAACCTGGCTCACGTCAGATGGATCTGTGTTGAACTCCGATTTGAGCTCTTCCACAGTATTCATTTAATCAAATACTTTTGAACTGATTGAGTGACTTGTCAACTAATGTCTTAGTTTGTCCTAAACTAATCACAGTAATGAATCATAATGGCGTATCCAATGAGCATGGGGAATAGAGCGAGAACAAGAATCACTTTTCTTTGAAGAAGTAAATACTCTGTACTTTTAAACAGAATCAATCACTTGTAATTTGCCTCACATTAGATGTGTGGATCTCTGAAATGAATTCTACACATTATCAGTCTAGATAGACTGTCTCTGAAAGCTTTCGGGAAAAATTTTTATGTCAAGGCACTATCTGAGCAAAAAGCACAGACAGCTTTCTTGTCCACAAATGCACAAATGACTTCTGTGCACCGGTTTTAAAAAACAAAATAGTATTTCTGCTAAAAGACGTCAAAGTACTTCTGTCGTTGCCGCCTTGTTTGTTTTGGTTGAAATGTGCACTTCCAATGTGATTGGTTTACTGCTGTGCTGCGGTTGAGCCGTTTGACAGCCTCCATCTGTAACCAGACAGCTTTGGTCTCTCCAAATGGATTCTCTAGATTTAATGAAACACCTGGTTGAGAATCTATCTGATGAAGTCAGGTTAAATCACTTCTGTCCTTCATCGATATTTCCCCCATTATCCAGGTCACGTGAGTGAAACCACATTGTTTAGAAGGCTCTGAAAGTAGATGTCACTAGAATATTATGTGAGAGAGACTGGTATCAGAATTATTTACACAAGTGCAAAATAAAACAAAGCAGACCTTCACAATGTGTATAATCAGGAAAGCATAAACAGCAGGTAGTTTAAAGGCAGGATAGAAGAGCACCTTGGTGGGACAGTGTCCGCTGCAGATGGTGGTCTCCACAGAGTGACAGCGAGGACAGCCCTCCTTCTCCAGGGACACAGTCTGGTTGACCAGCTGGCAGCGCGGCAGGTGGAAGCCTCTGCACAAACACAAACGCTCAACACAGAACCACAACGAGAAACGATGTAAACAAGCTCTCACCTGCAGGAGACACTGAGCACACACACAGACAGGACAGGAGCAGGAGAGTGGAGCTGAGTGAAGACATGTCTGTGAACGGAACCCACTCTGCAAGACAACACAAGAGTTCAGTCCTGCAAAGAGTTTACATCCAGCCTTTCTTTAGAGTACGTTTGTCTGGATTTGAGTCATTTTAGCTGTTAGCATGTTTAGTCCTGAACTTCTGGTCCATGTTTAGTCCTGATCCTGGTCCATGTTTTAGTCCTGACTCTCATCCCATGGTTTAGTCCTGACTCTGGTCCACGTTTAGTCCTGACTCTGGTCCATGTTTAGTCCTGACTCTGGTCCATGTTTAGTCCTGACTCTGAGGCCGGTCCAGAGCAGAGTCTGTCACCTGTGCGATGTGTGGTGTTTGTGGTCACATTGGGAGTCAAACAGGCAGTTTTTAAAGAGCGGCTCGGACTGTGGTCACATGACTCTGGCTCTTACTTCAAACAGGAAATCAGACTTGATCCTGGACAGGACACAGCGACAGGTCACAGAGTCCTGAACACAACTATCCTACAGCGGAACGAGAGGAAAAGAGTGTTCCAGCTCCGGTGCAGTGATCCAGGCTGATCCTCACAGAACACACTGACACTGAGTCACTCCAGCGTCAGGGAAACAAACCCTACACACTGCTAATGCTGCTTTAAGATTAACTGTGAGTGAAAGTGAAGTAGAGCAAAAAAAACCTAACTTTTGTACTCATGAGTATTTTCTGTTGAGTTCATTTCTATGAGGTCGTCACTACATCAGTGTAAAATGAATAAATACGCAGAAGATCATGAATGAACAGACATTGTCTTCTTCAAATGAATAGTTTTGTGAGCCTCTTTACAAAACATTTTTAAGTGGCAGTAATGTGGTTCTTTCCTAAATAAAAAAGCAGAACTTATTTTTCTAACAACGTATCCTACAGGCTCATAATGTAATCAACTTGAAGTTGAGCATGTTTTGTAAACAAAGCTAAATTAATTATATAACTACAAGGAACATATCAAGTCAGTATCCATCATCTAAGGTTTCAAAAGGAGCAAAAGATCTCGGTCAAACTACTTATTTAAGAGGAAGGCATATTTGCTTTCACTGGAGTAAGAATGTGCTTCAAAAAGTTTTCTCTCGGGGAGATTATCCCATTCAAATACAGTGTACTTGAAGTTTAACTAACTATAACCAATTATAAAGGGATTATCGGTCGACGTCTCTTTCCGTTTACTGCGCCTGCATAAAGATGCTGCCCGTTTAGTTGGCTGCGGAAACTTCTTTGATAAAAACAACAAGCAAGACGAGAGCAGCTGTTTGGATCAGGTCTGAACCGGTCTGACAGACGTCTGGCTCCTGAAGCTTGAGACTGTGTTTTCTCACCTGAGTGTAACATGTTTGAGTCGTAAAGACGAATTTCATTCACCAATGTTAATTTAGCAGCATAACTTTTAATTTCTCACAGTGATAAACTCTTGTAGCTAACAACAGCACTGGCTACTGCTGGCTTGCTGCTACAGCTTGTATCAGTCAGTGTCTTTCTGCAAACCTGTTGTGTGCACAGCCCCATGCTGAAAAACAACTAATCCCTCTATACATAAATTTAATTGACTAAATTAAGATTTTATTCTAAGTTGTGGAGGCACTGGCATTCTTGCATTATGCTGCATTTTAATATTCTACTTTATAATTTATTTCTTTTCTATTAAGAATTCAGACAAAATCAGGTTAATAGTTAAATGAATGAATTGAATTGAATGAATTACATTTGTGCATGAAGAAATCTGCCATCAATTGCAACCTATTCATAAAGTAAATCAAATGTCTCTAAAGTTTAAGGATAAACAGTTTTCAATTGAGCAATGACTAATAATTTAGTAGTAGTAGTAGAAGTGTAGTAGAAGTAGTAGTAGTAGTAGTATAGTTGTTGTTGCTGTTGTTGTAGTTAACTTATTTTTTTTATTTATTTTTTTGTTTGGTTGGTTTATTTACTTGTTTTTTTGTCCGTCCGTCCTTGAAGGGGCTATGTGGGTGAAGCAGAACCTTTGTGCTCCTGTTCGTGTTTCCGCCCGGTCTCTTTTAGCTCCGGGACCAAACAAGGCCAGGGCGCATGCGCATAGACCGCGTTACATGATTTGATGCTAAGTAAGAACGAACTGGTCACAAAGTCAAATATCTGCACGTTTATTACGGAACATTCTGACAACAACATGTCCGAGGAACAACCGGACACCGACAAGAAGGTAACCGCGGGAAAGTGCTGAGAAGAGTGTTTAAACCAGGCTTTAATCTAGCACATTTAGCATCCAGAGGTCATCATCATAAGGTTTATTTAAGATTCATTTGTGTCACTTAAAACTTCAGCGTCTGTATTCTTCCATTTATTACTAAGACACGGATTTATTACCATTCATTTATTATTTTACGTTACACAAGGAACTTATTAATACTAGCCTAATTCTACTCTGTCATATTAGCTAGCTACATAAGCTAGATCTAAATTGTTAGTGCTATATAACAGTTTAGCCATTTAGACCACAGTAATAACTCATTACATGGCAACCAGCTCACTTTTCCCTCCGACCTGATATCTAGCATAACCATCTAAATTGTACTTTTGACATTTAATTTAGAGTATTTGTTTTTGTACACTTTTGTTAAACATTCCTTTAAAAATTGTAACAGTTTCCTTTATTCAGACACAATTAAACGTTGCGAGAATAAACTACCTGATTACTAAATGTAACTTTGTTTTTGTTCATGCCAATAACACGTGTTTGGTTTATAAAATATATATCATATTCTACAATTTAGCGGTGTCATAAGGACTGAAGGAGGACAAGAAGAAGCTTAACCTATTAATACATTTTTTTGTTTGTTTTTTGGAAAGACCCATAAACTTTTTGAATAGTTTAAAATAACTGCTTTTAAGTCATATTTATTTGCTGCCAACTGCTGATTGGGCTGTAAAATGTGATGTGAACAAAACTTGTGACACTGAATTTCTTTTTCAGTATTTTAGTGTTTTCTTGTGATAACGTTTCTTCTGTGATTACTGCTTGTGTAATCAGTGCAGTGTATTGAAAATAATCATTGAACAGCATAGTTTTACTTCAATTGCGGCTTTAAAATTATTAAATCTGTAGTTTCCCAGTTTTGAAACTAAGCCTATCCTATTTAAACATACATCGTGTCACTTTTTGACCAGAAAACAGATTGAATTAAAGTAGAGCTAGGCGATATTGACAAAAATGAATATCTCGATATTTTCTGGGCGTATCTCGATATCGATATTCAGATGATTATGACGTCAATAAGCTACAATCACGTTGTAGAATGCAATGAAGAATACACATTATAAATCTACATGGTGAGCAAGATTTCTGATTAATAACACTGTACTTTGTCATGAAATATCTAAAAGATAACTTCAATCTGGTGTTTTCCATTGACTAGACCCGATCACTTTTGTATTACAACCAAAACTGACTTTAAACAAGATTTATTTGTGCTGCAAACATCTGTGTGAAGTATTATTAGTATAGAAAATGCTGGGAGGCCACGTGAACAATGTGAAATGTTTGCAAATGAATCACAGAAATGCAGACATTTTACATTTATATCCTAAGTGTAAAGTTACTAGCATTTTTTCAATTTTCTATTCTTACAGGGTTCTTTTAGTGGCAATTTTAACTAAAACGATATGCTGAATATTCAATTTTTGGACATCTTGAAAACCACATTCACGATATCTAAAATTCAATATATTGCACAGCTCTAAATTAAAGCATATTTTTGTAGTTTAGAATAAAACATTATCTTCATAAAGAATGTCCTAAAGTATGGTTTTAGCTTTCCACTTCTAGAAAACATTGCCTTCTTTATCCCAAATCAGTGATAGAAGTTTTGCTTGACAACATGAAGTCAGCCTTGCCTAAGATAGTGTATATATTATTTTCCATGTTGATGCGTTCCTCCTCAGACATTCCGGCTGCTGGGCATCCTGGACGTGGAGAATGTTCCGTGTGCCAGAGAGTCTTGCTGTTGGAGCGGGGGAGCGCTGCTGCAGGACTGCTGCACTTCTTAGTCACAAGTAAGACGTGAGACAGAGACTGAGGTCCTGCAAGACTCAGAATGATTGTGTTAAGGCTGTATTACAGTCCAGTGTCCAGCTGTTTTACTGAACAATTGTAGGAGGGAGGGTGTCCAGGAGGTGGGAGAGGTCCAGGTCCTCAGTATTAGGGAGGCATCAGTGGTCAGACCTGTCACTGGAGCAGCAGGTTATTTTGTTTTTATGAGGGACACACACAGTCTCTATCTGCCTAGGTACCTGACGCTGGTGCTGTTAAGGTTGTAGATCTGGACGCCAAAGCAGACACAACAGGCAAAGTAGTTTAAAAAGAAAACAAGCTAGTTATTGTTACAGGCTTGGCTTGGCTTGGATGTGAGGTCTCTGGAGCAGGCAGTAGTAACTGAGGAGAAACAAAAACCTTTAGCAGAGACTTGACCGGATAAAGCACCACTGAGGAGACGGAACAATCCGGCAGTGAGTGCAGGAGAGTCGGAAGTCCAAATATTGAGCTTGATCCAGAGATCCCTCCCACCAGCCGAAGAGGAAGACCCAATAGGGAACATACAGTAACATGTAAAGACCAGAGCTCAGTGACAGTAACAGAGGATTAGTTTACACTACTGCTTTGCGTGTAAAACTAATTTCTCCCTTTCAATTTAATGATGCTATTGGCCAATTTCTGAAGTAAAGCTTGCTGGAGTCAGATGGACACATTTCCTGCAAATGAGTCAAAACTTCCCCTCAAAACTGTCAAGAAAGACTACATTGGGGCACCATCTGTGGGTCGTCAGGCTCTAAAGCTCTCTCTGTATGATTTTGTTTAAGTCCTGGCACAGAGATGCTACTGAAACAGATCAGAAACAGAGAATCTGAAGTCTGGCGATATAAAGAGTCTAGAATAACTTGTGTGCAGAATTGATGAGGGCGAAGTCTAAATGGCATTTGTGTGTGCTGTGTGTCCCATTTTATTCATCTTTATTTAATCTGATAAAAACCCATTGAGATTGAAACTTTTTCATTTGTGACCTGGGACATATAATAAAAGTGTGTGTGCTGTAACCCTCCGTGTGTGTGTGTGTGTTCTCTGCTCAGGTCGGGTCAGGAGGTCCTATGACGTGGGCTTTGCTGGTTTCTTCGTCACCACACTTGGATCCTGGTAGGTCTGCGCTCAGCTTCAGAGACAAGAGTTCAACAGTGCAAATGAACTGAAGTATACTGCTGTGCTGTTATTCAATACTTTACAATTCAGTTTGATGCTAGATTTATAATGTTTAGAGCGGTGTCTCCAGTCTGTTTCCCCACAGAGCTACTTAACACCAAAAATGAGCTAGTTTAGCAAGAAATGTATCTATGTTTATAATGGGTGGGTCTTAAAGCCAGAGCAGCGTGTATTTTTGGACAGATAGCCGGTTTTAGAGAAGGGGAATTCCTGGACATCCAGTCCGCTTCAGTCTCTACAGACATGTCCACGCTTCAGTCTATAGACATGTCCACGCTTCAGTCTCTACAGACATGTCCACGCTTCAGTCTCTATAGACATGTCCACGCTTCAGTCTCTACAGACATGTCCACGCTTCAGTCTCTATAGACATGTCCACGCTTCAGTCTCTATAGACATGTCCACGCTTCAGTCTCTACAGACATGTCCACGCTTCAGTCTCTACATGTCACGCTTCAGTCTCTACAGACATGTCCACGCTTCAGTCTCTATAGACATGTCCACGCTTCAGTCTCTATGACATGTCCACGCTTCAGTCTCTACAGACATGTCCACGCTTCAGTCTCTACAGACATGTCCCGCTTCACGTGTCCACGCTTCAGTCTCTACAGACATGTCCACGCTTCAGTCTCTACAGACATGTCCACGCTTCAGTCTCTATAGACATGTCACGCTTCAGTCTCTACAGACATGTCCACGCTTCAGTCTCTATAGACATGTCCACGTCTCTACAGTGTCCACGCTTCAGTCTCTACAGACATGTCCACGCTTCAGTCTCTACAGACATGTCCACGCTTCAGTCTCTACATGACATCTCTACAGACATGTCCACGCTTCAGTCTCTACAGACATGTCACGCTTCAGTCTCTACAGACATGTCTTCACGCTGTCCACGCTTCAGTCTCTACAGACATGTCCACGCTTCAGTCTCTAAATGTCACGCTTCAGTCTCTACGACATGTCCACGCTTCAGTCTCTACAGACATGTCCCACGCTTCAGTCTCTATATCTGTACGCTTCATCTCTACAGACATGTCCCACGCTTCCAGTCGTCTACTAAGACATGTCCACGCTTCAGTCTCTACAGACATGTCCCACCGCATGTCAGCTTCAGTCTCTATCAGACATGTCCACGCTTCAGTCTCTACAGACATGGTCCACGCTTCAGTCTCTTACAGACATGTCCACGCTTCAGTCTCTACAAGACATGTCCACGCTTCAGTCTCTACAGACATGTCCACGCTCATCTCTACAGACATGTCCACGCTTCAGTCTCTACAGAATGTCCACGCTTCAGTCTCTACAGACATGTCCAGTCTCTCAGCTTCCACGCTTCAGTCTCTATTGCAGACATGGTGCCACGCTTCAGTCTCTACAGACATGTCCACGCTTCAGTCTCTGACATGTCCACGCTTCAGTCTCTATAGACATGTCCACGCTTCAGTCTCTACAGACATGTCCACGCTCGTCTCTACAGACATGTTCCCACGCTTCCAGTCTCTACAGACATGTCCACGCTTCAAGTCTCTACAGACATGTCCACGCTTCAGTCTCTACAGACATGTCCACGCTTCAGTCTCTACAGACATGTCCACGCTTCAGTCTCTATCAGACATGTCACGCTTCAGTCTCTACAGACATGTCCACGCTTCAGTCTCTACAGACAGTCACGTCAGTCTCTACGACATGTCCACCTTCAGTCTCTATCAGACATGTCCACGGCTTCAGTCTCTACAGACATGTCCACGCTTCAGTCTCTACAGACATGTCCACGCTTCAGTCCTCTACAGACATGTCCCACGCTTCAGTCTCTACAGACATGTCCACGCTTCAGTCTCTACAGACATGTCCACGCTTCAGTCTCTACAGACATGTTCACGCTTCAGTCTCTACAGACATGTCCACGCTTCAGTCTCTACAGACATGTTCACGCTTCAGTCTCTACCATGACATGTCCACGCTTCAGTCTCTATAGACATGTCCAGCTCAGTCTCAAATGTCCACGGTTCACCTGGACATGGTTGGTTTCGTAGTAGTTCATGGAGATCTGTTTTTCTTTCAAAACCTGATCCAGTCAGACCTCAGGTCCCCCAGGTTTTTCAAAACTAATCCAGTCGGCTTTTGGATCAGGGATCAGATCAAATCTAGAAAATGGGTTTTTCAAAAGAAAAAAAGTTTGACCTGATCGAATCAGATCAGGCCTAATCTTGGCTTTGATCCAGATCAAACTCCCATTTGGGTGTTTCAAAACTTTTTCAGGGGATTAGGATCACTTTGATCCAAAAAAAAAACAAACAAACAAAAAAAAAACAACATGATTAAACCTGATCCCAGTGGAAGGGTGTGTAGTGGGGTTGTCAGAAGCTCCCTGGTAAGCTCCACCCTTAGTCCTGCCCACTAGTTAGGAGCAGATATAAGGCAGCTGCTCATAACATGGCAGCCTCTCTGAAGCTGCTCTGCTCTCCCTGCTGCTGGTGCCTCTTTTTGTGTTTGCAAGGTAGGAAAATTAACCAAATAGAACTGCAGTCAATTTAACATAGACCACTTTATTCAAAAGAAATGTTTTACTTTAGTGTCCAGTCTGCTGCTGCTGTGCTTTTGTTGTTGATGGTTTGCTGATCTGGTCTGTTGTAAAGGTAGGCAAACGTTAAATCTGCCTGTGAAAAAAAACAACAAATTACTAAAACTTTATTTTGCACAGTTGAGACTTGTTTACTGCAAAGGTGGTAAGTTGGTTCTAAACTAACTAAAAACGATTAAGGTGAGCCTTTTTAACAATTGCTGTTTGCTCTGTTTTTGCAGGCTAAACCTGCTGCTGTTTTGTTTTGCTTTAATTAGTTTTGCTTTACGTTATTTTGCCCTGTTTTGTTAACAGTTTTTGTTTTGTTAAATAGCTTCTGCCTTTGTTAAATTTAGTTTTGAGTTTTTTGTTGTTTTTTTAGCTTCAGTTATTTGATTATATTTCTTTAAGCATCTCTTTTTGGTTAAATTAGTTTTGGTTTTCAATAGTTTATTTTTGTGTTTGTAGCAGGTTTATTTCGAACACAAACTGGGTCGTGCAATACTTTGAACTTTGTTCTTTTTGTTTCAGCGACGCTGGGTGCCTCCTGGTGGTTGGGCGAGGCACGTTGGTGAGGTTCCCTCACTCTGCATGTGATTTAGTGCACTGGGATCACAAGTTTTAGTTTTGCACATTTCATTTGCTGTGTCGTCTGCTGTGTCCACGAGGTGAGTCTGTGGTAGCACCCCCCGTTAGTCTGCTCACCACTGGTGGCCCAGCTAGCTTCTTTTGTTTAGTTTTTGGTAATATTTTAAACATTTTTAAACTTTAGGCCTATTTTTAATCTCATTGAATAGTTTTAGATTTTGTTGTAATAAAAATTATTTCTTTATTTCTAATTTTGTTAATTTGTAATAAATATAATTGTTTTCCTAAATTTAGTTTTGTTGTTTAACTTTATTACTTCCACAGGTTTTCCTCAGTCTCAGTTACATTTTTAAATAAACTTTTAAAACTTCTTCACGTCTCTGTCACATTATTTGTTTTCAGAATCTTATCTGTGTTCTTATTTTAATTGTAACTAAAGGGGTTTGATTGTGACCCTTGGGCAGTAACACCCAAAACTTACCCTCGGAGGTAACCCCAGGATTTAAGGCCCAAAATGTAATGAAACTAATGAAAATGTTTTAAATAAAAATAATATTTGAAAAATACTGCATAGCCTATGAGATGCCCTATTTATTACAAATATTCTGACTTGATTTGTTCATCCATCAGGCTGCTATGATTAAATAGACTAGAACGTATCCAGTCGCCTACAGCAAAGTAGACTTTAGTCTCCTGAAATAATCCCCCAAAGAGCTGTCAGTATATCAGCAGATGAATATATTTAATTCTGTCACTTATTAGGTTCCTTTTTATTCATAACACTGACACAATTATCAGAACTTATCCCATTTTGGTTTGTTTTTTAGACGAGCTTTTTTATTGATGCATAAAAATAAAAACTCTTTGAACTCTTTGTTTGATAAACAAAGAGTTCAAATCAACATAAAACAATGGACACTGACACAGGAATCTCTGAAGTCTTTTTTTATTCAATTATTACTGATAATATTTTAGCTGTTTGAAATATTCACAATGAAGTTTTTTATGTGTCAAATCTTTATTTTTAAATAAAAAAATAGACGACATGTGTTAAGAGTCAATCAGTCCTCTTTGTTCTTCCTGAAAGCAGCCTCTAGCAGGTTCTCCACTAAAGTTTCAATCCAGACCAAAGTGATTCAATCCTATGTTGCTTTGAAAAACTGACTCAAAGTCAAGGTCAAGGTTAACTTTATTTAAATAGCACATTTACACCCCACGTGCTTTACATAAAATACAACAGTATAAAAAGAAAACAATTAGAAATTCAATACATTTGTTGCAAAAAGCAGCTCAACTCATTCAACGCTAGTGCAAAGTCTTTAATAGAGACTTAAAAACATCCAAAGATGGAGCCATTTTTATGTGAAGTGGCAAACTGTTCCCACCTGGGAGCCACCACAGAGAACGCTCTATCGCCTTGAGTTTTCAGGTGTGCTTTTAGAAGATGCAGGTTTGTGGAGCTCATCTCTCTTCTTGGACAGACAACTCACAAAGGTAGGATGGAGCCAAGCCATTTAAACATTTCTCAAAATAAGAGATCATGGAGAGAAGAAAATGATTTACTAACCTTTTGAAAAACTGGGCCCAGAAGCTACGTATCCTTAGCCTTCAGTAGACAGTGTTTGGATGGGAGACCGCTGGAATGTCAGAGTCACAATGTAACTCAACCCTGTGTCTTTAAGCAAGACACTTCACCCACACTGCCTGGTTTATTCTGGTGTGAGTGTGATTGGTAGGCGATGGTCAGAGGGGCCTTTGGCAGCCTCACTCCTGTCAGTCTGTCTCAGGGGCAGAAAGAACAATGCACAATGTGAAGTGTCATTGGGTGTTATGAAACGAGCTGCAAAAATCCAATGCATTTAACCTTGGGGTGTCGCTGCAGCCCCACAGCGAAGCGAGGGTTTAAGGGGAAGTGCTGCCAGTTTCCGTGGGAGGCCAGAGCGTTTGCTGGGCCCAGCTGTGTCATTGTTTTGTAAGATTGTATAGTGAGCTTTACAAAGTTTTATTCCTACTGTTGTAATGTTTTAATGTAAGATGGCAATGTTTACTAGTGTTCATTTTTTTGTCTCATGATAGGGCCACACGAGGGTTCTGATACAAAGGCCTGTAGCCCAGGGTGTGGTGGCGTGGAGAATTGTGTGTGAGGCAATTAGGTACAGCTTTTTTTTAGATTTTTATAGAATAAAATGTATTTGATTTAACAGTGTTTTGTCTTTTAATCTTTTTTTTACAGTGAACTCTGCTGTCTTTGTTTTGTGTTTGTTTTTTTTGGTTTATTTTCGTTTGGAGGCAGGTTGTTGGCCTATGTGAAGGCGGACTAACTTTATTTTTGTTTGTCTGTCCATCCGTTTGTTTTGGTTGGTCACTTCCCTAAACAACTCTATCAGGGTAGATAAAAACTGTAATCCAACCTGACTTTTGCAGTGCTTGCATGCGGTGTTTTGTAGTGTTTATACCTGAGTGCAGTGGGTTTTGTTTGCCTTACACAATGTTCATTCAGGTTTCAGAAAGCAATTATCTATGCCTGTTTACGAGTAACACGGGAAAAACCCAATTATGTCCAAATTGTGTCCTAAATAAATCATGTTAAAGCTTTATCTACGACTCACTGACTTGTATCTGTAACATGTTGAAAATATCATCTCATTTTAATCTAAAATAAAAAGTTATTATAACGACAAATCCATCGTTATTATTCTGTATTTTGTTTGTGGTTGTTGTAAATCTGCATGTATGTAATGTTGGGCTGTGAGAACGTCATGGCTCAGGTCTTGGACTTCAGTATTGATTGTGAAACTTTTCATTCCCTCTTTGACGCTCCTGTTTTTTGTGTGTTGTGCAAAGTTTTTAGTTTTTGTTTTTTACTTTGTAAAGACAGACATTTTAAAAAGAAAGAAAACAAAAGGATCTCTGGATCAGCGAAAAACCAGTTTAGGGTAGAAAAAAAAAGTCAAAATAACACCAACTCCAGCTTTCCAAAAGCTGACTCAAAAGTATTGTAATCATCCCCAGGCATTTGTGAAAGAGGCAAACAGAGGCTCTGGGCCGATGTGAACCGCTGCTTCATAATGAACCCTGGAGCTCAAACTCACTCAGCTTCATTAAATCATCAAATGAGCTCAGGTAAAGCCGTCACCTCTCACTCCAGACCAGTTCAAACCTCCGTGGCTTTCTGCTTGGATTCACTTGTTAATTAGGTGGGTGAGTTTAAAATAAAAAGTATTATCAGTGCTGTGGCTGAGTGATTCAGACACTGTGGGCTCCAGCAATGGTTTCCTCAGCACAGTGTTTAAAATGATCATTATTGTGGAGGTTAAAGCTAGAAACTACTGCACTGACCATGATGGGGCTGTTTGTAAGTATAAATGTACAGTATTTATCCCTAACAATCTTCACAGAGCAGCAAAGATGGAAGAATAAATAATCAATCAAACTTTTTGAACATAACACAAACTGTGTTACTGGGGTTACAGCCAACCACCCCACAACCAAATGAGTGTGTTGCAGATTTATTTATTATATATTACTGTGATACCAGCCTCACGCGGCACCAGATATGTAGTGGTTTGTTTTAATATAATAAGCTAAAAATCGGCTAATTGTGGCATGGCGCACTAATTGCTAATTATTAATTATTATATTGTGTAGGCGATTAATAAAATTAATCAAATTTGGGGCACCAGAGTTAACATTTAAAGTCTAACCAATTTAAAGAAACCTACTCCTCGTTGTCTGTCTGAAGGCGCGCTCTCTCATTACAGTGACAAATCCTAATTATAAAACATAACCAGTAACATTTTGTGTGGTTTAATAAACAAAAACAAACATAAACATTCATCATTCATTTCCAAACAGTTACAGTAAACACTAGTTTCAATGGTAAGATCTGATTTGGTTCAAATTAGGTGTAACAAGACTTAACCTAACTATACCCTTAAGCCACTCTGTGTTAGCCACCATTTTTGGTCTTACGCGTCCCATTTGAGGCCGGAGATGTGTTGCTCCTTGGTGGTCCTCGAAGTTGGAGCCTTTCCTTGTTTGGGCCATGACAAAGGGTGCAGTTGCTGCTGTTCGATGGGTTTAGCAGCAGTTGAGTCCCATTCTGTAGCTTGAGGATGCCAGCTGCTGAGTCGTCCATAGGCCTGCTTTCAGTTTTGCAGCAGGCAAGGTTAACCCCAGGCCCTGGGCCTGTGAAGAGGCTCCTCACAGCTCGGTTCCAACCCCCGTCCAGTCCCCGTGAGAAGTCAGTAGAAGTTAGAAGCCAGGAAGTTCCAAGTAGAAGTGTGACCAACTGAAGAATTCTTTGTAGAGTCTTGAAAAGAGGCGGACTCTTATGACCTGGGAGTGGCTTAAGGCTTATTATGTCCTTACTTAATTTAAATCAGTAAATAGTTAGCTATTATTAATGTATTCAATTAACAAGAACATACATACTGTAACATAACACAACTGAAAACATATTGACATCTCAATTGTTACATTTTCCATAGTGAACTTCAATCGTGATATGAAGCATACAGTAACTGCCACAATCAAAAATATATGAAATAGTGGAAAAGAACAGAGCATTTCCAAATGCATTTTTCAACAAGATTACAGACATGAGGACACACATGAAAATACCCATGAAAGTAAATGAGTTCTAAGAGTTTTGTCCTGCCAGTGTCTGTAAAGTCACAGCAGGGGCTTTGGTGCTAGAATCAACACAACAGCAATTTGTTGAATTGTTGCTGATAAGAGACAGAGAGGTTGTAAAACTTGATCACTTTGGGGGGGGGGGGGGGGGGGGGGGGGGGGGGGGGGGGGGGAGGGGCGGGGGGGGGGGGGGGTGGGGGGGATGGGGGGGGGGCGTGGGGGGGGGGGGGTAACAATCTGAACTCCGGTTTGAGGCGCGACATGAGGAACAGCTCGGGGTCAGACTGTGTCCAGTGAACATTTACCACAGAGACTCGATACTGCTGCTGCGGGGATCATTCAGCGTGAGGCTCATCTTTCACCCACATCAGCTTTATGAGCGCTTTGAAAAAACACAACAAAAATATAGCCATGTTTTTTTTTTTACTAAAGTCATATTTGTCCATTTCAAATGTTCCTCACACACGTTGTCTTCTCGTCCTCTCCTGCCTCTGAGCCGTGTTTCAGAGACGTCTGTCACACATACTGTATGTATTGTCTAAAATGTGCGGCGAGATACGCGATGTTTCAAGTTCAATCTTGTTTTTAGAAATCCCACATTTATGTAAAAAAACTGCTCAGTGCTTTTTGAGGCTCATTTTGTGCGTAATGAGGTTTTATAAATTAGACCCCTGGACTTTTAAAGACTTTTCATTTCTAACTTTTTCCTTTCAGACTGTTTAACGTGCTGGACAATCCTTTACTTTAACTGTCATTTTACACTGTCAAGAAAGTTTCACCATCTGACTCTGAATAAATACTAAATGTAAAAGTAGCCTGTTGAGTTGTATCACTCAGAACAAATCTGTGTCTGCTTCTGTCCAATGATTCACCAACTGTTAAAACAAACCAGTGTCATCTTTACCTGCTCGTTACACTCTGCAAACCAATTACCACTGAGCTCGTGTTTGTCTGACAGCTTTCGGTGCCTCAACTGTTGCCAACTGGCTTTGAGCAGAAAATGAATCAAATAAAAGGAAAAAAGTGGTTGTAAGAGTAAGTCATTTTAAGTCTTGTCAACAGTGAATGGGACAGGGAAGAGCAGGGCGTCCCTGAGGAGGGGGGTAAGAGAGAGAGAACGATAATAGTGAAGATGATCAGAATAATGAGTGTATGAAAGAGTCATTTTTCTGTATTGTTACTGTCGACATTAGTCTTCATTATTAATGGTGAATGGTTTCTTTTTATAGAGAGCTTGTGTCTTAACGCAGATCTTAATCATTCCTCTGTTTGCCTCCAGTGACTCTCTCCAAGTGCTACACTGTCAGTCTAGAACAAGGATGCCCAAACTTTTTCCCTCCAAGAGCCAAAATGAAAACTGACTTGTAAGCCGAGGGCCAAACATAGCAGCATGACATGGTAAATGAAAAAATATATTTTGTATGTTAATTTATTTAATGTGTGGAATGCTTTTTTTTATCAATAGAAATAACATTTATCAAATAATTGTTGAACAACACAACAGAACTATACCCAAAAACAACACAAATGGCAACAATGGCCACAACCTCACAGCCAAACACAAGTTCACAAACCAGGAGCAAGTCCAGGATAAAACCAGAACTAAAACATAAAGCAGATTTAAACTGGGACTAAAGCAGCGACTTCATCTTAGTGAGAGACATGAAGCTGGTCTTTTCCCTTCAGCTTTTCAATGTTAGGCTGCAGCTGGCTCACTGACAAGGTCAGAATGTCTTTAGGTGTGAGTCAGTCAAGGGACCTCTGAGCTTGGGTTCATAACACTAAAAGTTGGCTCACAGATGTAACTGCCAAACAAGGACAACATCGTTACCTGAGCATGTTTCTTTATTTGCAATGAGACTTGTGTATAAAAGTCTTTCAGATTCAGTGCCATGAGTTTATTTTTTAGTTCAGAGTCACAATCTGGTTAGAGACTGACTCAGGGCTAATGTTGAAGGCTTGGGAGAATAGCTCCATGAAAGTGCTGGTGATATGATGTGCTACATGTTTTGTCTCAAAGTGGCGTCGTAAATTGTACTCCTTCAACACGGCGATGGACTGGTTGCAAATGAGACAAACAGCCTTAGAATTCATCTCTGTAATCTCCATGTATTTTAAAGTGTCTCTTGTCAGTGTGCACTGCCTGTTGCTCTCCGTGTTGGTTTGTTGTGATCGCTTGAGAAAGACTGCGAATATCACGCAGCTGATGCAAAGGCTCATGGGATATAATTTTTATGTTTTAGTTTTACTAATAAAATATTTGTACATTATTTACAAAATATATATATTAAGTATACAAACACATGCACAAAAGCACATAAAATAGACTATTTTTAAAGGCATTTACTTTAACAAATTCTCAAACGTACTGTAGTGGCACCATGAGTGAAAATAGCAAGCCTTTTAAGACCCTATAGAACTAGTTACCCAATCAGTTTTTCAGTGCTGAGGCAAAATGAAAGGCACGCTAAAAGTGACATTGGAGGATTTCATCTATTTTATCTCTGATATTGATTATTTTATTATTAAAAAATGTCAAAAATCATCAGAACTGAGAGTAACTGGGATTGATGGTTCTACTGCACTGTGGCAGTTAGTCAGCCTGGCTACAGTGTTAAATAGAAACCTAGGATTATTTTATTTACTTCTATTAGATTTGAATAGTATCTGGTTTGAGCCGTACGCAGAGCCTGTTTATAAGACAGGAGGCAAGTTTTCCATGCTTCTAGAGACTGCTCAGTGTGCGATCTGCGGTACGGTCGTTCTAGTTTCCTAACCTTTTGTTTAAGTGCACGCAGTTCTTCATTATACCATGGAGAAGATTGTCTTGGCCTAACAGACTTATGTTTTAAGGGAGCTACAGTATCAAGAGCAGTTTTCAAGAGTCCATGGTTTTGTCAACAAATTGGTCACTTATATTGGGATTAAGCTATCCTCATCTGGGTCACATGACATGTCACTGAATATTGGCCCTATTATTTCTTTAAACTTTATAACTGTTTTTTCAGATATTGTATTTTTTGTTATTATTTTATTCTGAGGAGCAGAGAAATCTTTTAGAGTAAACTGAAAGTAATTAGAAATGATCTGATAGACTGGGTTTTCTGAGAGGACATTTAAATCACTGATCTCTAAACCATATGTAAGGACAAGATCTAAAGTGTGCTTGTGACAGTGTGTTGGTTTATTTACATTCTGGGTGAAACCAATGTCATTTAGAAGAGCGCTGAAAGCTTTACTTAGGCAATCATCATTCAGGTCTATTTTAATATTGAAATCTCCGAGTATAATTATTTTGTCCCAGTCTAATACTAGGCCTGATATAAAGTTTGAAATTCGGTTAGAAACTCAGAATAAGGACCAGGAGGTCGATAAATTATTATAAATAACACACCTTTTTGTTTTTTCCACTTGGGGCAGGTTATAGATAGTGTGAGGCTTTCAAAGGAGTTAGATGCATACTAGTTTTTGGGCAGAGAAGTAAACTAGAGTGAGAGATAGCTGCCACACCTCCACCTCGGCCTGTGCTCCTAGCAGTCTGAAAGTTAGAGTGACTCATTTAATCTTACATAGTCATCAGGTTGAA
Source organism: Mugilogobius chulae (assembly GCA_038363315.1). NCBI lineage: Eukaryota > Metazoa > Chordata > Actinopteri > Gobiiformes > Gobiidae > Mugilogobius > Mugilogobius chulae. Next base: position 1,784,977 of record CM076407.1, read on the forward strand.
GCCATGTTTCAGTCAAAGCTAAAATATCAATATTGTGATCAGTAATCAATTCATTAACTAAAAGGATTTAGAGGAAATTGACCTAATGTTTAGCAATCCACATTTTACAAACTTATTTACTGATTTACTAGTATCACACATTGGTATTTTTATTAAGTTTTGTGGTCTAACACCTGAGTTGGCTTTTTTGGCGATACATGTTTTGTTTTTACGAGGACACACACAGTCTCTATCTGTCTAGGTTCTGAACACTTGATTTGTGACAGTGCAGGCGAGAGCCCAGCACCAGTAACAGAACAGTGCTTTACACAGCTGTTCTGCGCCTGGAACTCATGTTTACTCTGTCAATTTAGGCGACTAAGGCTATCGGCCAAATTCCTAACTAAAAGGGATGTGCCAGCCGAAGTCGGATGGACACGATCCCTGCGAATGAGCCCAGGCTTCCCCTCGACGCCCTCCAATTGTCAACAAAGACTACTTTGTTTTCAGGACACCACCTAGACAACCAGCTGACTGCCGGCTGTACAGTTCAGCATTGACCAGATTGGGGAGAGGGCCAGAAATATTACGGTCTCCGACATCGACTGTGCCAATTCACACACAGCAGTTACCTGTATTTTGAGAACTCTGATTGTCTCCGCCGGGCGTCGTTACCGCCTGCGTGAATCACGAATCTCTGTCTGCTCTGTTTTAAAAGCCTAAGGTTTCCTTCGATGTCTCCCATTCTGATGCCGCTGGCAGCTCCACGTCTCTAACTGCCAATGCTGTTCTTGTCCAAGTTGCGGGTGTGCTGCCGCTGAGGGGTTCAAACCTATTGCTGACGTGGAGCTCCTGGTGGACTAAGGGCTTGCGTTTAGCACTGTGCTTCTTCCGTACTGTCACAAATCGACCCTGCTTCTCCGGGCTGCACGGGGACTGGGGAGCTAGGCTGCTAATGCTAACCCTATCTTAACGCGGTCAGCGGTCCTCAGCAACCTGACTGTAGCTAGGCTTTAGCACCTCCAATGAGCGGATCCGCGTTTCTAACTCCGTAACCCTTGCATCCAGGGCTATCACTACACTACACTTACGCAGCTAACCTGTCGTCAGTAAAGATGCAAGGGTTCTGACTCCACATATGACAACTTGGGCAGGACAGCGCGAAAGAGGCAGAAGACGGTCCGGCCATGATGCTAACTAGCTAGGCTAGCTCAAGCTGGAGCGGGTGAAAAAGGGTTATAAATCCACAAACTAGCAACAAATGCAAGTTATTTATTATTTTTTTTTATTAGTGATCAGACAGAAATATCACAAATACATTATGCAACTGTATAATGTGTAAAATCAAAAAAACAAAACAAAAAAATTAAAAGGGAAAGGAGAGAAAGAAAGAGAGAGAGAAAATAAAGAAAAAAAGAAGAAAAAAGAAAAGAGAAAAATAATAATAATAATATTAACAGACAACAACAACAAAAAATAACATAGCATAAACTAAAAGCAACCAAATCATCTACAGGTTTAAGACAACAGAGAACAGAAAACAGGGCTTATGTATGTGAATATTATGAAGATAAACTTTACTTTATGACACTTTCTTTAATAACAGACATATATGGAGACCACTGTTTGAAAAAGATTGATGTATTCCCATGTATAGAAGACTTTATCTTTTCTAGTTTAAGAAAAAATAATAAGTCATGTACCCATTGCACAAAGGTTGGTGGCATAGGGTCTTTCCATTTAAACAGAATCTGCCGACGGGCTAAAAGGGTGGCAAAGGCACTGAGTCTGATTCTGTTTTGGACATTGTCAAGGTTGAGGAAGTTAAAAAAATAGCCAGAAGAGGGCATGGTTGAACAGTTTTGGCTAAAGCACGACTAATTAGTGCAAAGATTTGGTTCCAAAATGGTTTGAGCTTTAAACATGACCAAAACATGTGTACATGATTGGCAGGAGCAGTGCCACACCTATTACAGTTTGGGTTTATGTTGGGAAAAGTCTTGGCTAACTTCTGGGGAGTCCAGAAACAGCGATGTAGGATTTTACACTGCATGAAAGACTGCTTTGCACAGACCGACGATGTATGGACTCTGTTTAACATGGAAAGCCACTGTTCTTCAATAAATATTACATTTAGTTCGGTTTCCCATTCACCTTTCAATTTTGATAGTGTTAATGTTTGATTGTGTATCATCTTGTTGTATGTACAAATGCAAGTTAGATGTAACTTTGGATGGTCAGGGGACTAAGCGACCAACGCTGTTGTGTAGTAGGACAATAAATTTAGAACAGATTTGAGGCAAGAGAGCAGAGACAACTACTAGCACACAACTCGAAGTCAGAAACAACTCACCGGATGTGTCGTCCATCCGGTGAGTTGTGACTTTATTATCCATATACAAAATGGATAATAAAGTTTACATCAAAATATCAAAACATTCTATGTTTTGTACTTTTCCCCAAATCCCAAAACACAAACTCAAGCAAATCACTGTTACATAGAGCCTTGAAAAATGTAACATTTTTACAGACGTCGTCATTGGACGGACACACTGACACATGAAATGTACAATAGAAACAAATATTAAAATTGTGTTTGACTGAGAGACTAAAATGTCACAATGGTAAAGAATCAGCATTACCACAAGATGGCAGCACTCACCCCGAAACAGGCTCAGACCACTCAAAGCTTTGTGTGTGTGAGGGTATTCATCACATTGCGAGGACCAAAAGTTGTATACACACTCATTTTATGGGCACCTGCGTTCCTTATGGGGTTAGAAATCAGGTCCCCATGACGTAAATTCGTCATATGAGATCAGCAGCATGATGTTAAATTCAAGTAAGGTTCAGGTTAGGATTAGGGTGAGGGTTAAGGTAAAGGTATAGTCACTAAGGTTCAGGTTAGGATTAGGGTGAGAGTAAAGGTATAGTCACTAAGGTTCAGGTTAGGATTAGGGTGAGGTGACAGTTAAAAATGACTTTGTCTTGTTAATTTAATTTAATATTTAACTTTAAAAATGTGTCTTCCAAATTCCTGGGGCAGTTCAGCAGAGGCGATTTGCATAAACACCTGGCACCTCAACCTTTGACCACCACCAAGTGTTCCCTAACTTGCATTTGTGTCAATGTGTTTATCCATGCGTTTGTCTCCTCCTGCTTGGACTATTACAACAGCCTCTTTACTTGCCTCAATAAGAAAGAAATGGCCCTGTTGCAGTACATTCAAAAGTCGATTGCGAGGCTCTTAAAGAGCCACTAAACTCAAAAATCACTTTTTTAAACTGTGTAAATGGTCTAAAATAGATATGTATACACATTCCTGGTGGTATTTTGTCATTTTAGTGCATATTTGTTAAAATGGGACTTTTGTGGCCAAACTGAGTCTGTAATGGCTCTTCAGATTCAACTACGGCAACTACATTTGAATTTCGCGGTTGGTTCTGGGACGTTAGTGATTCACGGGCGTAGAAGTGACGTCACATCTGAGCCCTGTAAGCCCCGCCCCCCTGTCTGTGAGCTGCTGCCAAAGAGAGAGAGGGAGGGTGTGGAGGTGCGGTCGAGCGAAGCACACACCCGACAGACAGGAGACAGAACACGGGAGGAGCTAGCCTGTTAGCATCAGCTAACTCATCTGTAGTAACGCTGAAAGTACCGCTGCGTTTGCTTGTTCTCTGCAACAAACATTTTTACATTGCTCATCAGCTGAACAGAATTTGCAACAAACTTTCTGAAAAGTTTGAGACACTTGTCGGCCTCTGCTCTGCTTCTACAACACGGATTCTGCAACGTTATTTTACAGAGGTAAGTGCACAATAATTCACTCACACACACGTTTGTGAGAGATCTATTATAAAGATAAACCTATAATGTTTAATAAGGAGAAGTTGTCTGTAAGATATGTGTCAGTGCTTTGTACATAGATGCATTTGACCAAGTAAAACACGAAGACAAACCATGTCCTGCTGAGGACAGTCAGCTCTCAAGTCTCCAGCTTCAGGCTTGTGAACTCAGAGACAAGCTATGAACGGTGGCCTGTCATTATGAGACTTATAAGTTAGCCTTGGATCGTTTATAGTTTATAAATCTGACCAGAGACTGTGTCATTGACTTTACTTTTTGCATCTTCTGATTTCAGATTGTAGTTTTGAAATAAATAAAGATGATGGTGATGTCAGTGTCAGATCAGCACAGCACTGATGACCCACCAGAATGCAGCCAGGTGACATTTGGAAACATAACATACATATTACAGTACATACATATAGTAGAATTAGATGGATTTCATTGTATAATATTGTTTTTTGTTCATAAAACAGTGATGGCAGTTCTTTTGAAGATTTCAGCTGCATCAGGAGGACTTCTGTGAGCTTCTAGGAGCAGCTGAGTAGAGCTACACAGTAACACCAGTATAATCTATAGAAATGATTGTATAATGTTCTAAGTGTAGCTGCATACAACACCAGATATACGACATAGTAAAGATTTAAATTATGTTATCAAAAATGCAACTACACTTCAACCTTGTAGAAGTTGATGGCATCTTTTCAAACACCCATGAAAATGCCTATTCCATTTTAAAGGACTAGACCTCATTGATGGCTGATTAGCTGCTAATGACATTTGTTAACAAAATTCTCTCTTTTTTAGATGCAAACTGAAGAGCTGGTCTTTGTTGTCCTGCTGTTCATCTGGCTTCAGCTCCAGACATCTTCAGATGATCTCAAATACAGACTGTGCACACAAACATTACATCACTAATATAAAGCTCAATACAATTAAATAATACTGCCGAGTTTAAGTAATACATTTATTGCATTTGTAAAGTTGGCACAAACATGTTGACATGAATGTACAGTTCAGTTAGTTCACAATAAGAGTCTGGAGTGTGGATAAACCGAATTAAGTATTAGTTCACAATAAGAGTCTGGAGTCTGGAATAAACTCTTGAATGTACAGTATTAGTTTAGTTCACAATAAGGTCTGGAGTCTGTAGAATAAACTCTTCATTACACATAAGAGTCTGTTCTGTCTGAGACTCTTCATCAAAGTTGTTATTTAGTCTTGTACTCACAATCTAAAAATAAATTGTGTTAATAAACATGTATTTAGACTTTTTTGCAGGTGATAAACTGCTTCAGAAATCATTGCTCAGTAATAAATATGAATAATTAAATATATTTAGACTATTACTTTGTGTCTCTATCATTATGCAAAACAAATGCTCTAATGTTTGGAGATTGCAGAGCCACAGAAGTGCAAATGTGCATATTAAAACAATGTTGTAGCTGCTTTTGTTTGTAACATATTTTTACTTGTAAAATATTGATTGATAATAGCATTAACATTACTGACTACATTTGTTTCCTTTGAACGAATCTTCAATGCTATGCTTAGTAATTTTACACTATAAACATCTAAAGAAGCCAACCTATCTATCATTGGTAGCTTTAGCTTAGCTTGGTGTTAGCGTGTTAGCTTTTAGCGGCCGCGTCAGTCTATTTCCACACTTGGCTTTCATCCAGCGGCCTGTCCAGGCTTCACTCAGGTCCGTCGGGTTCGCGATGTCCCGTCGGGTCCGAAAAAGAGGGATGAATAATCCAACCGCAAATGTCTGTTCCATTTAGAAGCTAGACCTGGCCGTGGTGCGCACGGCGCCATGTTGTAATGTGTTGTTTACTCCGGTAGAGGAACACGCCTCCGCGGACACACCCCGCTCTCCCCCGCACCTCTCACTAGTCCTCCAGGCACGCCCCTCAGAAAGCATTTTTTGAATTAGCACCTGGGCGGAGAAAACTTTTTTCTGGTTTAGTGGCTCTTTAACCTACCCATATTGAATTTGCTTAAATACTCAGATGATACAGTTTTGCTGACACTGCTGACTAACACGGACAGTCCTGGGCTGCACCAACAGGGCGTGGACATGGTTGTGACATGGAGCAACAAAAATGCTCTAGAAATTAACACCAAAAAAACAGAGGAAGTTGTCTTTAGCTCCAAACCAACAAGTGTCGCTCCCACTATTATCAACAATGTCTGTATAACAAGTGGAGTCATACAAATATTTAGGGGGTAATGGTTGACTCAAACTTATCCTGGAAACATCATGTTGACTTCATTTGTAAAAAAACAAAACAAAGAATTGATTTTCTTCGTCGTCTCAGATCATTTGGAGCTACACAACAGGTTCTCCTCTTGTTTTTTGCTCTGTCGTCCTCAGTGTTGCAGTATTGTAATGCAGTGTGGTACAGTTGCCTTTCAGTCACTGCAAAATCTGGACTGAGACACCAGATAAAATATGCTTCAAAAATTGTGGGCCAACCACTGGACGACTGTTTGAGACGACCTATCAGAACAACACCATGCGATTGGCCAAAAACATCATCCGACCCAGCCATGTTCTAAACAAAGAATATGTGATGTTACCATCTGACGTCGGTACTGTGTGCCGCACTTTAATAGATCAGGCTCAAACAGTCCTTTATACATCGGTCTATCCTGAAACTAAAGGAGGAGCTTAATCCAACAAAATCAAAATAAGCAGACTGTAATTGATTTGTTGTATGTTTTATGTAATGTCTTTTTGTGTTTGTCTTTTGTCTTTGTGACAAGCTGCTGTTCACACCGTGTACAGTCTGACAATAAAGTTCTATCTATCTTAATACGGCTTCAGGCCCAGGAGCGCAAAGGGCCCATGTGAAAACATTATATAAAAAAAAGTTCCGCCTATTGACCCTTTTCATGCCACGTCACAGTGACGTCACAGCTCTAGCAGGAGGCAAAAAAGACGAAAACTCACAGCCGATGCATTAAAAGTTTGTGGTCAAATGTCATTTTGTTGTGAACTGTAATTAGGACATCAGTGTCTAATGTTAGCCTGACCTGGTCTGTTTTATTTAGATTTCTAGCTTAAACTGTACTGTTGTTATCATTCAATTTTTATAAACCCTTATTTCCTGCTTTAGAAAAGACTTCGATGAGAGCTAACAGATTTTCTGAGCTACAATCAACCAATTTAGTTGGACTAAGTTAATCGTAAAATAATCACTAGTAAATGTTGTGTCTCTGAATCACTAATGGTAGGTGTACACATCAGCATATTTAGCATTAGCTTCAAGACATGAATGAACCTTTAAAAGAAGCATTTTAGCCCTACTGGGTCTAGCAACAATACTTCATTTGCAGGGTGTCTGGGCCCTTAGAGATAGGGGAGGAGCTCAGTCTCAGTCTTCTGTCCTCAGACCTCCTTCTGTCCTCAGACCCTCCTTCTGTCCTTAGTCAGAAGAAAAAACAAAACAAAAAAAAAGACGTCCAGCGGTAAAAAGAGAAAGCTGGAGGAGAACCACAGTGAATTGGGACTGTCCAGACAGGTTGTAGATGTGACTACCAGGAGCCTCATCATAAAATTTCCTCATGCACAAAATGAACCTTGAAAAGTACTGAGCAGTTTTTAAATTTGCACTCAAGGAAAAAAGAAACGCAACATTTAAATTTTTGAAAATTCCTTAGAAAACGAGTACATTTGAAAAAAAAATTGTTACATCATGATTTCAGTAGTAAGCTGAAGACAGGTGAAGAGATTTCTTGGTTTGGCTTGACTGATTTTGAGAACAATAAAGAGTGCATACAGGGGCGGAGCTAGCCTTTTTGGGGCCCTAGGCGAATCTTGATTAGGGGCCCTCGATTTCTAAAAATCCTTACAAAAAAGTCCAACAATCATACCAACCAAATAAGAGTAGAAAAAAAAGAAACATTTAAGGACATACTGATTTAATACCTTGTAACTGGAACAAACATCACCAGCACAGGCCAAAGGGAGCTCTTTGAGGCAAGGGCTTGATTGCTGGTTCTTCCTCCTTGTTAAAAAACAGATCGATATCATCAGATAACAGATCAATATCATACATTTCTGTCAAATCATACAATAAAAACAGGGAAAACAGAATGCTAGCAGTTTAAAGACATAGTGACACCATCTTTAATACCTTTTAATTGAAGCATGAAGGTCAGCTCCATAGTCAGGGCGCCCTTGTTTTGTCCGGAGAATTCTATTTAAATAAAGAGAAGACATAATAGGTTTACAGATGATCTTTGTAATCCAAAATGTAACTACAATTATTACCTCATTTTACTCTTTCTTGTTTATACCATGGGGTAGTCCTACTCTTCATTTCTTTCCCTTTCATGTTTAACTGTTGGCTTTTCAGTCAAAGTCAGTGATTTTTCTTTACATAGTACTTGTTGGTGTGATTGAAACAGTTTCAGAACCATTTCTTTCACTTGTATTGCCATGTCTTTTCAATTATCTGTCTTGTCTGGGTGTTATGGCCAGGGCAGGTTCTACTCTTCTTTAGTTATCTCCTTACATGTCTGTTGTCTTTACTTGTACTCGTAAGCTCCAGGCTTCTCTGTTTCTTCTCCTTGTGTCTCTTATAGGCTATTAATGCATAGTTTCTTCTCCATCTTCTCATCATCTTTCCACATTACACTCCACATCTTATTTTGTTTTTGCCTGTATCTGTTTATTCTATTATTCTCTAAAAATGTACCTTCTAACATTTCTCTTCTTTGTCCTTGTTTAATGAAACTGTCTTATTTGATTGATTGTTTACTTGTTGACTAAGAGGGGGAAACATTGGGGTGTTGTACCAAAAATAATATAAAATATATAAAAAAAAAAATAATATATTATATATATATATATATATATTATATATATATATATATAATATATATAGTATTGCCTTAATTGATTGATATTAAAATTTTTGTCTACGTGCTTTTGCCTCTGCAAACTGTGCAATAACAGACTCCATATCGACAGACTTTCTAATCTCTCGTTCAATAGAAGAGTAGCAAGTGCTGAAAGTCGCTCTTGGGACATTGTTGTTCTGAGGTAGGTTTTAATCAACTTCAGACGGGAAAAACTTCTCTCGCCGGAGGCAACTGTGACTGGGAGGGTAAGCAACAGTCGCAAAGCAACACTCATATTTGGATATATATCCAAAATGTTTTCTTTGTAGATATGGTCAAGCATTCAAATGGTGATGACAAGTTTGGTGGAAAACCTCTCATGGCACTCCTAATCTCCAGCTCTAGGTCACCTGCATCAACATCCTGCATTTTCCTTTCTAATGTGAAACAACACTGAGCCAGCCTTCCTTCTGAATTGTGGTTCTGATGGAAATGGTAGAGTAGAGAAAGCCATATAGTGCATTTATGCCTTCCATATGAGCAAATTTTCCTTCACTGTTTCATTTACTGTATCTACTAACTGAAGGAAAAAGTCTGCTTTATAGTGCTCTTCACCTGTTAATGCTTCATCCTCTCCCTCATAGTTGAACATCTTTCTCTTTTTCTTTTGACGGACTTCTGGCCATATCATCTCTATTTGCATCTTTTCTGCCATCTCCCTGGCATCTGACAAAGCTGAGGTGAAACATTATCTCTGAAGGCCTGAAGAACCTGTGTCACTGACAATATCTCCCTCTTCATGGTGTCAACTGAAACTTTGGGGCTTTGCAGCATCTTGCTCACTCTATTTATGTGAAAGAGTACATTGTACCATACAATGGTACTTACCAAAAAATGGCCATTTCTGCATTTCTCGAATTAAGGCTTCCAGCGATGAAACAACGTCTGCATCCTTTTTTGCTCTTGCATGTTGTGACAAGCAGTCAATGCTGTCAGGATTTCAGGCAACTGGTAGCGTACAGCTTTTACTGCCTCAATTCGACACTCCATCTTGTTGTGCCAGCGCTTTCACTGTAAAGTTTTGACATGCTCTCTGAGGATGGCCCAGCGGTGGACTGAGGAGCTAAACAAGGTGTAGAGCGCTCGTAACAAACCAAAAAAACTGATTGATGTTAAAGATGACTTGGCAGCATCACCAACAACAAGATTAAGGGTATGGCTGCCACATGGCACACACAATGCTTTTTTATTGAGTTCTTGTAATCGGTTTTGCACGCCTTGCCTTTTCCCTGCATGTTGCTGCCATTATCATAAAGATTGACCTCTGCAGTTGGAAAGATCGAGGCCTAAAGTCTGTAAGTGACCTAAAAATAAGTCACATAGGCCTTTCCCTGTTGTGTCTGTTGCTTGGAGGAATCCTACAAAGTGTTCGCATATGGTGATGCCCTTTGAAACCTCACATTCAACTGCTCTTAAGACAACAGACAGTTGCTCGTTGTGACTAAGATCAGGGGTGCAGTCCATTATGACTGCAAAATACTTAGCCTTTTCTATTCTCTTGACAATAGCCTCATTTGTGCACTTTGCAGCCAGAGAAATTAATTCATTTTGTATATCCTTGCTGAAATATGTGTCACTGATTTCTTTAGATTCGATACGCCTTAGATGCTCTCTCATGACAGGGTCAAATTGGGCCATCAGTTCAACCTGTCCGAGAAAACTTCCATTATTTGGCTCAAAGAGCTTTTCTGAGTGTCCACGGAAAGCAATATTACGCTCTGACAGATGGTACACAATTGCCAACATTCTTTTAACAATTTCCTTCCACCGGTTTGCCTCCAGTGCAATTCTATCCTGATGTTGCTTATCAATGGCTGTATGTGTTTTTAGTCTGTGCAAAAGTGCATGCCAACGTTCCATGTTTAAAATGTGGTCATGAGAACGCTCATGCTGTTTAAGGTGGGCTGAGAGGTTTTTCCAGGCATTATATCCATATCCACTGATGGCATTTTTTGGTGTATCTGTAAACAGCCGACAGCAAAAGCACACAACACTATCATGTTTCTCACTGTATACCAACCAAGATCTGTTTATTTTTTCTCCATTTTTAAGTGAATGGAATAGTGGGTGGTGGTAAACTTGCGTCCTTCTTTGTTTTTAGGAAAGATTTTGTCTTTGTCCTTTAATTGAACTGGCCCTTTCAAAACTAACAAGCATCGCTCTTCATCAGTTATGTGCATGGGCCAGAGAGCAGGGTCATCTTCAGATAAGGGGCATTTATCGTCATTTGTAGAAGAAACTGAGGCTGGAGGGGAAAGGGGATCACTGGCAGTTTCTGACGAATCACTGTCTGTATGATCGTCTGAGGCAAACGCGCTCTCGCTTGCATTATCATCAGAAGCTACGAGAGACGCAGGCGCGGCTACCGCCGCCTCAGGCGTGCTATCACGCCGCCGCTGCTTTGGCTTTGACTGTCTAGTAACCTGTCGTCATCATTCACTGTTTCGGCTTGCTGTGGCACCCGTGTGAAAAACGATATTACCTTTGGTAGTGAGTCTACAAATTTGCGTTCATTCTCCTTTTTCTTGCGCTTTTCGGCGCCACTTAGAAAACTCCGCTTCATGGTAGCTTGCAGCTTGTGTTTACATTTTGCGGCGGCAAGCAGCTCTACGCTGCAGCGTCAATACGTCACACAATGGAACGTACCATTATGTGGGTGCATGGGGTGAACTTAAACTTTTGTGGCGGCGGGAATGGCGATGGTGACGCTAAAATACACTCAGATCATTACAAAAAGTTATTATTTTCATGAAAACCGTATAATTTTGAGCCTGGATCTTGAGGCCCTAAGACGTCCGAGGCCTAGGCGGCCGCCTACACCTGCCTAATGGCAGCGCCGCTATGAGTGCATAACAGGGTCATTTATTCACAAACT